>OY755038.1:161628116-162143116 GCA_963576565.1 Aspidapion aeneum | reverse complement strand
AATACATATAAAGTTATGTAAATTTAACATTGTCTACTTCCAGAGGTACTAGAGGGCTGAGTTTTGGCACACTGAGAGAAGCTATGATAAAACTATAGGAGCAAATTAAAGAACTGCAAAATTTTAATTTGCTTCCCTCCTCTATACATGTAAATTTATGAAAAAGTGACATTGCTCACTTTCAGAAACGGTAGATGGCCGATCTTTGGCGGATTGATAAGAACTATGACAAAACTATTTAAAAAAATTAAAAAACATCAAAACTTTTATTCTCTCCTCTATACATCTTAAGTTATGTAAAACAATTATTGCCCGATTTCAGGAATTATAGAAAGCTGGGATTTGGCAAACTAACAGAAATTATAGACAAGTTCTTAAAAAGAAACTCTAACTCCGCCCCCTAAGCTAGTGAAAAAAGTTCTACTTGTAATTTCGATTAATATCTGTAATGTTAAAAGACGCAGATTGCCATCTTTACTATTAATTCTCGTGTAATCCCAATGAAAATGGTACCCTTTCGACAAGGCAAACCTCTTATCGCAAGACCAAGCATTAAACAGCTACATTCGTCTTGGGATTTTGGTCAGGATTCTAAACAGTATGGTTTTGTATATAAATTTGCATTTAGACCATGTAATTGAGACACAAATCTTCTAAAAAATAGTTATTAAAATAGATGGTGAGCCCGATCCAGTCCGCGATTTTACAAAATATAAAATATTAAAGCACAAGGCACGCCCCCAACAACCTCATTGCAAAATATAATCTTGCTGAGCACAATTCTCTAAATTCTAATCGTCTACAGCACAATAAGACTATAGGGTGGGAAAGGTTTAATCATAACAAAAACATTTCATGTAAAAAAGTCAAGGACGCGAAAATGGCATTCCGTAAAAAGAATTGAGATAAAAGTAAAGCCAAGTTCTCTAATACAAATTTCAAAATGAAAGGTTCTTACTAGTTTGGAAATGTTTTTTTTAAACTTTGCTATTACGGCCAAACTTCTTTATGTTCAATTTAGCACTGTGCCTATGAGTCATTTACAGCCGTAATAGCCAAGTTTAGAAAAATATTTTCAAACTAGTAAGAACCTTTCATTTTGAAATTTGTATGGGAGAACTTGGCCTTACTTTTATCTCAATTCTTTTTACGGAATGCCATTTTCGCGTACTTGGCTTTTTTTACATGAAATGTTTTTGTTATCAGTTCTTTTTTAAAAATATTGGATAATACTTAATTTTTAAAGTAGTAAAATATGCGGAATATTGTTCAAAACTTTTGCAATGCCTTACTTAAATTTTTGAGGTTTTTTAATTTTTTTCCATGGTTTTATCGTAGTTCCTATCAGCCTTCCAAAGCTCAGCTCTCTAGCGTTTCTGAAAGTGCACAATGTTACTTTTACATAACTTTACATGTATAGGGGAGGAGAGTAAATGAAAATATTGAACTTTTTAAATTTTTTCCCATGGTTTTATCATAATTTCTATCAGCATTCCAATGCTCAGCTCTCTAGCGTTTCTGGAAGTGGGTAGTGTTACTTTTACATAAATTTACATTTATAGGGGAACGAAGTAAATTAGAATTTTGGGGTGTTTTAATTTTTTTCTATAACTTTATCATAGTTACTATCGGTCTTCCAAAGCTCAGCTCTCTAGCATGTCTGGAAGTAGGCAATGTTACTTTTACTTAACTTTACATTTAAAGAGGAGGAAAGTAAATTAGAATTTTGGTGTGTTTTAATTTTTTCCTATAGTTTTATCATAGTTCCCATCAGTCTGCCAAAGCTCAACTCTCTAGCATTTCTGGAAGTGGGCGATGCTACTTTTACATAACTTTAAATGTATAGGGGAGGGGAGTAAATTAAAATTTTTTTTGATTTTTTCCATGGATTTGGTCATAATTTCTATCAGTCTGCCAAATTTCAGCTTTGTAGCATGTCTGGAAGTACAGTAGAATATTGATGATCTATACATGAGTGAGTCAGTGAGGGAGTGGCAATTTCGACGTTTTTTGAAATTTCGTAACTACTTTACTACTTTATGGAATTCCATGAAACTTGGAGGAGTTGTTAACTGCATGGAGATCTACGACTGTGCAAAGTTTGAGATTCCGAAGTAGAGTTTTAGGTAGGTCAAATATCGGCTGAAATGTTTCAAGAAAAGATGGTTACGGCGCGCGAACTTGGCGAGGCACTGCCGTGCCCTCAGATTCTAAATAAACATTCCCGAATATTTTTTAATCTTTTTTATTGCATAATTTTAGTTGTATTTTGAATAATAAATGAAATGATTGCAACATGAAAAGGTGGGGGTGAATCGGGGTTAGTTCTATATGATTTTATCTACGTATTTATGTGGGCAAGTAAGTATGACCCCTTATGACCATGAAATAAAATATAACTGGAAAGAGGTGATAGATGGTGAAACTGGGGTTTTTAAAATACGATATCGTATGTGTTATCCAGCATTTTATGGGACGGCGATTACAAAAATTGCATTTTTTTTACTATCTGATCAATAATAATTAAAATCAAAGCAACCAAAAGGGCAAAAGGGTAGCGTTGGGGGTAATAATGAAAATATTAAGTTGTACAGGGTATCCCGTATATTTTTACACCATTTCTAAAACGTTTATTTGAAAAGATATCAAAATATAATAAATATACAAATTTTATAATTTTTCACAAAGTTTAAGAATCTTAGGGTCAGAATGTCAAAAAAAATTCTAATGTCTAAATTTGACACGTCGATGGATTCTTTAAATTTAACATCCTATATATTATTTTGGATTTTATATCTTTCCTTTATGATTTCAAAAATATATATGTAGGGATTATTTCGTTTATTAGTTTTGGAGATATATGCGTTTAAATGTTTTAAAAACTTAAATTGATAATCTTTAAAACATCAAGGCCGTCACGAAAAAGACAATCGCAGAGACGCAAAAAGTTATGCTTTTGCTTTTTACCATTCCGTGGTGATTCTGCGCAGTAATGGGTGGTGCCGCAAGCCATTTTTAGATAAAAATAAATATCAAATACTTTATTAGTAGTTTTCTACATAGCCTCCTTGATTAATAATACAATTTTGAAAACTACTGTAAATAGCTTGATAGACATAGTGCGCAGAACTTCCATTGATACCGACGAATGTCTAATCTATTTTCTTTTGTAGAATTTGAACAGGCTGGAAACACTTCAAATTCTACAAGAGAAAATAGAACAGACATTTGTCGATCTTAATGAAAATTCTGCGCACCCCATCTATTAGCTATTCACAGAAAATTTATAAAAGTTATTCAAAATTGTATGAGTAATTTAATTTAGGTAATATTTTTTTCTAAAAAAATTATATAATTTTTTGTTTTTACTGGCTTGCGGCGCCACACATTACTGCGCAGAATCACCATGGATGAGAAATATTAATAAATTATATATCCTACAAAAGCAACAGCATCACTTTTTGTGTCAATGCGATTGTCCTTTTCATGGCTGCCTTGATATTTTAAAGAGTATCAATTTAAGTTTTTAAAGCTTTTAAACGCATATATATCCAAAACTAATAAACTAAATAATCCAAACATATATATCTGTAAAATCAGGAAGAAAAGATCTATAAAAATTTACAATAATATACAGGGGCTCAATTTTAAAAAAACCACCGACCTGTCAAATTTTGACATTTATAAAAAAAAATTGACATTTGATCCTATGTTCTTCTAGAGAATTCAAAGTGGGCGCCCTTCCAAAAAAAGTAAACACTGCCTGTCCCTTAATATCTTGTTTAATGTTCCCAATTCTAAAATGTATTAAATGCTGTTGTATGTTCTTTTCTGATGTTTAATTTTGTATAGGCAGAATAGCTCGGATAAGCAATCACATTTTTTAAAATTCGATACACTTATTCCTTTTCAACCGATTTGTTTTTATGAATCAGCGTTGTGTTGCAGACGATTAGATTTTGCATTATTGTGCTGAGCGAGATTAAATTTTGCAATGACGTAGCTGGAGGCGTGTCTTGTGCTGTAATAGGTTATATTTAGTAAAATCGCATCCAGGCCATATCATCATACCATGCCAAAATGACACACAGTTATTAAAATGATATTAATTATGCTATCGTAATTAAAAAATAAATGGATCCATCACGGATTTGATACCTTCCTAACTAGCCTATTAGCACATTTCAAGTAAAGCCGTATATCAGCTGGTGGGGTGTTGAGTAATTTACTCAGGAGAGATTTAAAATGGACTGTATAAATGGTTTTTGTTCTACTCACTGTTCGTTGCTGGGTTGTGGGGTCGATGGGCGGCCGCCTTTATCCTGGCTTCAGCAGTTCTGTTGAGGGGTTTCCATTACAGAGGTTTTAAGGAAGGGAGGACGAGGGAAAACACTCGCGAAAATTCGTAAATCTAATTTACTTAAAATTTTTTAACTAAAAGGTGCTTCGCTTGATTGCACACCGTGTGATTGAATAGGGATTTGAAACGATATATCCCGTTGAAATACTAATTCACACTGATTTTTCATTATATTTTTCTAAAAGCTACAGGCTAAGGTGAACAAATCCCAATTCTACACAGTGAGCCAAAAAATATCTTATCCAACAAAAAGTAAAAATAAAATAACTAAATTCTAACATCCACAAGAAATGAATGTACTGAGGACCGAACATCCCGCCGGTCAAAAGGGGTTTACCCCTTTTAATTTTAACTACTATCTACATTGTCTTCAATGGGGAGCGGACACAGCTTAACAACCGGTCGCTTTAAAGTACCGTTAGTGGTACGCACGCTTGCCACTCGTACTACACCGTCCGAACCTGGATGCACTGCCTCAATACGACCCAGTCGCCATTGCATACAGGGAGTGTTATCCTCTTTTATAACCACAAGGTTACCAATTTTTAGTGAACCTTTACTATCATGCCATTTAGCACGTAGGTGAAGAGTATGTAAGTACTCTTTAGACCACCGAGACCAAAAATCCTGGTGCAACTTCTGGAGCAATTGCCAGCGATCTAATCTATTAAGGGGGGTGTCACTAAAATTGGGTTCGGGAAGTGCACTAAGAGACTAAGGTCAAAAATTGACCTGGGGTGATTGCCGAAATGTCATTCGGATCACTACTAAGGGGGGTTAAAGGCCTACTATTTAAAAAGGCTTCTATCTGTACAAGCAGAGTGTACATCTCCTCGTATGTTAAGATTTGAGATCCAACTATACGTAACAAATGAGTTTTAACGGAATTTACTGAAGATTCCCATAGACCGCCAAAATGGGGTGCAGAGGGAGGATTAAAATGCCACGAAATTGTTTCTGCTTTCGAAGCATCACGCATTAGATTACATAAAGTTCTATAAGCTCCAGTAAAATTAGTTCCACAGTCACTGTGGAGTGAAACAAGTCTGCCTCTACGGCCTACAAAGCGGCGTAAGGCTGCCAGAAAAGCATCGGAAGACAAGCTTGAAACTAGCTCTAAATGCAAAGCTTTGGAAGCATAACAAACGAAAAGACAAAGGTATGCTTTCGTCGTGCGAGCTCCTCGGTAGCGAGTCATTAACAGATTAAAGGGACCTGCGAAATCAACACCTGTGTGAAGAAAAGGCTTAACTTGGCTCACGCGAAGTAAGGGTAGATCACCCATGGGAGCTTGAACAGGGGTTGGATGTATCTTATAGCAAGTAATACACTTAGAAACTACCTTTCTAATTACATTTTTGCAGGAAATTATCCAAAATTGTTGTGCGATTATGTACTGAATTGATTGAATTCCTGCATGGAAATATTTCAAGTGTACATAACTAACCAAAAGTTCCGTAAATCGATGATTGTTGGGCAATAGAGCAGGAAATTTTTGTTGATAGGACAATGAAGTAGAATTTCTCAATCTGCCACCAAGGCGAAGTATGCTTTCATCATCTAAAAAGGGGCTTAGTCTTCTAAATAATTTTGAGGGTAAAAGATGCTGTTGGATTCTATCAATTCCATGAGAAAAAGCTAAAGTTTGTACATGCTTTACTAAGAGCATGACAAACTGATGTAACTCTAAACTAGTAAGAGGTTCAGTTACTTTGATTTTGTTTCTACAATTCGACAAAAATCTTAAAATATATGCTAAAACTCTACGTAATCTATCAAAACTAGAAATATTTTCTATTAGTTGAGCTAACAAATGGGGTTCTAATTCTGCTACAAGAAGACATGTTTTCATTCATATTGCATGTAAAAATCAGAATTTTTTAACAATCTACGTTCTAATGCTAAGAATTGCTTGAGTGCTAACTCTCTACAGTTGGGAAAAGAAGGTTCACTAGACTTAAAAGGTAGAGATACTACAAATCTGCCTGTTTCTGTTCTATAAGTGGTTTCAGAAAATATTTTTTCGGCTAAACTATCTTCAGGTGACATTGAATTGACCTTGAGAACTTCCTCGACAAGCCAAAATCTTTGAAGGGTATCTTTGAGGGTGTCCATTGCCAAAAATGTTTGAGAAATGAATTGACTAATTACTTTAGACGCAGAACAAGTTTTACCCATAAGCAAATAACCAAAAATACTATTAATTGCCACTGGATCATTAGGACCAGCAACAATCTTTCCATCTTTAAGAATTCTTGCAAATATATCAGCTCCTACTAATATATCAACCGGTCTAGATTTGTAAAAATAAGGATCGGCTAGCTGACAATTTTTTTAAGAAAGGCCAATTAGTAGTGGAAAGTGTTGAAAGTGGAAGATTTCCACATATTTTAGGGATAACTACGGCACTAAATTCTAAAAGGGGACTAGATTTTCCTGAAGGACGAATGGTAGAAGAAATGCTCTCACAACTTTTAAGCATAGGGGCTTCACCAATGCCTTGCACATCGATATCTGATTTGTAACTATGTAAACCAAGACGTTTAACACAAGCTTTCGTTATGAAATTTGAGGTTGAACCTGAATCTACGATTATTCTAATAGGTTGATAATCACCTTTGCTATCTAAAATTTCTACGATTGCGGTGGATAATAATACACCCAAAGAATCGATGCTACTACTTAAACATAAGGGGTTGTCTACAGTTAATCCGACAAAAGCATTGGGGTTGCTTTGTGAATTTTGACTATCAATATGAGGTAATTGAGCTACAGAGTTAGCATTATTGGAAACTATACTACTATGGTTGGCATGGTGGTTGGCACCCGAACTAGTGGGGTGGCCAATGGAATTCGGGAAACTAGAACTAGAATGCGCTACTGGACTACAATGAGTATTGACACTCTGATTATAATAATTTGGAGTGGAACTAAAGCTACTAAAATGGGGGTTAGGACCCTGACTATGATTGTGTACAGGATTGTACTTAGGACCCTGACTATTATGGTGTGTAACAGTACTGCAGGCTTGATAATTTCTATTATTTTGACTAGTATTATTCTGACTACTATTATTCTGACTACTATTATTCTGACTACTATATAAGGTGCTAATTTGATTGGAACTATCATTTCCACTGAAACAAAGTAAACTATGGTGACGAACACCGCAACGAAAACAGGAATTAGTGGAGGGGCACTCCTTTATACTATGCGATCTAGAAAGGCAATTTAAACATAAATAATTTGCCTTGGCAAGTTTATAACGTTCATTGGGAGTTTTTGAGCGAAAGAACTGACATTTAGAAAGAGTGTGATAAGGTCCCTGTTTGCAAACTACACAAGTATTTTTATTATTATTTTGATTGGGTTGACTTAGAAAAACATTGGAAGTTTGTCTGGAGCTACCTGATTTAAAACTACTACTATTATTATTTATAGATTTTTTAAAGAATTTTTTATCTTCTTTTCGGGTTAATTCTACATTATCTAAAGCTTCACAGTGTTTTTCCAAATACGCTATTAACTCTTTATAATCAGGCATTTTATTGGAATCAGAAAGCTGTAACTCAAATTTTGTTGCTAAGGAAATATCTATTTTTCTATTAATTATTTGAACTAATGGAAATGACCAGGCGTCTATGGGTAACTGTAAATTGCGCAAGGCCTCTAAATTATCGTTAAAGGTATCTAACAGGGTACGTAAATCTTGAGGATTTTCTGAAGATACCTTTTTAGCATTTTCAATAGCTGACCAATGACTAGCTGCTATGATTCGTTTTCTATAATATCTTTTACACAAAGTATCATAAGCAATGGAATAATTAGCATGAGTTAGTGGCAAATGCTGAACTAGGAGTTTTGGCTGTTCCTCAAGGGCTTTCAGTAAATATTCGAATTTAGTTACATTCGAAAAGTGAGGATTATTATGAACCAGGGTGGTCCGTACACCACTGTATATAAAAATTGTGTCGTCCCAAAATTTAAATAATAAATTAATAATTATAATTTTAATTCTAATTTCTTTGAATCAATCAATCATTTAGTTTCTTCGATTCTATTGCTTTCTAATTTCATTCGACCGCGCAAAAAACAAGCCTTTTTTTTGTCTCAACTGAGCACGACGCAGCGATCCCGAAAAAGTGCATATAAAAATACTTTATCAGTACAAATTTTTCTGCTCGACTGAAAACATTTTAAGAATACCTACGTCTTCTTATTTTTTAATTTTGTGCCCAAAATAACTCAAACCATTCAATTCAATTCAATATACTACAGAGTGATTCTTACGATTACGCCACGAGGTGATCCGTGATTACGCCATCAACCAAAGACGAGGGGGTAGGCCTACCCAGGGAAGAAAACATCAAGAAACCGGTAAGTTGGGATAAAAAAAGGCCGTAGTAATTTTTCTTACAAACCCTGAGCGAGTTCATTTTAAAGCTTGCTGTCTATCGAAGGAACTAACATCGCTGAAAAATTATTTAGGAAACGTTAATATAATTTATTGGCCCATACGAGCGGATTGGACTACTGGGTTTTTTTTAAGTAAGAAAATATTAATCGATAGTTTTCGATATTTAATTTCTCGAAATTTTTTTTGATCGAAGTTGTATCTTTCGATACTCTCAATATTTTCTTCTTCAATTTTTATCGATATTTTGGATCGACGTCAATATCGATATATCGATATTTTTTCGATATTTGGAAGTATTACCTACTCAAGTAAAAAACCTCAACTCAATTTACTTTAAAAAGAAAAATAATAATTTTATTTGTTTTATTATTTTAATATAAAATTCCAAGTAGGTATTTTTCTAAAAGTGACGATATTATTTTGTCTCAGGCGAACACAATTTTTTGTTGATTTTAGTGCAAAGTTTTTTAGCAAAGGTGTTTTTTATTGGATATGGGTATAACCATATACTTAGTATAGTAAATTGGTATACACTTTGAATTTTCAAAATAGTTGGTTTTTTTGGATTGCTACTCTAAGCGTCCATACATGCAACAATTTTTTTTTAAAACTAAATTTTCTAATTTGCAGTTTTTTGGATTGCTACTCGAAGCCGTCCATACTTGCAACATTTTTTTGAAAATTCAATTTTCTAATTTTGCGATTTTCTCAATTTTTGTTTTTTTTTTAATTCTCAATTTGTTTTGGATTGCTACTCGAAGCCGTCCATACTTGTAACTTTTTTAGAAAATAATTTTTTTCTAATTTTGCAATTTTCTCAATTTCGATTTTTTTAAAGTCTCAATTTGTTTTGGATTGCTACTCGAAGCCGTCCATACTTGTAACTTTTTTAGAAAATAATTTTTTTCTAATTTTGCAATTTTCTCAATTTCGATTTTTTTAAATTCTCAATTTGTTTTGGATTGCTACTCGAAGCCGTCCATACTTGTAACTTTTTTAGAAAATATTTTTTTTCTAATTTTGCAATTTTCTCAATTTCGATTTTTTTAAATTCTCAATTTGTTTTGGATTGCTACTCGAAGCCGTCCATACTTGTAACTTTTTTAGAAAATATTTTTTTTCTAATTTTGCAATTTTCTCAATTTCGATTTTTTTAAAGTCTCAATTTGTTTTGGATTGCTACTCGAAGCCGTCCATACTTGTAACTTTTTTAGAAAATAATTTTTTTCTAATTTTGCAATTTTCTCAATTTCGATTTTTTCAAATTCTCAATTTGTTTTGGATCACTTCTCGAGATCGTCCATACTTGTAACTTTTTTTAGAAATTCAACTTTCTAATTTTGCGATTTTCTCAATTTTGATTTTTTCAAATTCTCAATTCGTTTTAGATTAGTACTCGAAGCCGTCCATACTTATATTTTTTTTTTGAAATATTATTTTCTAATCTTGCGACTCTCAATTTTTAATTTTTTTAATTCTCAATTTGCAACAATTTCTTTCAAAACTCGATTTTGTAATTTTTTAATTTTCTCAAATTTTTAAATTTTTTCTCAAATTCTTAATTGGTCTTGATTTTTACGAATAAGCCATGGCTGACGAACTTAAACAAATTCAAAATTTACGCCAAACGGAGTTTCAAAAACTTAAAGAAATTCACGTTACGGCAAGTAAAGTTAACCAGGGCGATGAAAGCCAGATTCCAGTTTACAGATGCATGTATTTGAGCGTCCAATCTATTTATGAAAAATTTTATGAATATCACAACCAGGTTGTCATTTTGATCTCTGAAGATGATAAGGCCTTTAACACTGAAGATAATGTCCGCAAACTATTCGACTTAATGTATTATCAATGCAAAGCATACTTTTTTAAATTACCAACAGAAACATTGAATTTAAATCACAATTTTCAAGCTAATCCATCCTCTACTCAATCTCAACATTTTTTCCAACCAAAACTAGATTTTGAAATACCTATTTTCAAAGGAAATATTGAATCATTTCAATCCTTTATCGACATTTTTGATGCATTAGTGCACACAAATAAAAATATTCCAAAAATTTTGAAGTTTTCGACTTTAAAATCTCATGTTACTGGTTCTGCATTATCGGTAATCGACAATTTACTATTATCTGATGATAATTATGACATAGCCTATGCAACTCTGCGCAACCGATTTATCAATCCCCGTTCATTGGCAACGAATTTATGGAAAAATTTGGATAATGCACCAAGTGTATCTACAGATAATCCCACAGCTGTGAGAAATTTATTGGATACTTTTTCAAAAAATATTGCTGCCTTAACTAATGTCGGCTTGCCTACTCAATATTGGGATTTTATTCTGGTACAAATGATTCTCAAACGCTTACCTGTTTCTATAGTCACTCGTTTTGAACTTTTTTATGAGGACTCAAATAATATTCCATCTTTAAAAGTTCTCATAGATTTTCTACATAAAAATTGTATGGCTTTAGATAACATTCAGGTCTCTCCTGCCTATAAACCAAAACCTCAATTTTCAAAACCAACTCATTTTAAAAACCAAACTTTATCTAAACAAAGTCCGGTTTTAAATACTTATATGGCTCAGACGCAATCTCAAGGTCAAGAAGCCTTCACTTCAACCCCTCCTCAACAAAATAACTTAACTTGCTCAATTTGCAACTCAGGTTCGCATAATATTTTTAAATGTCAAGAGTTCTTATCAAAAACTCCTAACGATCGCTTTCAGCTAGCTAAGGTAAAAAAGTTATGCATCAACTGTTTATCCAAAGCTCATAAAACTTCCTTGTGTCAATCTACCTCTGAATGTCACAAATGTGAATCCTTGCATCATACATATTTGTGCTTTTCTACGCGTCAAAACCGCAATGACGTTTCTGAATCGAATCAAAATCCTAACAATCCATCTACTGACCCACTTTTTACTGGTTTTACCAATGTCAAAAAAAGTACGTTACTTTCTACCGCCCGTATCGAAGTTTTAGATAGCAAAGGGACCTATCAACCTCTGCGCTGCCTTTTAGATACTGGGAGTATGACGTCTATTATAACCTCAAAATGTCTCAATCGTTTAGGACTTAAACCCTCCTCTACTTCAGTTCAATTGTCTGGTCTAGGCACAATGCAAACTTTTGTGGATCAAGAAGTTACTTTGTCTCTCCGCCCTTTTCAAAGGACTAATCCAGTTTTTACAGTCGATGCTCTTGTCGTGTCCAAAGTCAGCGAAAGTTTGCCTCCCTATGAGCTCTCTACTGACACCTGGTGTCATTTAGCTAATATTCGATTGGCTGACGAAGAGTTTCACAGCCCTGGTCAGGTTGATATCTTATTAGGTGCTGATATTTATGGTAAACTTTTACTGGATGGACATATCCGAGGCGGTCCAGATCAACCTGATGCAATTAATACAGTATTTGGTTATGTTTTAATGGGCAAAGTCTCAACAAGAGCCCCTCAAGCAATTTCTGCTATGTTCTGTCATATCGAAGATTCTGTTTCTTTGGATGCTCAAATTGAACGATTTTGGCAGATAGAAGATGTTCCTAAAGTCACGTGTCTATCTCCAGACGATCAAAAATGCGAAAAGATATTTCAGGAAAGGTTTCAAAGGGATGATACTGGGAGATTTATTGTCAAATTGCCCTTTAGGGATGATTCTAACCCCTGCTTTCCAGGAATACGATCTCTAGCATTAAATCGATTTTACTCACTAGAACGTTCACTGCATAAACAGCCTCAACATTTTTCTCAATATTGTGATTTTATTCAAGAATTTCTCGATCTCGATCACATGGAGTTATCTAATGATGTAAAACTCAATTCATTTTATTTACCACATCACTGCGTTATGAGACCAGAAAGTTTAACAACTAAATTACGCGTAGTTTTTAATGGCTCTGCACATTTACCCAATCAACCCTCTCTAAATTCAAAATTGTATTCTGGTCCTAAACTTCAAAATGATATTTTCACAATTTTACTCAATTTTCGAACTTACACTTATACTCTTACAGCAGATATCTCAAAAATGTTTAGACAATTAATTGTTCATTCCGACCACCAAAATTACCAAAAAATCTTATGGAGATTTTCTACCTCAGAACCAATTTAAGAATATCGAATAAAACGACTTGTTTATGGTCTAACTTCCTCTCCATACCTTGCTATTCGAGTTCTTCATCAACTAGCAGAAGAAGAGGGTCCTACATATCCTTTAGCTGCTGAAGCTTTACGCAATTCAACCTATGTTGATGATATAGTTACTGGAAGCTCGTCCTTTGAGTCTGCGCAGATGTTACAACAACAACTTGTTGATTTGCTAAGAAAAGGAGGCTTTGAACTCCAAAAATGGTCCAGTAACTGCCCACAGCTTCTAACTCAGCTTTCTCCATCGGAAGTATCAATTAATTCTCTCAATTTTGACTCCGATTCTACTACAGATTCCTCTCTAAAAGTACTAGGTTTGGAATGGAGTGCTTCTTCTGACTCTTTTCGATTTTTCGTCAAATTTCCTGATAAACCTTGTACTAAGCGGAATCTTTTATCAAGCCTTGCTCAAATTTTTGATCCGCTGGGAATTATTTCCCCTTCTACTTTTCTCATTAAACATTTAATTCAACAATTGTGGAAGCTAAAATTATCTTGGGACTCCCCGCCTCCTCAAGAAATCGTCCAACTCTGGACGAAATATATTAAAGACGTATCGTGCTTTCAAGAATTTCAATTGCCTCGACTTATTGTTCCTAGCTCAACTAACCGTATTGAACTTCATTGCTTTGGAGATGCAAGTGAGAAAGGATATTGTAGTGTGTTATATTGTCGATGTTTTCTCAATTCTGGAGAAATTGCTGTAAAGTTTATTTGTTCTAAAGCCAAAGTAGCACCACTAAAAACCGTATCTCTTCCTCGACTTGAACTTAATGCAGCAGTTCTCTGCGCTCGATTAGCTTCTTTTGTTTCAAACTGCTTTCTGAACAAACTTCCATTAGATAAAATATATTGTTATACTGACTCCATGGTGACTCTCAGGTGGATTAATTCTTCACCTCATGAGTGGCGCACTTATGTGAGCAATCGGGTTTCTTTAATACAGGACAAAATACCTGCGTCTTCCTGGTTTTATGTTCCATCTAAACAAAATCCTGCTGATGTAGGTTCGCGAGGTATGCTACCCTCCGATTTAGTAAACTGTTCCTTATGGTGGGCGGCACCAGTTTTAACTGATCCTAATTTTCCACCTTTAGAACCTATTTCATTTTGCGAAACCAGCGAAGTTTCTCTAGAACAGCGTCCTGTAGTTCAAGTGAATTCTGCTACCACCGTTCCTAACATTCTCGACTCTCTTATTCAAGATAAGTCTTCTTTAGACGAATCTACCCGCATTCTTGCTTACGTTCTACGATTTATCAATAATTGTCGTTCTCAAAAACTCAAAAAACATAAATTTTCTGGGAATTTATCTTCATTTGAATTATACAACTCAACTTTGCAATTTGTAAAACATACTCAATCCCTCTATTTTTCAAAAGAGATAGAACTTATTCAGCAAAATCAAATAGTTCCAAAAGCTTTACTCAAACTTTCCTTGTTTTTTGATCATCAAAAAATATTAAGAGTGGGAAGTCGACTCAAGAATGCTCCTATTTCCTTTTCAAGTAAATTTCCAGCTTTACTTCCGAGTCGTTGTATCTTGACTAATCGAATAATCGAAGCAACACATTTGAAGTACTTGCATGCTGGAGTACAAACCACTCATTTTCTAATTCTCCAACGTTACTGGATATACGATGCTAAACGTTCTATTCGAAGAGTTTTGGCTCAATGTGTGAGATGTTGGAAAACAAAACCTATCTCAACCGTTCCTGTCATGGGTAATTTACCATTAAACCGAGTTTCTGTTCACAAACCCTTTCTTCATGTTGGCGTAGATTATGCTGGCCCGTTCGATATCGTTATGTCCAGAGCTCGAGGTACTATCAAACTCAAATCCTATTTATGTCTATTTATCTGTCTTTCTGTCAAGGCAGTCCATTTAGAACTCGTTTCAGATCTTACTGCTAATACTTTTCTGGCTGCTTTTAAACGGTTTATTAGTAGACGTGGCCGTGTGGAAGCTATTTACTCAGATAATGGTACAAATTTTGTAAAAGCCTATAAAATGTTAAATCAATATGCTTCTGAAGCCGCTGCCAAGGAAAGTATAACTTGGCATTTCAATCCTCCCTCAGCTCCACATTTTGGAGGACTTTGGGAATCTAATATCAAATCTGTAAAAACACATTTAGTACGTGTTCTCGGAGATCAAGTTCTGAGCTATGAAGAACTCTACACAGTTTTTACTCAAATCGAAGCAATTATCAACTCTCGACCTCTCACTCCAATTAGCAACGATCCAAATGATTTTGGTGCTCTCACACCGGGTCATTTTTTGACTATGGAGTCTCTAGCAGCTCCTATAGAGCCTAGTTACGAATCAATTCCCGTCAATCGACTTTCTCGTTGGCAAATTTTAACGAAAATTCACCAACATTTTTGGACTCGCTGGTCCAAAGAGTACCTTCATACTTTACATCAGAAAGTTAAATGGCACAAGTCTTCTCCAGGTCTTAAGCCTGGTACTCTGGTTGTGATCAAACAAGATAATGTGTCTCCTTTAAACTGGCCAATGGGACGCATTATTGAAACTTTTCCGGGTTCTGACGGAATTGTTCGGGTAGCAACGGTTAGAACAGGGGATGGTGTTTTTAAAAGACCAGCTGTTAAGTTATGCCCATTACCAATTGAACACAATCTCTAAAATGCAGTGCATTTTGGTGGGCGGCAAATGGTCCGTACACCACTGTATATAAAAATTGTGTCGTCCCAAAATTTAAATAATAAATTAATAATTATAATTTTAATTCTAATTTCTTTGAATCAATCAATCATTTAGTTTCTTCGATTCTATTGCTTTCTAATTTCATTCGACCGCGCAAAAAACAAGCCTTTTTTTTGTCTCAACTGAGCACGACGCAGCGATCCCGAAAAAGTGCATATAAAAATACTTTATCAGTACAAATTTTTCTGCTCGACTGAAAACATTTTAAGAATACCTACGTCTTCTTATTTTTTAATTTTGTGCTCAAAATAACTCAAACCATTCAATTCAATTCAATATACTACAGAGTGATTCTTACGATTACGCCACGAGGTGATCCGTGATTACGCCATCAACCAAAGACGAGGGGGTAGGCCTACCCAGGGAAGAAAACATCAAGAAACCGGTAAGTTGGGATAAAAAAAGGCCGTAGTAATTTTTCTTACAAACCCTGAGCGAGTTCATTTTAAAGCTTGCTGTCTGTCGAAGGAACTAACATCGCTGAAAAATTATTTAGGAAACGTTAATATAATTTACAGGGCTTCAAACATATCTTTGAAACTAGGAAATGAAGTTACATCTCCTCTAAAAATAGGTAAATCTAAAGGTTTAAGATTGTTAGTAAACTGAGGTGCCTTTGATAAGGAAACAGAAGATTGCGTTTCACTAGTTGTATGAGAAAATAAGCTAAAATATATGCTTTTAATATGCCAGAATTTATTTTCAAAATCAGCTCGAACTTTATCTTCAGCTTGAAAATCATCCTGTTCATCTAATAAACCTATCAAAATGTTATGCTGTTTACTGAAATCATTTCTAATTTGTTCTAGGTCTTGATAGCGAACCTTGAGTGAAGCATGATATTTGCTATCAGTCTCAGCTTTTATAGCAAAATCGTATATTTCAGTCATGCGACTAATTTCACTCAGTCTTAAGTTTGTTGCTTTTCTAACTTTATCTGACATTGTAGCTTAATAATTAAACCAAATTAAAAATTATAAAAAAATCTGTTTTATAGTTTAAATTCAAAAAATACAAAAAAAAAATTATTTATTTCCTAAGTTAAATTTTAAACTTAATAAATGGCGAGAAATCTACTAACTACCAATTTAATGAAGTTGTCTAAACGTGGTAAACGAGTGCTAATATTTGTTGAAAACAAAATTTTTCTACTATTTTTTCTCAACTAATAAATTGAGCAATTAATTGGAAATTTTAAGAAAAAATGCTCCTACTACTAAATACGCAATTAATTTTTTCAGTTATTTACCTAATTAGCATCTATAATTAATTATTTTATGGTTTCAGAAAAAAGCTACTACAATTTTCACTTTATACGTGTCACTGTGTATTCTAATGGCTGGACACAGTAGACGAAATACTACTACTAAAAGGCTTGACCACTGTGTCAGCGTACTAAAGCAATGCATACAGTCAATTCTAATATGGAGTGTGGCTAAATTCTAATTGCGAGTGTGAAATCAACGGTGAAGCAAGAGCTAAATGAGACGACTATACGTTCTATACTATATGAGAATCCATTCCCGTTACTAAGCGAGAGACCGGTTGCTAGACTGCTTTTCCTCGAAGCAAAGCAAAAAAAAGGCGATACGGGAGAAATTGATTTCTATTCAATTTGAATAAATGCACGACCTATAATTGGAAATTTTGTGTGAAAGTTTTACAGCAAGAACTCTAAAAATTTATGTTAATTAATGACTATATGCCGATTAGTTTACTCCTAACTTTGAGTTTAGTGAAAGGCGGATCAAAGTCACTATGTATTTTTATCAAAAAGGTCTACCTACTATATAAAAAAAACGACGATTAGGGTAGTAAAGTAGGAGTAACGCTAGAAAGGATCTGGCGAAAAGGACCAAAAGGTGGGGTGTTGAGTAATTTACTCAGGAAAGATTTAAAATGGACTGTATAAATGGTTTTTGTTCTACTCACTGTTCGTTGCTGGGTTGTGGGGTCGATGGGCGGCCGCCTTTATCCTGGCTTCAGCAGTTCTGTTGAGGGGTTTCCATTACAGAGGTTTTAAGGAAGGGAGGACGAGGGAAAACACTCGCGAAAATTCGTAAATCTAATTTACTTAAAATTTTTTAACTAAAAGGTGCTTCGCTTGATTGCACACCGTGTGATTGAATAGGGATTTGAAACGATATATCCCGTTGAAATACTAATTCACACTGATTTTTCATTATATTTTTCTAAAAGCTACAGGCTAAGGTGAACAAATCCCAATTCTACACAGTGAGCCAAAAAATATCTTATCCAACAAAAAGTAAAAATAAAATAACTAAATTCTAACATCCACACGAAATGAATGTACTGAGGACCGAACATCAGCCTTGGAAATAGTTTTTTGTACATATCTCAGAAACTAAAGATCCTACGAAGTTTTTGGAAAAATGTAGTCTACATTCGCAAAACCTCATATTGATGCGATGCGCCGTTAAAAAGCATATTTTTATTATTTTAATCGTCAAAAAACTGTCATTAGCATTAATGGATTTTGACCAATCTACCTAATGAGCTCGTCAGAGTGTCTAACACTATTTTACTTAAAAATTTGCAAAATCGGTTCAGTGATTTAGGAGCTATCTTGTTACAGACACGGACATACACACACACAGACAGACAGACATTACGACGATATTGCTATGATAGGTCAAATAACACCTAAATAACACATTTTCGGCATTCATCTCAAAAAAAAATTTTTCTTTGAAAATCATACCATTACTGTGCGGGCTAGGAAGGTAATAAATGGATCCATGAAGGATCTAATACCTTCCTAGTCCATTAGTATACTCCACGCTATATCAGTATTGAAAACAGTTTTTTGTTTTGTTTTTTTCACGAGAATATCATGAAAATTGATTTAGTGCTTTAGGAGCTATCGTGTTACGGACAGACATATACACACACAGACATCACGACAATACTGCTAAGATAGGTAGAAATACACCCAAATAACACATATTCGGCTTTATCTGAAAAAAAAAATCATCGAAAATAATACCTCCTCTAGCCCTTGATACCTCCTCTAGCCCTTGCCATGCGGGTAAAAATTGCGAAACAACCATATAAAGTTTTAAACTCACGATATAAGTACCTACAAAATATAGGTACTAACGTTTTTGTTGTCTTGGTATAAAGGACTACATAATTATCTAAATAAATAGTACATTATAAACCTAGGAAATAAAATAATACTTTTAATCCTAAGGCGAAAATTATCCCCCTTTCAGTCGGTGTACAGTTCGCTCAGTGATTAAAAGAAACTTTAGCCACGTGGTTTATATACTATTTTAGTATACTGCCGTCCGTAAGAGGAAAGTCGTATGTCGAAATTTTAAGTTTTGAAAAAAACGGATTTAAAGTTTTTTTAATTTTTTATTTGTAGTTTTTAAATAAAAAGTGATGCGGTTTTGTTTTTTAAACTTTTTATATCAAAATTTGATACCTTTATCCCGTGTTTTTAAAAAACGTAAAATTTCTAAATGAGGATTTATACGAAAAATAATGGAACGCTATTTAACAACATCCCGTACGAATTGCATTTAACAGTACAGTGGTGACTCGATAATCCGTACACGCGATATTCCGGATGCTTCGGTAGTCCGGATAGCCTCAGCAGTCCATAGAGGTATGCGGTAATCCGGATTTTACGTGATTCAACAATCCAGACTCACGTTTTTTCCAGAAAATGCTTTATAATTCACATATTAATGAAGGTTTTAACATGTCATTTGGTTGGTTTGATGCGGCGTGTGGTGTCAAAGGGCGCATTGAGAAGTTTTTCGGGCAAGGGCAAGGTTATAGTGTCACGAAGGGCGCGTAACATAAAGTTAAGCCAATATTTCCCAAATAATTAAAAAGGAATTTAATAAATTATTATATGTATTAACTTTTTGGGACAACCTATAGGTCGATATAAATCGATTGACGTCAATAACTATTATTGCAATTCAGCAGAAATAGTTTATAAATAGGCGGACAATGCATATTTCCGGGCTTTTTTTTGACAGAGACTCGGGAAAACTAAATACCGCGGGGCAAGGCGTCGCCTCGCGGAACTAAAGTTTCGGCTTTTTTCACTATAACGAACGTTAAGACCGGGTGAGTGCGGGCGGCCACATCGAGTGACGTAATCGACTGACGATAATTTGGGCGTGAACTGGGGTTCCTAGATAACCAGCCGGCCGCAAATTCTGTTGTTTTTAAACAAAGATCTCCGTCGGCTCGAATCGAAATAACTCCGTTGGATCGATTCGACCGGCGCGGTATCATTTAAACAAATTGTTAATAACGAATAGTATTGGGGTTGTAAGGTAGTGGCTGGTAATTAACGACCGGGCAATACCTGTAACCAACCCCGGCCCCCCTTTTCGTGACATGGTGGAGGTAAGCCGAGTTTAAAATACAAAGGGACGCAGGGGTTAAAATTTGTAAGGGAAAAAAGTCAATTAGAAGGTGGGGTTTTTTTTAGTATTCTTAAATATACGTAGTCCAAAATTATTTTTTTTCGCAATTCAACAACTAGCGGGGATTAAGGAAAAAAAGAGCAAGGTAGTTGGCCAAGGGCACCATCCTAGTGACTAATAATTTGTTTTTGTGTCGCCCAAATAGCTTTAAAAAATAAAATAAAAAATATTACGGGGGCTCGTAAAGCCACATAATAAACACAAACAGTGACAAACAAATAACAGACGGTTTTTTCGCTTACTCGACAGAACCGGGGTTTTTAGGCGCGTGTATGCGAAGTTCTATTCTTACATTTGTATAGAGAGTGATCAAAATTACTTTCGGCCTGACAACTTTCGAAAGGAGGACCACAGGCGAGAGAAAATTTTGATCGTGTATATTTAAATTGAGAGTGGGATAGGATTCGTCCTTACTGCGGCGAAAAGAGAGCGTACCAAAGTTCGTCAGGAATCAGAATACTAAAACGATACTGAATCCTGGGGACGAGGCGGTATCTTTTCGCAGTAAGAAGGGTGGGTTGTTCGTATGCCACGAAGGAAACCAGGGAAGAGAGTTAGGGAAGCGAAAAGACAAAGACGCGAGACGTTACAAAAATCGATCCCGCATTTTTTTGAGGACGGGATACCGATCAAACTTAATACCGAAGGGAGGCCCGTAACGCCAGATATTTCGTGGTAAGAGATCGAGGTGGCTAATCCAACCGCGGGGGAAAATTCACAAAAGACACAGATCAAAAACCAAGTGTATCCGAGAGACTAATTTTTAGGGCAACTTGAGAAAGAATATTTAGAGCTATTTGGGCCAGGATAACGAACTATCCAATAACCCTGACCAGGGCGCCGTTAAGATATTTTGTTCTTATCACAAAAACCACGCTGGTTAGGCAAAAAACTTGATAAAAATAGTCGCGGTGATTGCGGGGTAGTTTAGAGGTCCACCTGACGAAATTGGTAGTCAGACGTAGGTAGAATAGCAATAAAGTTCAACAAAGTTAACAAAACTGGTAAAGCCCGGGGCTTATTAGGCTGAACGCACGAAAACTGTCAAAAATTGGCAGCCAGGTTAAGTACGGTGACAAAAAGTGGTAGTCAAACCGAAAAAAAAGAGCCATAAATGGAATATACTCTACATAAGAGAGGTAGACATACAGGTTAGGTTACAAACACAGAAGTTCAATTGAACCATTACTAAACCAGTGATAGGGAAAAATTTTGAAAAGAGACGGCAAAAGCGTAAACAGCGTGTTTTTTTGGTGAAGGAAAAAAAATATAATAATAATATTTTTCGAAAAAATCTAAACGCCACGACGCTACTGACTTTATAAAATAGGAAAAGAAAGTAGGATTTGTTAAATAAAGTACCAAAGGAAATACCCAATTGTTAAAACGGAAAAAAGCGATCTGGTTACAATAACGTTGCGAATTCAAAAAATCAAGGCTGTACTATCTTTAAAGGTTATCGACCCAGACGAAAGGGCCATCGCTTTAAAAAGCTACCGTTGAAAAAGCAAAATCCAATATTTTAGTCTTTTATTAATATAAAAATTCCCAAAAATCTGTTTTTTCTTTGATTTCTTTATTAGTCAGTCATTTCGAGAAAATATTGCAGTTGGGAGTTTTAGGCACAAAGCACACAAACCCAGGGCAAAATTCATTATTTTTCTTCCTTTAATCAACATTAAAAGTCTAGATATTTGTTTTTTCGTTGTCTCTTGTAATAGTCAATCAACTAGGGAGAATATTTAAGTTGGAGTTATAGTACGTATAACACAAACAAAAGGCAAAATCCAATATTTTAGGCGTAAAATAATACAAAAAGTCCAAAAAAGTTGTTTTTCTTTGACTTCTCTCTTAATCAGTCATTGGCAGAAAGTTTTGGAGTTGGGGAGTTTACGCACAAAGCATACGAGCCTAGAAAAATTAATTATTTTTTTCTTTAATCAACAGAAACAGTTTAGATATTTATCTTTTCTTTGGTTTTTTGGTCAGGCAATTGAAGAAAATATTGGAGTTGGGGAGTTTCACACACAAAGCACACGAGCCTAGAAAAATTAATTATTCGTTTCTTTAATCAACAGAAAAAGTTTAGATAGTTATTGGTTCTTTGTTTTCGTCTTGGTCAGTCAATTGAAGAGAATATTGGAGTTGGGGAATTTTACACACAAAGCACACGAACCTAGAGCAAAGTTAATTAGTTTTTTCTTTAATCAACAGAAAAAGTTTAGATAGTTATTGGTTCTTTGTTTTTTCTTGGTCAGTCAATTGAAGAAAATATTGGAGTTGGGGAGTTCCACACACAAAGCACACGAGCCTAGAAAAATTAATTATTTTTTTCTTTAATCAACAGAAAAAGTTTAGACATTTATCTTTTCTTTGGTTTTTTGGTCAGGCAATTGAAGAAAATATTGGAGTTGGGGAGTCTTACGCACAAAGCACACGAGCCTAGAAAAATTAAGTATTTTTTTCTTTAATCAACAGAAAAAGTGTAGATATTTATCTTTTCTTTGGTTTTTTGGTCAGGCAATTGGAGAGAATATTGGAGTTGGGGAGTTTTACGCACAAAGCACACGAACCTAGAGCAAAATTAATTATTTTTTTCTTTAATTAACAGAAAAAGTTTAGATGTTTATCTTTTCTTTGGTTCTTTGGTCAGGCAATTGGAAAGAATATTGGAGTTGGGGAGTTCTACGCACAAAGCACACGAACCCAGAGCAAAATTAATTATTTTTTTTTCTTTAATCAACAGAAAAAGTTTAGATATTTATCTCTTCTTTGTTTTTTCTTGGTCAGTCAATTGAAGAGAATATGGGAGTTGGGGAGTTTTACGCACAAAGCACACGAACCCAGAGCAAAATTAATTATTTTTTTTCGTTAATCAACAGAAAAAGTTTAGATATTCATCTTTTCTTTGTTTTTTTTGGTCAGTCAATTGAAGAGTTTATTGGAGTTGGGGAGTTTTACGTACAAAGCACACGAACATAGAGCAAAATTGATTATTTTTGTCTTTAATCAACAGAAAAAGTCTAGATATTGTTTTTTCTTTTTTTTTTGCTTAGTCAATCAACTAGGGAGAATACCGAAGTTGAGGAGTTCTAGCACAAATAACACAAACAAAAGTATATTTTAGTCTTAAATTAATATAAAAAATTCCAAAAAAATTTCTTTGGTTTTTGTTCCTTGATTCCCTCTTAGTCAATCCACTAGGGAGAGGATTGAAGTTGCTAAACGAAAAAAGAGCAACAGAAAGAGCGGAGCTGTTTTAGAGGAAATAATAAAACAAACCTCTAGTAGGCAATAAATTGGGAAAAAATAAATAAAAATTGTTCAACGAGGTCTAAAATAAATTAAAAACTAGACAGAGGTAGACCCTCGAAACGACAAAAATAAAATAGCTGTCAAAAGAATTGGTAACACGAAAAAATCAGTAGCGTCTAAGGTGGTTACAAAAAATTGTGAAACCGTGCAAAGACCCAGGTCAGGGCGCGATATAACATATTTTCGCTTTTTGGGAAACTTTTAGGAAATAAACTAGAACTTATAAGGGTAATTTTTCTATTTGGTAATAGAAAAGCCGAAAGATATTATAGGTCACGGCATTATATGTAAGGTTAAACAGTTTTTGTTTTTGAGAGGCACCTAAAAGTAGAGTGAATAAAAATTATTATAACTAATAAACACCTTTTGAGCACTAGTAAGTTAATAAGACAAACCTCTAGTAGGTCGTAAATTGGCAAGAAACTAAAAATTTGTGGTTCTTAAGGAAAATATTTCAACAAAGTAAAAGACATAAAATGAGATTTTGCAAAAAGTGTCCCAAAATAACGAAAAATTAAAAATAATTGCTGGGAAAATTTGGGTTACACAAAAAGAAAAATTCAGTAGCGACCAAGGCGAGATTCACCAGGCCAAATGACTAACACAATGTGGGATAATTTTTTTTTAGGAAGCGTGAAAGATAAGTTGATGCATCCTTAATTTTGCGGAAAAAATTAACTCAAAGACACATATATAGGCTGAATATAGCGCTACTAACAGCTGATTAATAAACTGAAAAGCTAACAATTTTTCTTACTAAAAAGTCAAAAATTAGTTTTTTATGCGAATTAAGCAAAAAAAAAAGTTTTGTTTGTTACAAATAATTGTTGCCCACAGCTGTTACAAAGATTGAGTAATGAGTCTTTACAGCGAGTTGAGCTGGAAAAAAAAGCCCTTTTAGACATTGAGAAGTTACAGCTGATGGGGCTAAAAAAGTAAAAACATATATGTGTTTTTTCAAACCAATTGAACCTACAGGTACATATTTAAAGTAGTTGCAGTGTATGCGTTTTGTGTGGATCTTGGTTAGCCATATATTATCTATCGAGATATCTGAAACTCATCATAAAGTAGTTTTATATGCTAAAGCATATATGTTGATAGGTAAAAGGCGGGCAATATTTTAGAAGAAGCAAATACCCACATAGGTAGTTGATAAAAAGTAGGAAATTAAGACCTTAAGGAAAGTAAGGACTACGGACAAAAATAATACACTGAAAAGAAGAAAGTCTGAGGTAAAAAAAACGCAGAAGTAGTTCTAAAGGAAATTAGGGACTCAGGAAGTAAAGAAAAGTAAATTTGAAGAAAAAGGGATAAAGTAGGCCAATTGGGCAGAAAAGAATTACAGGACGCCGTGACGTAAATGTGAACTCCGAAGGAAACTGGAGTTTAACGATTACATAGGAAGAGAGAGAAGGATAATTTAGAGGAGTCCTGAAGGAAATTAGGGTCTCAGGACGCCAAATTAAAGAAGAAAAAAGAGGCCTATGGGGCAGAACAGACGTGTAGGACGTCGTGACGTAAACGTGAACTCCGAAGGAAAATGGAGTTTAACGATTAAACAGGAAGAGAGAAGGATAATTTAGAGGAGTCCTGAAGGATATTAGGGTCTCAGGAAGCGAAATTAGAGAAGAAAATGGAGGCCTATGGGGCAGAACAGACGTGTAGGACGTCGTGACGTAAACGTGAACTCCGAAGGAAAATGGAGTTTAACGATTAAATAGGAAGAAGAAGGATAATTTAGAGGAGTCCTGAAGGAAAGACGTGTTGACTAAAACACGAATTCCGGAGAAAAAAGGATGTTATGTATTTAATAATGGGAGTAAGAAGAATTTAAAAGAAAAAGAGCCAATGCTGCAGAAGGTATAAAGGAGTTCTAAAGGATATTAGGAACTTGAAAAGCAACGCTGACGAGAACGCAAACTAGGCTAATAAGGCGGAGAAAGCAAACGGAGTGTTGCAGAAAAAAGAGTCCTGAGGGAAAAACGGGACTTAAGAAGAAGAGAGGTAGACGAGAAACGGGGAGAACTCGGCCCGACAAAGCAAATAGTAAGCTACAAGGAGCCCAAAAGGAGCGTTTCCAAGCAACTGAAAAAATTTAGGAGGAAAGAAGGAATTCCCGAGGAAAAATCGGGACGCTTATTGCAAAAAATTGAGTTAAAGCAGTGGCAAAAGTTTCGCCGCAGCGAGCCAAAGATATTTTAAATACAGAAGATTTTAAAATAATACAGGTCCCAAAGTCTGGGATCAATAAACAAGAACACAGTGGTGTTCTACCATAAGAGGCCAAAAGTCATTTGGACCAATGGAGGCCTTAGGTGGTGTCAAAAAATACTAGGTACACGCATCCAGAAGGGAAGTGGACGAAATAAAGGGAATAGCAAAAGCTAGAGAATGGGCACCACCGAAAAAAGGGTTAAGGCAAGATGAAAAGATACAGGAAGGGACACATTTATCCTGAAAGAAGAAAGCAGGCGTCCGGTAAGATGCCAGAATTGCCGCTGATGCACCTATCCAGCAGGTAATGTAAGGAGTAACTCCACGAAACATAGTCTGCGGAAGGCAGTGGCTGAACTTTGGACGGGAGGAGAAATTACTAGAGCTAGTAAGTTTTTGAGTTGTATGAAATACAGACATACTGACAAGACTACAAATAAGTGATTTTAAACTTAATTATACGCGTAGCAGTCGTTTCTCGCATTGCATTTAGCATTATTTTTACTTAAATAAAAATATTAAAGTATATAATAACTGGCAGGTCACAAACGAAAACCCCTAGGCTTGCAAATATTTTTATTATAATTAACCTCGTTATGAATTTGATACAATTAGCAAATGCATGGGTAAACGCCACACATATTGTTTATGTCAATTCTAAGAAAAAATACATGACCTACACAACAAAGGTTTATTTAGTCAAAATAAAGTTAAAAAACAGTTATGAATAAAAAACAATTGCTAATTTTTTTTACAGCATCCATTACTGATATTATTGACGGGGTCGGTTACTGACCGTATTGAACCGATGTGAATGAGTCTAATAGGGTGGCTGACAAAAGAAAGTGAGATAGAAGAAATAAAAACATGTTCAGGTAGTTTTTAAGGAAAATACATTTTCACGCGGTGTGCGTTTATTATAAACTTAAGAACTTTAATTTCTATTATTTTTCCGTGCTTGAATTTGGAAAGAGATGTATAAACTATTAAGTAAGTAGGTATTTTAGATAAATATTGATGAAATAAATTGAAGAAGAGTTTTATAAAATAAAAGGAAAAATGTTGTCGCCGTAATGAAGTGGTAGAAAGAAATACTTGCTAGATAAGAATAATAATAATTAAATAGGTTTTGGAGAGAGTAAATAGGAAAATAAAAATCTAATTACTAATAGTACGCTAATGAAGCAGTTTTTCAGGATCAGTAAATAAAGTAATTAAATGATGCGTATTTGGTTGGATAAAAAGATTTCGCAAAAGTCATCTAAATATAAGTTAAAAGTATTCTGAAAAAAGATATTAGAAACCATCATGAAATGTAAAAGTTTGATTATTATACGGTAAAGTACCCAACAAATATTGTTATTGTGAACATAGTAAGAAAGTTGGTTTGAGGAAGAAGAAAGAAGAAAGGCGAAATGGGCCATCGGGAAGTAAATCGATGCACCAAAAAAGGTGACACCTAAAGGACTTTCTAATTGAAATTGGAACTGAGAAGAGATTGTAATCTTTTCTCGGGTAGGAGTTCTGCTTAATCGAGTGCACCGAAATGGCGACCCCGTGATCTCTTGTTATGAGTTTGACTTGGTTAAAAGAAATGCGTTTTTTAAGAAAAGTACTGTGTTATTAGAAGGCCAAAGGGTCTTTGTGAAAGTGATTCATCGCAATCGCTTAGAGACACAGAGGTTGTAACAGTAAGTTGTGGATGCTCGCCAAAAAGGGGGTACTCCAAGTGCTGATAAATTGAAGTCGTAGGAAGGCTGAAATGGTATGCGTTACCAAAATTGGGCACTACGTGATTCTTCTGTAATGTGAGAGTGATTCATCACAATAGGCGCTAGAGACACAGAGGTTGTAACAGTAAGTTGTGGATGCTCGCCAAAAAGGGGGTACTCGAAGTGCTGATAAATTGAAGTAGTAGGAAGGCTGAAATGGTATGCGTTACCAAAATTGGGCACTACGTGATTCTTCTGTAATGTGAGAGTGATTCATCGCAATAGGCGCTAGAGACACAGAGGTTGTAACAGTAAGTTGTGGATGCTCGCCAAAAAGGGGGTACTCCAAGTGCTGATAAATTGAAGTAGTAGGAAGGCTGAAATGGTATGCGTTACTAAAATTGGGCACTACGTGATTCTTCTGTAATGAGTCTGACTCTTAAAAATTAACCATTTCTTGTAAGTGAACTCAACACACACATTGAGATTGAGATTATAAAAGTCCTGGAAAAATTATCGAGAGGCACTAGGTTTAACTGTAATGAATTCAGTTTGATGGATGCAATGCATGTGTTATGTCTTAAAGGATAGAACAAGTAAAGATAGTGATGCAGTAAAATTGAGTGTAAAAATGATTAAAAGGACCTACTGAACTATTGAAGGTGGCGAAGAGGCCAAGGTTATTGGCGTGGAAAGGTGAGAAAGGCGCATAGAGAATTCAAAGTAAAAAGGTTGAGGGTACTTACCGAGTTGGAAAAAAGAGAGAAAGAAAAAATAAATTGAACGAAATTTTTATCTGATTAATATTTAAGTAGGGTTGCTCAAAACAATATTTGTTAAAAAACTGATCCTGAAAAGTTAAATCCAGTTAGTATTATAGGTGATATTTAAGCAGTAAAGAATAAGATGGAAGGGTAAAATACAATAAGATGAATAAGTTAGGCAATAGGAAAGAAGAGGTAAGATGTCCAGATATCTAACAAAAAGAATAGAGATAAGACATAGAAATAGAGGTAGGTAGAGAGATGCGTTATTTTAGTGGTCTGGGATGAGTTGAAAGGGAGTAAGTAGATTTCAATACGGGACGCCATATTTTAGAAAACACATTAACAAACAAAAAACAACCCAAACCACCGAAATGACATTTTTCTTTTATTTTTCAGATACATTCGACGAAACGAAGAGTAAAAAAGTAATGGTCTGAAAAATAATAGAAATTAAATAGATACTAAAAATAATTAATATTTAAAAATAAAAATGTAAGAAATTCGGAAAAATTTTGTGTAAGAAGGAATAAAAATAAAATTTAAGAAAAACCTAACCTAACGATAAGATTAAAAATAAAACTAAAGCAAAATCAAATTTAAGGTTCTAAATATAATTAGAATAGAACGAAAAAAAAGGGTGACCAACAAAACAAAATGGTCAACCTAAACAGCCGCAGCTCGATCGAAGGTGGTAAGCTGAAGACGAGGTAGGCTACGGAAAAGAAAATAATATAGAAAAAAAACACTAAGGCAATTTTAGGCAAAATAATAGGGGGTAAATGGAAAATATTGTAGAGCTTAAATAATGATAATAAAAATGTAAATAAATAAAAATTTTCGTTTAAATAGGAATAAAAATAAAATTTAAGAAAAACCTAACCTAGCGATAAGAATAAAAATAAAACTAAAGAAAATAAAATTTAAGGTTCTAAATATAATTAGAATAGAAGAAAAAAAGGTAACCAACAAAACAAAATGGTCAACCTAAACAGCCGCAGCTCGATTGAAGGTCGTAAACTGAAGACGAGGTAGGCTACGAAAAAGAAAATAATATAGGCAAAAAACATTAAGGCAATTTTATGCAAAATAATAGGGGGTAAACGGAAAATATAGTAGAACATAAATCATGATAGAAATATAATAGAAAAAACTAGGCTAGACAAGGGTAACTAGTTAAGGAGTACGAGTTACTGTGAGAAAGATACAGAACAAAGACATACCAACAGACAAACAATACAGACGGCAAATCCAACCTAGGAGCCACGGGCCCGAAACATAGCGTACAAGTAGCACTAGTGCAGGTACCAGCGTTTAGAGGAACGTGGTAAAACCAGCAATCTAAGACGGGTTCACAAAATCTTGACATTGCAGCATTAAGTTACAGACAGAATCGCGAATTTAACAAAAAACCCGAGACATAAGTATCTACTGAGACTTGTGAGAAAAATTTGATGCAAAATTTAAAATTATGGTTGGATAAAACAAAAAAAAAGTTTTTTTTAAATGAATAAACTAAAAAACTTGATAAAGAGAAAGGGTACATAGCCACCGGGGAAGTAGTTTAGTGAAAAATGGAAAAAAAAATGAATACGAGAAAAAAAAGGAGACAAAGCGCACACGAAAGATGACGCTTTTCTTAACTTTTACTTCTTGCCAGACAGGAGGGTAAAACAGTATGCCAAGCATACAAGGGTAGAACCTCCCACATGTTGTCCTTAGAATTAGATAAAAAATAAGTTGTTATTGGGTTTTTTAAGATCGAATAAAGGGGGGACCCTAAATGTATGAAGTTAGGTATTTGGAGGACAGTACAGAAGTGGAGCGTGGCCAAGCGTAAGATGGCAGAAGATTTTCTTTCGTGTACAGCCAATAAGTACACAGAAAGGAAGGGAAGAAAACAAAATACCCCACGACGGGGAAATGCGTCAAATAAACTAGACAAAGCAGGCATGACATAAATAAAGGACAGGAAGGGAAATCAAACCCAACCTGTCAAAAATGGGATAGAATATAACAGAAAACGCGAGTGGCACGAGGGCCGAAACTCGCGCATTAATTTTGGTCTACTTACATAAGAAAGTCGAAAATCCGAGGGTCAAGACAATTAAAAGAGACGAAAATTAAGAAATTAAGACAGCAGTAATAAATTCAAGGTTACAACATTAATTTTTCTCTTGGCAAAGACAACGAATTAGTTAGGCTTTGGCAAAAAGAAAACAGAGATACCAGATCGATAAGAATGAACATGGAAACAAAAACCAGCAATATGATGATAGCCATCAGGACTACTGCAAATAAGATTAATAAAGATGACAGGAGTAGTCACAGAGCCAAGAAAGACTTAAAAGGAAAAATCGAGGGAACAATGGTAGAAAGCCTACCATCGAAAACGAGTTGCAAGAATAGAGCAAGCTCCCGAATAAAGGGTAACGAAAACAGCAGGCAAACCCTTGAGGGGAATCCGAGCCCTTTCAGCCCAAGGCCGAACGTAGTAAACCTTGGTATGGAAGGGACAAATAACACCATACATAAATTAGGGTGACCAGAATCGTAAAAGCAAATAAACAAATATAATATAGAGTAGATAGCCAACTACCAAAACGGATACAAGGGGCTCAACTGAAGACAAGAACGGGACAGAATAGACATGGACAAAGATAACATGAAAGATGCTACAAAGCACAACAATCGTGCGAATATCATCCATAAGAAATCCCAAACTAAGACAGTAAGAGGGATGAGAAATGGATAGAATATTTTTTTTCTTTACTCAACGAATCTGAGTGGAAGAAAACAAAGTTATAGAAGACAAGTACGGGACGAAATAGACATGGGCAGAGATTACATGAAAGATGCTACAAAGCACAACAATCATGCGAATATCATCCATAAGAAATCCAAAAATTAAGACAGTAAGAGGGATGAGAAATGAGTAGAATATTTTTTTTTCTTCACTCAACGAATCTGAGTGGAAGAAAACAAAGTTATAGAAGACAAGTACGGGACAGAATAGATATGGACAGAGTTTTCACGAAAGGTGCTACGAAGCACAACAATCGCACGAATATCTTCCATAAGAAATCCCAAACTAAGACATTAAGAGGAATGAGAAATGGATAGAATATTTTTTTCTTCACTCAACGAATCTGAGTGGAAGAAAAACAAAGTTATAGAAGACAAGTACGGGACAGAATGTGATGCAAATAGTAAGAAGAGCCCGAATACCTAACTGAGATATGAGAAGCGGGTGACTTGATTTACGCGAGGGGTAGTGTATACAATATCTTAAGGTATAGGGCATTTAATTAAGTTAACGTGTAAACAACAACATGTGGGAGAGGTAGAAAAAATAATTATAGAAATTTATAAGTCAAAAATGAAATGTATAAAGTAAGGTAATAATAGCTCAAATTTTTAAGTAGTAGACTAAGGTGACCAAAATTTTTTTTTTTTATATTTAAGAATTGTTGTCTAAAAGGAAGCAACACCCACGGCCAACGATGCTGGCAAAATCGGGGGTAAAGGGGGGGATGTCACGAAGGGCGCGTAACATAAAGTTAAACCAATATTTCCCAAATAATTAAAAAGGAACTTAATAAATTATTATATGTATTAACTTTTTGGGACAACCTATAAGTCGACATAAATCGATTGACGTCAATAACTATTATTGCAATTCGACAGAAATCGTTTATAAATAGGCGGACAATGCATATTTCCGGGCTTTTTTTTGACAGAGACTCGGGAACGGACGGGGGAACTAAATACCGCGGGGCGAGGCGTCGCCTCGCGGAACTAAAGTTTCGGCTTTTTTCCTATAACGAACGTTAAGACCGGGTAATTCATAGTTTGGGTTGATGTTTAACTTTAAAACTGGTTATGTCCTGATAAGTAACTTTTTATTTCCTAGGGATTTAAAAGAGTCACAGAGTGCATCCTGGTCTTAGGCAGGGAGGGGCATTTGCCTCGTCCTAAATGCTAAAAATATTTTAATAATTTATCAGGTTAATAACAGCTGCGTCGTGATCGAGGATCAGGGATCAGTCCCTTAACAGGTTTTTGGAGTTTAGAGGCCAAAGCATTGCCTGATAGATTTCGTCAAAGTGAAAAATTCCGACTATAGGTGGCGATGCTGCTAGTAAAATCTCGAAATATTCGATAAAAAAGCCATGCAAGTCGCGTTTTAAGATTCGTGTATCTAATGCGATTTTAACGTTGATAAAAATTACTTGAAACTAACGTAAAATCACTGCTGTTTTAATTTAATAAAGGCATTATTAAAACGCAGTTTTTAACAACGTTATTTTTTATAACGTTAATAAATGACCTATTAAGCTTATTTTTATATATAAAATAAACGTTTTTTTCTAGCAGCTTTTAAAATCAACGTTTTTTTTTCTCGCGCCTTTTTTACGTGTTAAACACGTGATTGAGCTATGTAGGAATATTCCTCTCCTTTGTGAGCCACGATGGTCTCAACAATACAAAAGTATTTAAAAACAAATTTTTGGTCTTCTTTAAAGACATTTATAAACTATCAGAAGGCAAATCCGCAACTACAAAGGTAGCATTTCAGCTTTACAGTGGCTCATTAAGGCCGGTGTTTATTGACAAAGTATTCTGCGCTTTTGGAGCTTGTGGCGAATATCCTACCATCTAAAAGTTTAAATTTATCGCAATGTGGAAATCACATTAAATCTGCAGAAGAATTTATAAACACTATCTTAGAAGAGGAGAGAGGAAACCTTGGAATATAGCTAGAGCTGCCAAGAATAGTTGGCCGACAGCAAAATCGTATTAACGTTCCCGCAAACAATCCACCAGAGCAGTGGAAAAATATCTTTACTTATACTTTATTTGGAGCCTCTGATAATGTCTTTTCCGATGAAAACTCGTTTGTTATGCTGGACCTGTCATAAAGTAAATTTGATATGCGCAATAAACAGTTTTCAAAATATTATCCTGTAAACGGGCTTGACGACGAGGATAAATAATTATGGTACAAATTGTGGAAAGACAAAGAAATTAATAAAGAGGACTTAAAAAGTTTGGAAGAATCAAAAGTTGCAAAGCAAGCGGAATTTCTTTTTCCTTCAACAAAAACCAATTCTAATATTTGGTCAGCATTGCCATGAAGTACCGCAAAACGATTTTTTCAGAGGAAATAATAAGAGGTTTGTGCATGCTGAGTGTACACCGAAAATTAGTTTCAGAAGAAGTTTTGCAGATTTGCTGAAGATTCCAGACGTTTCGTCGTACTATAATGGGTTAAGATTTAGAAAACTGATGGGTATGTCTGTTTGATTTTTCGTTTTCGTTTTTTTGTCTATTTTTTTAATAAATACCTATTTTGTTTTTAAGTTTTTGCATTTGCCCCTCCCCAAGTTTTATGCTGCCGTCGTCCATGAAGTGCATTCAGTATATTTGTGACTAGTTTAAACTCGTCGCAAACACTGTTACAGTACAGTATATTTAAATTTCCCTTATTTTTTATTGTTTATTTATTTAGAATACATGACTCCTAAATCAAGATCTAGCATGCCAAACAGCTGTTTAATAGTAATAATTGTGGGTAACAGAATTTGAACTTTTATAGTCAAGTATGTATATAAGTCTAAAGTAAAATCTAAGTAAAGTAGCCCCAAAAATTTGTTGTTTCACTTTGTACCGAGACCTTTGAAAGGAGAGATAAAATAGGAAAATCCGAAACATAAAAGAGAATCCAAAATTATATTAAAATGTGCGCAAATATTGATTTAGTTGCAAAAACGGTAATTTGTTTTGTAAAAAGTCGGTCCCAATTTGTTTGACATTAAAACAGTCAAAATAACAACGAATAGAAAACGTCAAACCCCGGCTGAATCAATATATTCGTAACAACTAGACAAGAGTATATATGTTCCTTTCTAATGCAATCGTTTAGAAGAAGACATCAATAAAAAGCAAGTAAAATAGTAAGCTAATGACTAATTAGTGCAGTGCCTCGTTTTGGGAATCAATAAAAAAATTACAGGAAGTGCGGGCCACTGTATGTACCCCTCTACTCCCTTCCCGCCCATCACGGTTTTGATGACGCGGTGTCACTTTAATACAACATCAAGTATAGTCTCTGATTTTAAATTTCTACACGGTTTGGGTCTGGATTTTTCATTAAAAATTATGAACATAATATTAAAAATTGTTTCTTTTTTAATTTAAATCTAACTTCCAACTTCAATTTGGTTGGCTCCAAAACTACCATACAAGAGAAGATCGCAGCGAGCCATTTTTTACAAACTGCTGCGCCGAGTTGGTTTGGCAATAAGCCAATCGCCAATGAGCTTGGTTTGGCGTTTTATTTGAAAGATGGTGCTAGCAGTACAATAAACCTAAATTTACTACTCAAAAAAGGTCAATATTTTGAATGCAATCGCAGTAAAGAACTGGCAGCATTGCCCTCTATAGTTCTTCTTTGACCTGAAAAAAGTCGTATAGCATTACTGTTTTACAAACAAAAACCCTACTCCTAAATCCCATATTAAAAATTTTGTATATACAGGGTGTTTCAATTCAGTTCTTTATTTGAAAAATAATGAGTGCATGAGACAACGTATACCAAGGAATATGATATAAGCGTACAAGACAGAGAAAGCAAACGACGAGTAGCCAATGAAAATGCAGGCAGCGGAAGCGTAACTGACTGGCTATCCTTTTCATGTACTTTTTAATTGCATACCTTATCACTCGCAGTCACGATTTCTAGATGAAAAAATTGCAATGATAGTTCTAAATGCGATTCAGGTTGAAACAGATCGGGCGAGACGATACTCGGGACAACACACAAAGCAAAGTTGGAAATTTGACCCTATAAACAAGGATAATAAAGACAATTTGCCTAAAAGGACCTGCCTCTAAAGGGTTTGTGCTGTCTGTTTGTGTTATTTGTTTTATTCGAAATATTAGTGTTATCGGTCTTAATTTCTACAAGCATTAAGCGAGCGAAATTTAATTTTACTTATTTTTGAGCCTTGAGTACTCGGCAGCATTTCAATTTTTACAAAGAAATTACACTCTTACTTAAAAACAATGGAAAAAAAATCTTCTTAAATTAGTATAAAAAAATTGAAACAGAAAGTTTCTTTTGATAAATATAGCCTTTTTAACAAAGAGGTTTTGTTCTAAATTCAACAAGAAATAAGGGCTCCAAACTCCTTTGGCTTTTATTTTTGAGCCTTTACAACGGCAACACGCGTTAGTCGCCATAAATTTTCACTTTCACGAGTGAACTTAAGTTCACTACTTTTTCTACGGTGAACACTACCCTTAATTGTCAGTTTTGTTTAGTTTTGGCGAGCTTTCTTCTGAAACTGAAGTTCACCGATAAAAGTGACGATTTTGCTCGCCTCACTTGTCCTGTTTAATTATGAACTTTCAATTCAATATTCTTTTTACACTCAAAAGAATTTAGAATCAAATTAAAAAAAATATCAGCTAGGTGTAGCCATATTGTTTGTCGTCCAGAATTTAGCATATAATGTTAATACTATCTAGGGGCAGCACCGTCGCTACACTACTAGCCGTCTGGAGCAAAACGGGGGATATGCCGCAGGTATGTTGACATATTTGGATATATCCAAATATGTCAACATACAGGGACTCTACCCTTCCCCAGCTTTTTACTTTACCACTGCAACTTTTTGTGTTATTTCCTTACGTAAATGGTGCCAGCGACTGCGGTGATAACACAGTAATAATTGACAAAAAATGATGTCAGCAAAAGAACGTCAACTATTTTTTTTATCAAGTTTTAAGAATAAACCTCCCCCTACTTTTATTGCGGGAGTCATAGTAAAGCCCATCTTATTTAAAAACGAAAACCAAATTTACATCGGTTTGGTGGTTTCCAAGGTACATATCAGCGTATAACCTTCTAGTGGGACCTTGTCAGAAAGTTTTGAATTTTTCTTCTCGATTATCTACTTGACAGAGTCGCAGACGGTTTGAACAAAATTCTTAAAAAAAAAAAAACAAAAATTGTCAACCCCCATCTCACCCAAATACTGCAAAGACGAGAAAACCGACATTGTGTTTGTAAAAAGGACACTAATTTTGTAAATTTTCAGTCTTTATCTAAAAAAGGAGCCATGTGAGAGCAAAATCAGTATTATTTAGTTAATTTGGCAAACCTTATCAAGCGATCAAATGCAAAAGAAGAAAATATACATATATTGAGTTTTTGAGAAAAACCTGGATAAAAAATCATCAAGATGTGGCAAAAAGTAGTGGTAATTTAAAAAGTTACATTTTACTAAGTCGTTATGGTATTGATGAAGTGCTTAACACTTGAACAGATGCTCAAATTGTGTCAAAATTAATTTTAAGTTGCTTCTAAATTGTCAAAAACCTACGAGAATAAATTTATGGCAATAGTGCATTTCCATTTTAAGTTCAGTGCGATCATTTATACCTGCATACACACTTGAAGCGCTTATCTTAAGCTTTAAAATTTTAAAAAACCAGTTGATAAAATAAGATTGCCTAGAGATTCTCTGGGCACAAATTTTTTTCTCTATATGAAAATTTAAGAGTATTTTTCATGTCCTTCATTTTCTTAAATTCGTGACCCTTTTTTATTTTATTTTTTATTCTGCTACAAATCCTTTAAATTAAAAAAAATTACAAAATTCCTTTTATTAGATTTCGAGATATTACGTCTCAAAATAAGGTGACTTAGTGACCTTAAAATGCATATTACATCTTTGAATTAAAAGTACACAAGGCACCACATAACCTTCATACGCCGAATTTATATGGTAAAATTTAGGCTTTATATTTTAGTACCCTTATTATTCAAAGAGTATATTAGTTGTGAAAACCATGACATTGTCGGTTCTTGTTGTTTGTCCAAGTTTTCCAAAATGCCTCCACAATTTGCCGAATTTCGGTGCGTCGAGTAGCCGCCCACTATCGACAAAATACGTCGACAATTGTGCGAATCAAAAGAAAATATTTACCATTTATTATTTTTTCTAGGGCAAAAAATAGAAGTGCTTCGGACGATTACAAATAAGAGACCTTCTCAAAAAACTACTTTTCTACTAAACATAGCAAATGTTGGGGGCATTTTGTTAGTTAGTAAAGTTAAGGCTTTAACAACACTGGTCATATCTTTAATTTTGCTTGCATTTCGTTTTAATTTTTTGAAGAGAACTTTTGGAATTTGGCCCTTTAGAAGAACACCTTTGTGCAGCGTTAAACAGCGGCGTAGCGTGGGGGGGCGCGGGGGGTTCGTCGCTCCCCCCCCCCCGCCCCGAGGGTAGTGGCGCCCCATAGGTGGCCGAAGCGCCCTCAGCTTTATTAAGTCGGGCCGGTAATGGCCAATTGAGTGGGTGCCAAAGGAAACTAACGACATGAAGACTTTTTTTTTTTTTGTTTTTGGTCGCAAGATTCGTGAGAGGCGCCCTTGTGACTTATCGGTCGCCCCCTCACACATGATGACCTTTTTTTTTTTTGTTTTTTGGTTGTAAGATTTGTGAGAGGCGCCCTTTTGACCTTTTTGTTTTTTTTTGTCACAAGATTTTTCATCAGTTTTCAGAGGCGCCCTTTTTAGCTGTCGCCCCCCCCCCCCCCGCCCTTTCGGGCACGCTACGCCGCTGGCGTTAAAGGGAGGCATGCCGGTGGCTTTTCTAAATATTAACAAACTATATAAATTTGCAAGCTCTATAATCAATCATAACGGCGATGTATACCAGAAGCTATCGTTGATTGAAAAATTGGTCCTGTTCTAACCATTCCTCCCTTTCTAGGAGTATAACGTTTTATAGCTTTCTGCTATACACCGTGTAGGGCATGACGTCGGATATTATTCCTAGAGTTGCATTCAACTCTTGTTCTCTAATTAGGGCTGTTGGTATCACATTGTTTGCCCTGGCATCCTGGTGGTTGGCTCTTATTCCACAAGTTGCTCTTCGTGCCTCCGCCTCTTAGAAAATGTAACGTGGAGGTAAGTTTAGTAAGCAGTCAAGCGCAGTCGATGGGCTAGAGCATCGAAGAAATAGATGTTATATGTTCTCTGGCTAGAGCTCATTGCACCACATATGGCAAGACTGGCCTGTCGATGTAAGCTGGTTAGTTCTTGACCCTTGAGGTTCTTTGATGTCCCTTCTCAAACCAGACTATTGGGCCGCGCCGTACGTAATCATTGGACTAATGACTGTTATATACAGCCGTCCTTGTATATAGTCAGAAAACCATATTTCTAAGAAAAATTAAAAATTAACACCGCGATATTACAATTTAAGATGACATGACGGTGCAGGTGGTTAAGTTTATGGTCACATGATAACGCTCCCCACTGTTTTTTAAAGTTACCTACAAAAATATTATTGTAGGCTGGTTTCTTGCCTTGCCTCGTTGAAATAAATATTGTATGCGGAATTATTGACGTGAAATGCGGTGATCTTTTAGGAGTGGATAATGGTTTTTTACTATTTTTATCGAAACCAGATCTTCTATCGAAAAAAGCTAAAAACAAAAGTTACAGGTAATAAAAACTTTTGTATTGAAAATACACTAATTTTTTTATTTTTTTGTTGTTGTTAAAATTTGGTGAAAGTACCCCTACTTACGGGTAATCATAAAGGTGGAAAATTTGATTTGAAGAGGATTTTCTTAGGTAAAGCCGTAGTAAATTACAGTTTTCTGATTATTTTTAGATTGTTATACTGAAAACTTATCTTCACATTTCACAATCATTTTAATTAAATACGTCACCATTTAATTTTGTTCACTTTGTACCCAGGAAATTGAAGAACGCTTCCATAACTCAATAAGGGGAGTTTAAATGGCCACGAAACATATTAAAATCAATTAAATTAAAAAATCTATATTTTAAGCTCTAATTAGAATTACCGTTGTTTGATGGACAGTATAGTTAAACAACATTATGCAACACTTTTTGGGAGCTTTGGAAGCCATGTCCTGTACAGAGGGCGTGACGCCTCATGTGCTAATTCAGAATAAATTCTACACACGGCAACGCTGCGACCGCATACCAAAGCCTTATTTTTTTATAGCCCAGTCAATGGCGATTGTGGATTTTGGGAGAAAACAAAATAATTTTTATATTTTATGTTCTTGAATTTGTTTTTTGTTGTCTAATATGTGAGGAGTTATACACATGCGATGCAAAAGTGTTTTTTTAACAAGTTGCTCCTTAATTTTTAAATTAATATGTTTGTTAAAATATAAAAAAGGGAAATTTCAAACACATTAAAATACCTAAACTGCAATAATAACACCAATAAATCCTTGTTTTTACTTTATTTTTTTTTACTATATTTACCTTCCTAGCCCGCACAGCAATGGCTAGAGATCGTATTGTTTTCGACCGAAATTTTTTTTTTCTGATAACGCCTAAAATTTGTTATATGGGTGTATTTTGACCTACCCTAGTGGTATCGTCATGATGTTTGTCTGTGTGTCTGTGTGTCTGTGTGTGTAACTCTTTTGTAACGATAGCTCCTAAACCGCCCTACCGATTTTCATGAAATTTTTGGTAAAATAGTATTCGATAATGTAACGAGTAGCTTAGATTTTGGTTGAAATTTATTAATGCTAATGACAGTTTTTTGCCAGTTAAAAAGTTTAAAAAATGCTTACTTTTTAACAGAGCGTCGCACAGTGCGGACTCCTGTGGGCAATATTCGAAAAACTGAGGTTACATTTTAAAAGTTTTAATATTGCAAAAGTATAGATAAATGTCCAGTTTATCTGTAATTATAACCTATTTTTTAGTCATACTTGCGAAAGTGAACAAAATAAATAGTTAAAATCGTTATTTTAAAACAGGTACAAAAAAATCGTATAAAATACCTATCAGAAAATTAATTTTACTGGTTCTGCATTTAAATATAAAAAAAAATCTTTAAATATTACAGTGATGTAGGTATATTTACGCTATTTGTTTAAATAAAATTTTGTCAAATTAACGGCTTGCTTTTTAAATAATTTAATTAAAACTGTTATGCTTACAAAAAAAAAATATTTCAATCCTAATAATTTATAACACGTTGATTACTACCCCGGTTGAGAGGCCTCACATCATTCCCTGTTTAGGTATACCCTTAAAACCAGTCTTGCCGGCATTTGGACAAATATAAAATTGTGACAGCTCTCATCAACGTCAAAAATGGCGGCAGCAAGGTGTCAAAAATGGCGCTAAATCTGGAGAAGATATGAGGCTTATTATTCGGTGATGGCGAGTGATTCAAGGTGATAAAATTTAAAAAAAAAAAAGTCACCTTATACTACTGTGAGCAAAATGGAAAATTAAATATTTTAGAATCGCATATTGTATCGCCCGTTTATTGTCAATGGGAACGCACAAAAACAATAATTTGAGGTAGTCAATAAAATTATAAAAATACTGCTATCAGTCTTAAAATATATATGCCAAAAATTATTCTGGTGTTTGTGTGGGCGAATATTTAAAATAAAATAGTTTTTTTGCACTTTGGAGATCCAAAGTGCGCTTTTTATCACAAATTTTCGGGACGTTCAAAGATAAAACGTAAAAATGGGAAGTCTGTTTTTCTTGCAAAAAATTTTAATAAAAACAGGGCCCAAAAATAACTAAAGTATCTTTTGAGCACTCGGCGAACTGAATTGTAGCTACATATAATTTTTTCTTCTCGGGATAAAAGTGCCACTTAGGTCCCTAAGAAGATAATATACTATTTTATTTTTATACAGATTCGGAAACAGAGGCCGTACCCGGACCGAGTCGTGGACGGCCTAAAACAGCTTTTTTAGAATCATCTTTAAGAACAAAGGAACTGTGGTTGCAATGTGTGTGTATGGTAAAAATAATTATTTTGGGGTTGCTAATTTAATTTTTCTGGAAGGGACTTAGCCCCCCTCAAGCCTTCCGAACTACGCCCATGAATCCGAATAAAAAAAATAATTTTAGTTTAATTTCTAACACAAAAATAAATTGATTTTTATTTTTAACGTAACTGTAGACTGAATGTACTTTAAACTGTAGACTGAATGTACTTTAATTAATTTTTTTAATATTTTAAATAAAATGACATATATATATATATATATATATATATATATATATATATATATATATATATATATATATATATATATAGATAGATATTAAAAAGTTTTACTTATTTTAACCTTTAGACTACACTTTATCACATACCCTATAAAAAAATTAACTTTTTTGAAAACCACCAAAGATATTGATTATTGTCCAAAAACCCTATTTTTGTCCGCACTGTGCGTCGCATCAATATGCAGTTTTGGAATTGGAATATTGTAGCGCACATTTTTTTCAAAAATTTTTGTTACAACCACAAACTTGGTAGGAGCTTTCGTTTCGGAGATATTTACAAAAAACTGTTTTTAAGGTTGATATAGCATGGAGTTTACTTGGACTGGGCTAATGGGTTAGGAAGGTATCAGATCCGACATGGATCCATTTATTTTATTTGTATACCCTAGTTTTGTAAGATAAATCAAAGGAAACATTTTACATTCCTAAATAAAAGGTACAGAAAAATAAAAATTTTGACAGCAGTACATTTATCTACCTCTCCTGCAGAAATCTATCCTTGGCATTACAGTGACACAGGAAAAGGAGAAATATGGAAGAAATTCAGGAGAGAACGGAGCCATGAGAGATATAAAGGAATGTGGAATCTTTTTTGTTCTCATCTCTGCATCTGTGCATCTCTAACCGTTATCGAGAAAATCGCCGTTGCACCAAAGGCTACTATCATCAAAATAAAAAATGCTACAGTATGGTATATGGCAAAGTATATCCTTTGTCGTTCTGCAAAGTATATCAAAATAAACAAAAACAAAATCTCGAAAACTAAGCGCTTGCGGGCCTATGTTTATTAGAACTTTTTGCCTTAGAATTCAGCACTAAAATTATGTTATTGAATTTTGAAAGACCCTGTATATCTGTCCGTAACACGATAGGTCCTAAACCGCTAAACCGATGTTCATAAAATTCTCAGGTAAAATAGTATTGGACACTGTAACGACTGACTACATTTTGGTCAAAATCCATTAATTCCAATGACAGTTTTATACCAATTAAAAATACTCTGCCAATATATGGGCCCCTAAGCTCACACTAGGTACTATAGTTATAGTGTACGTGTGAGCTAATATAACTAAAAACTGAAATATATTTTATTTAACTCCAGACTAAATTACCTTTTGTTTGATACCACACAAGCCATGTTTTGACTTAAACTCAAATTTTTGAAATCTACCCCCACCCTTAAAAAAACAAAAAACTAAAATGTATTTTATTAAACTCCGTACTCAATTACCTTTCGTTTGATATCACACACGCCATATTTTCACTTAAACTCTAATTTTTAAAATATACCCCTACCTTTTTTTTTTAAATAAGTTAAAATGTATTTTGTTTAACTGCAGACTCAATTACCTTTCGTTTGATATCACACACGCCATATTTTCACATAAACTCTAATTTTTGAAATCTACCCCCACCCTTTTATTTGGTTTCTGTTCGGTGGATTTTGTTCATTTTTAAATGGGACCATCTCGACCCAAGACCCAGCCTAGGTACCAAATTTCATTAAAATCGGCCAAGCGGTTTTTGAGTTATGCGCGTTGGTCGTTACAGACATACAGACAGACAGACAGACAGACAGACATACAGACAGACCGACAGACAGACAGACAGACAGACGGCGCAACAAAAAAGTTTCAAAATCATCTGAAACGCAAAGATATATAAAAATTTTTGAAATCGGAGCAACTTTTTTTTTCTCGAAAAAATTAGGATCACCATAGCTCACACTACTATAGTATAGTATATGTGTGAGCTAAAAATTAAAAATGCGAAACTTTTAACAGAGCATTGCATCAATATGCGGGGTTCTGAATACAGTAGTTTACATTTTTGGAATATAGACAGTAGTTATAATTTGTGTTATAATCAAAAACTTCGTGGGAGCTTTCGTGCTTATTAGCTCACACATATACTATACTATAGTAGTGTGAGCTATGGTGATCCTAATTTTTTCGAGAAAAAAAAGTTGCTCCGATTTCAAAAATTTTTATATATCTTCGCGTTTCAGATGATTTTGAAACTTTTTTGTTGCGCCGTCTGTCTGTCTGTCTGTCTGTCTGTATGTCTGTCTGTCTGTCTGTCTGTATGTCTGTCTGTAACGACCAACGCGCATAACTCAAAAACCGCTTGGCCGATTTTAATGAAATTTGGTACCTAGGCTGGGTCTTGGGTCGAGATGGTCCCATTTAAAAATAAACAAAATCCACCGAACACAAACCAAATAAAAGGGTGGGGGTAGATTTCAAAAATTAGAGTTTAAGTGAAAATATGGCGTGTGTGATATCAAACGAAAGGTAATTAAGTCCGGAGTTTAACAAAATACATTATAGTTTTTGTTTTTTTTTAAGGGTGGGGGTAGACTTCAAAAATTTGAGTTTAAGTCAAAACATGGCTTGTGTGGTATCAAACAAAAGGTAATTTAGTCTGGAGTTGAATAAAATATATTTCAGTTTTTAGTTATATTAGCTCACACGTACACTATACCTACCTATAGTACCTAGTGTGAGCTTAGGGGCCCATATATTGGCAGAGTATTTTTGTTATTATCAAAAAATCTTTTTTTTCTAATAATGGCCATAAATCAGGCTAATAAGCCCACTGTGCCTCAGACACAGGTAAAGAAAAATATAAATCTATTATTTTATTGTAAAGTGATTCTTACAAACAGTTGAAAAATTTCTTTGTTGCCAATTTTCGAGACTGCTTAAAAACCTTGGAATTTCTTAAGGAGTAGGTATACTTATCTTTTTCTAAAGTGTGCTTTTTCTTACACATGGGGTTGACTAACTATAATCTCCTCAAACAATAAGGTTTATGAATTCCAACATGATTTACAACAAATTTTAGGTAAACGTTAATTTTATTTTATTCATTAAGTAAGTTGTCCGACGAGACATTCATCATTTGGGGAACTTATACATCAAATATTAAAACGTTTTTTATTGAAAGTGTCAGATGGTGCTGCACTAGGTCTTTCCAACGCAACTTCGAACAGGTTGTCAAAGCTAAGTGGATTGTTGGGATTAAATAGTAAATTAAACCGGTAAGCACATTTTATTTTGATATATAAGAAGCGTACATCAATTCAGCATCATTCGGGGAATGTGGTTGTAGAATGTGTTATTTTTGTCATTGTTATAATAAAAAATCGAGTCGGCTACAACAAACCCTGAAAAATATTTCGTTTTTCCTTACATACAAAAACAATAGGACATAATAAAGGCGAAAATGTAATTTGGGGACCGGTCACTTGGGGAATGTTCCTGGATATGATGAACGTAAATAAGCCTTATTTTATCACAACTGTTTATTTAACTCTATTTGTAAGTTTGAGTAATGAATATAGGAATTCAATTTTGACAAACTTTATATAACGGATCAACTTCAAAAAATTTGTTAATTTATAAAAATATCATATAGTTTTTGACAGTTTTTTCAAATTTTGATAATTTTAAAAATATTTGGAATATATTTTTTAAGGGTAATTTGATTTAAAAAGATGTCTTACTTTAATAAAAGTGCAAAATAATTACTTTTATTAATTTGGGTACAAAATAATCATTTAAGGAAGTCAGAATGGTTAAAAAAAATCATTGAAAATTTTGGAAATTAGTTAAACATTGAAATAATGTGCAAGCCAAACATAGAAATAAATAAAATAAATAGTTTAAAATTTCGAAAATTGAAAATATCTTAATTTTTTTGTAATTTCTCTAACTAATTATTACAATGCATATCAAGGTTTGCTAAATAAATGAAATTAAAGTAATTTTAAAGAAAGTTTAGTAATATCATAAGTTTTAAAAAATGTTCCCCGAATGACATTTTTTTGAGCATTAGTCTATTATTTTTGTCGATAATTTAAAAAATCTACCCTTCTATACTCTGCCCGGTTTAATAAAAGGAGGATTCACCCAACATTTAAGTGTTTATGTCAATCAAAATAATAATTTTCAATTTTATTTTGATTTAAAACCTAAAATGATGCCCTATTTTAACACGACAATTTCTGGAAGCAGTTTTAACAGATATAATTTTTTTGTTAAAACGTCTATTTTTAGATAGATTTAAAAAATTACCATTGTTTTAGAAAACTTTGCCAGGAAACAGAATTTAAGCGGTTTAAAAATAGCAACATAAAATTACTGCAATATAATTTAAATCAAAATCCATCTTATCTGTACAGGGCTTTCCCGTATATTTTTACACCATATCTTAGACGTTTATTTGAATAGATATCAAAATACAATACATATAAAAGTTTCATAATTTTTTACAAAGTTTAACAATATTTGTGTCAGAATGTCAAAAAATAAATTCTAAATGTCAAAATTTCACAGGTCGATGTTTTTATCAATGGAACACCCTGTATATTATTTTGGAATTGTATAGATCTTTTCTTTGTGATTTCAAAAATATATATGTTGGGATTATTTCGTTAATTAATTTTGAAATTTAATGTTTTAAAAACTTAAATTGGTACTCTTTATAAAATCAAGGCAGCCATGATAAAGACAATCGCATTAACACGAAAAGTGATGCTTTTGTTTTGTCAAATTGTAAAATTTAGTTTTAAGAGCGGTTAAAGATGGTTTTTTCTGAGGGAAAAAATCTGGATGTGAATAAATTGTTTTATTCAAATATTGAAAACGCATCTATAGCTCGCAACCAGTATTATATTCAGTTTCCCGGCAGAAAACAACGAACCCGCCAAACCATATTAACATTATTATGTCCAGCAAATAGCCTCGATTTATCTTTGTCTTGATTTTTTTAGGGCTACCTAAAAAATAAGGTATATTACGACAGGCTGGAAACACTTCAAATTCTAAAAGAGAAAATAGAATAGAAAATCGTCGATTTTATTGGAAATTCTGCGGACTCTATCTATCAAGCTATTCACAGAAAATTTATAAGAATTATTTAAAATTCTATTAATAATCAAGCAGGCCATGTGGAAAATTACAATTAAAGTATTAGATATATATTTTTTAATTGTATTATTTTTTTATTTTACTGCCACACTTTACTGCGCAGAATTAACGCGGATGGTAAATATTAATAAACTACCGGATGCGCCAAAAAAAACCGGTCAATTTTTTTTTCAATATTACTTTTGAACTATAAAATCGATTGATGCAGACAGGATTAGCAATGCAATCGTATAATCTGTAAAACAATGGCTGAAACAAAAATAGATTTTTTTGAGTGTTATTAATTTCTATAATTTAATAAAAAACTAAAATATTTTCAGAAAATAAGAATAAACTCGCCATATTGAAGAATCAAGTATAATTCTGTCCGCCACCTTAAATTTTAAGATGGCTCTAAACTTTGATCATAATCTTTAAAAGGCAATCAATTCTTACCAGGATTTTTTTTATTTCATCAAAATCGGTTTAGACGTAATAAATTTATAGGGAAATAAATGCAGCATGATTGGCAAGGCAATCATATAATATTCAAAACAATGGTTGAAACAAAAATATATTTTTTTAGAACCACCAAACCGATTTTGCTGACTCGTACCTTGTTGTGCGAGGCAAGAACGAAGCTTTTTTACTGATTTAAAAAAATAATTAAAACATGTTCACAACACAAGAATAAATATCGTCCGCCATCTTGGATTTTAAAATAACGTACAAAAAAATATAATTATTCAAAACTTTGACTAATTTTCTGGCAAGTCAGTAAAATATATGGGAAACACCATTTTTAATGTTCACCGTGTCATTTTTTTTTACGTCCTGCCAAATTGTCCCATAGTGATGTCAATTCCCCTGCGTCAAATAGACGTTTTTACCAAAATAACTGCTTCTAGTCAGCATTTTACGGTGAAAATCAAACTAAAACAAATAAATATTTTATTTTAAAAAATCCTTTTAAATTTTAAATTTAAGATATTTTATATAAACTACGTGGATTGCTATATAAGCCAAAATACTGATCAAAATCTAGACTTGAGAAATATTCCTTCATTTCAGCGAAAAAAGATAAATCGCGCAAACGTGTCGCAATATACTTAGGTTTTGAAACGAAACGCACTGGGTTATTTAGATAGAAGAATGTTTATTACATTCCATTTAAGAATAGGTTTTTTTTATTTGTTTATAAATTTTATGCATAAATTATTTTAAAATTACTCTGTAGCTTTATTATTGAGCCGAGGCAAAAAACAAAAACTATATTTCGAAAAAGTACGATGGACAAAGAGTAATTTAAAATAATTGCATAGTACATATATACAAGAGATATACAGTGAAACCTCTCCTTGCGGACACCTCTAATAAGCGGACACTCCCTTTAACCGGACAAATTTGTTGGAACCATGCTTTTCCCTATTTCATTAGCTGTAAAATTCACTCCTATAACCGGACACTCTAATAACCGGACGCGCACAACTTTTGTTGGTTAAAAAAGTCTGAAACCTCCCTTAACCAGACGCGAACCTCTGACAACGGACGGAGCGCTGCACCTCATGGGCATAAATATTATGTAGTATCTTGGCAACAACGTACTCTGCAGCCAGGAAATTACCTCTTTCCGTTTTAATGCGAAGACTAAATACTTCTCTCGCATTTACAACATATTTTATTAGGCGGGACTGTGTGTTTGATTTTTATTGTTCAGTTGGGTAGTAATAGATCTTTGTGAAGTGGCGCTTAGTAAAAAACTTCTTAGTTTAAGTGAAAAAATGGAAGTTGTTAACGTTTCTGTTAAAGAAAGAACATCTATCAGGACGAAAGATCGCTGAAAAAATTAATATCAGAAAAACTCAAGCAGCGGAAATTGTTAATACAGTGTACTCCGGTTATAACGTACCCTCAAGGGACCAGAAAATATGTTCTTTATAAGCGAAAGTACGTTATAAACAACACAATTAAAAAGAAGATTATTATGGCCGAATATGTACGTAATAACCGAAATCACGTTATAACCCAGGTACGTTATAACCGGAGTACACTGTAAATATATATTAAAATTTCGCAGTTCCCTCTCATAAGCGGACACCTCCAATAAGCGGAAAAAACGACGGAACCGTGAGTGTCTACTTATAGGAGGTTTCACTGTACACTACTTAAAGGAAACGAATTTAGTTAGTCCTCTACTTTATTAAACTGAATACTTACTTGAAAGAGCCAAATTCAAATAAAATTTAAAAAATATATATACAGTGTACTCCGGTTATAACGCACCCTCAAGGGAACAGAAAATATGTACTTTATAAGCGGACGTATGAACACACACAATTAAAAAGTTATGTTAGAACCTAAATTTTTTATTTGGAATAAAATGGTAACTATAATCAACACTTAAAACACTTAAAACCAAGAAAACAAAAACTAAACCATATAAACTAAAACTAAAAACTAGTAAAATCTTTATACCTATACTAATGAAATACAGTCGAACCTCTATAACTCGAACCTGAAGGGACAACCAAAACAGTTCGATTATGGAGAGTTCGAGTTATAGAAACTCGAGTTACATAGGTTTAAATACGTGTAATAAGTGCAGGGACCGCTTAAAAGGTTCCAGTTATAGAGGGGTTCGAGTTATAGAGGTTCGAGTTAGAGAGGTTCGACTGTATGTTTTGAAGACACCTTAAAATACATATATGAATTTTTCGGGGAATCACCAATGATATTCCGGTTTTAACCTACAGTCGTACGTTACAACCGGAATATTATAACGGAATTAGTCAAAATATTGTACGTTATAACCGAAGTAGAAGATATAAAATGTACGTAATATCCGGCGAAAACAGAAGAGTATTTTGCCCCGGAAATATGTACGTAATAACCGAAAGTACGTTATAACCCAGGTACGTTATAACCGGAGTACACTGTATTTTGTCCACACTACAAATAGCAGTTTACCTAACCAGTGTGAAAAGTACTTATTTTAATGATTGGCCTCTTGAAGCACATCTTCTAGAAGATCAAAATCTGAATTCTCGCCATTATCTATGACTATATTCTGCGATTCTACTATTTAAATTCTGCAATTATTTAGAAAAAGCTTTCAAGAATGAGCACTACAACCTACCGAATAAAAATCAAAATAATTTATGTAAAATATTGGCAAAAGAGAAGTGAATTTAAAAAAAAAAGCAAATGTAAGGGGGATTTAATTAAAACAATGACACAAATGTATTTTTATTTTATTTATAGGTTAAAAAAAGCTATATTATTTTATATTAAGTATTTTTAAAAAATATAGTATAGCAATCTTTATATACGGGGTGTTTCATGAAGTCTGCACCTTGGGTAACTTATTATTTTAGTGAAGGAAAAATATTCGTTATTCTTAAAAAATAAACTTTGTTTATATTATGTTTCATTATTAGAAAAAATAAAAACTAATTCTTTATACAGGGTATTTTTTTAAGTTTGCACCATTGCTAACTTTTTCGTTATTGGATTTACTATATTGGTTAAATTAGCAAACGAGTATTTAGTATTCTTCTCGCTGAATAAGACCATTAAAATAGAAGAACAAACAAAAACGTGATATTTATTTATTTCTTAACCTAAAGCAATAATTTCGATGTAAAGTTTGTTTTTGTATTTGTTTGTCTGTCTGTCCGTAATGAAATTAGGGTGAGGTCAGAAGTAACTCTGATCGACTGTCTCCCAACGTATTTCAAACTGGTAACCGGAAGGAAAATATGTGTAACTAAATCCATGGAGTAATAAGCAAACAAGGCAAAAGTTTTTTAACTGTCCTTTAGTAGAAAACAAGGTCATTATTTTCATAATTATTTGATAATCATATACGACCATATCAAAAAAAACTGATATGAGCTGTCAAGAGGTTGCCCAAATTTGAATGCATTTCATTCTATCAGTCATATCAATACTGTATCAGATTTTTCTGAAATTAGCTGTACGTCTGTTCAAAAAGAAAATACTCTGCCAATTTATGGGCACCTAAGCTCACACTAGGTACTATAGATATAGTGTGAGCTAATATAATCAAAAACTGAAATATATTTTATTCAACTCCAGACTCAATTACCTTTCGTTTGATACCACACAAGCCATGTTTTGACTTAAACTCAAATTTTTTCAATCTACCCCCCACCCTTTTAAAAAAAACTAAAATATATTTTGTTTAACTCCAGACTCAATTACCTTTCGTTTGATATCACACACGCCATATTTTCATTTAAACTCTAATTTTTGACATCTACCCCCACCCATTTATTTGGCTTGCGTTCGGGGGATTTTGTTCATTTTTAAATGGGACCATCACGGCCCAAGACCCAACTTAGGTGCCAAATTTCATTAAAATCTAAAATGACAGACAGACAGACAGACAGCAAAACAAAAAAGTTTCAAAATCATCTGAAACGCAAAGATATATAAAAATTTTTGAAATCGGAGCAACTTTTTTTTTTCTCGAAAAAATTACGATCACCATAGCTTACACTACTTATAGTAGTGGTGTGAGCTAATACACTACTTATAGTAGTAGTGTGAGCTAAAAGGCTATAAATATTTTTATGAGACATTACTTATCTTTTTCTTGGATTCAATTTTATTTTCTAAAGTTTTTTATGACAAATTAGTATTTGTCAGGTATTCGATCATTAAGGTGCAGTATTATTGTTTTAAATTTCTTAATACAAAATAATTAAATAAACATGGCATCAATGTGCGGCGGTTGCACTGGACGGTCGATAGTAAATTCGACTTATTTCTCCCTATGTTCGCAGTAACTCGGACCGCATGGCTATCCTAACAAGTGCGAAAATTGTCACTTTTCCGCACGCGTTTGCAGTTGGCCGACCGACGCATAGCAGAGTTCGCCGAGGTATTAAGTTTAGAAAAGGAACTTTCCACAAGTTCCCAAGTAACATTTTTTGTTAAAATTGGGTTAGTTAAACTAAGAAAGAAAATAAATAGGTTAAAAACCAGGGAAATTTCAACAATTTTCCAAAGTGGGGACAAAAACCAACTTAATTTGGAAAGACACAATTTGTCTTGGATGTCTAAGTTACCAAGATGAGACTTTAAGCAAGGTTTGGATAATATGTCTGTGTTAAGACAAGTTTTCTACTTCATGTTAGCCCATATGGTTCAAAATAACTCAAAATGCCTTCTGGTGTCCCTGTTTTGTGTTTCCCTCTACATCTGTCAGAAGAAAGAAATGCAAACATGTTTAAGTAAAAAAATAAGAACTCAATAGTAATGTTTGATGGGTTTTTAGTGAAGAAAATAATGATTAAAAAAACGTGAGCCGGAAATCTTTTCGTAGAATCTATCACTTTTTTACCTTCAAAAAATTTACACGCCCTTCAAAACATCTCATTTTAACAAAAAAAAAAGTGTTTTTAAAAATACAAAAACCGTATTTTTTTTAAATTTATGAACAAATGTTGATGGTCATAAAAGCAATTCAGTTACATCGTATTAAGGAAGATTAGATTAAGATTAGCAGCCACAAAACTTGTTTGATTTTTTTAAATTCACGGGGACTAAATTTCACATATCATCGTAGATCTTACAAACTGACATATCTCAAAAAAATGCAGCTTTGGGATGACCATAATACTGCCTTATTTGTGTCGTTCTCTCATCTCACAAAGTGTCGTAGATGATAAAAATCCTTTAAATAGCACCAAAATCATTAGATCCAAGAACATTTTTAGTGATATAAATCCAATATAAACTTTCCCTAAAACTTGAAATTGCTTTCTTGTAAAATTACAATAAATGAGTTACGTCAGTTTGTGAGATCAACGACGATATGTTACTATTATTTGGCTTAAAAAATTCCGTTGACTGACGCTCACGTGTCTGATAGCGGGCAAAAACGCAATTAGCGTTGATCTGGCCTGAATGGCAGAAACTAGTTTTTCTTTTTATTTGTTTTCGATCTTTTCATTGATTGATATGTACGTAAAGCAGTTTATTTCGCCTGCTTTTGTTCTTGTTTCTCTCGTATCTCGGTAGATGGCGCTTCTTGCGAAAGTTTTCTCACTACTTACATAGGATTCGAGAAAAAACCATCTAATTAACTTTGCAAGAGTGTCACATTGACCGAGCAGTTAACTGTCAAGACTTATTAGGTGTCCATTAGATCTTGGACCCCCGTGAGGTTAAGCTTTCAAGCTACCCACGGAAAAATATGAGAGAAACAAAAACTCCTTTTTACCCGATTGGCCACGACACTAAATTTCACGTTTATTATTGGGATTGTTTAAGTAAAATTAACAAAAATAATTTTTTTTCTAAAAGAGCCAAAAACTTATCGTTTTTCCGCGAACATCGTATCAGAGGTTGCTTTTTTCATTATTTCCGCCCAATATCTAATGTCGTAGCCAAAATTGATTCTAATTTTATCGAAAAAAATTATGTAAGTAAACTCCATATCATAATTTTTGAGATAACTTTTTGACAGTTATCAGCTGTTTACCATAACAAATAACATAGCATAGGCCAAAGAGAAAAAGTTGTAAAAAGTTGTCTCAAAAATAATGATATGGACTGTAGGTTTATTACAGATGTTCATGCTCGTCCTAGGGCCTTAAAGAGCAAACCCAAATCCCATTTTTTCAGCTGCGTATACGCCATTCTCTTTTTTCGTCAACTGTTTTTTTCTCTTCCGCTTATACAAATGGCTATTATAAAAGTTTGGCGGAAAATTTAAATCGACCAAAAATAATAGTTTCGGCAACTCGATAACAATTAGTGTTATACTACAAAATTAAATTGATATTCAAAAATAATTATTAGTGGTAAACAATTTTTTATTTTAGTTTTTGGAGAAAAATAAACACAGAACGACGTAAAACATGAAACAATTTTAAAAATGTCAACATCGGTTCAAGGTTTGGTTTTCCTCTAACTAAAATGGCCGCGATGTTGTGAGGTCATCTGAAAGAGATCTGCGAAAAACTAGCGAAACTAACCATCGTTAGCTAAACAAAATGTTAGGTTATGTTAACACTACCACACAGCTAAGTCTCCCACCTATACTCCCTGGCAGGGCTGTGTTATAGGTTTCTTATTTTGGAAGATTTTCCTATATAGTAAAATGATGAATTTTAGGTCGTACTTATTTGCTAAAATAATAATTTTCAAACTTAACCAAAAACAGCCCTGCCTTAAAGGAATTAATTCAGTTCAAAAATAAGGAACTCTACCGTACAGAGCAAACCAAAATAGTTCTTAACTTTCTAGAAGCTTTTAAGGTCAAGATTGACATTGTTTTACAAGTTATGTTGTCTTAAAAGTGCCCACTACAATCGAGATCCTCAAAGTAGAATATTAAGTCAGTATTAAGCACAAATTGTCTCCTTTCTTTTGCTGAAACGAGTTTGAAGACTTTCAAAGAGGTAAAAAATTTGAAAGTTTTTTCTAAAAGAATTCTTTAAAATTTTTTGTGTATAAACTCCATATCATAATTTTTGAGATAACTTTTTGACTGTTATCAGCTGTTTACCATAACAAATAGCATAGGTCAACGAAAAAAGTTGTAAAAAGTTGTCTCAAAAATAATGATATATACTGTAAATAACGATTTCTTGGGTTATTTGTTCCAGTTTATGACATATCCCACAAACCTTTAACTTTGAAGTTTTGACATTTGATTGAAAACTTTGATCCTTTAGCTTGCCAATATGCCCTAATATGTTACTTGGGTTAGGAACATTGTTATTTCTTCAAGCGTGCGGAATACATGAAAAAACCAAAATTATGAAACATTTTTTATTAAATTTAAACGTTTAGTATGCCTTAATATCCACACCACATCACGAAACTTATGACTGGGCACTATATTTGCCAGATCGTTGCAATGTGGATAAATTATTAAAACCTTGACAGTGCCTTGACATGGGCGGTTTATGACAAATATTTAAAATTTGGCTTGTTGGACACCAAAAAATAGTAAATCCCATCCCCCCCAAGTGCGGAAAGTCTCACTTTTCCGCACGCAATTGCAGTTGACCGAACGATGCGTAGCGAGTACGGCCAGAAATCAAGTGCGAAAAATAAATTTTACGCAAGAGTTAGGAAAACTATTTTTTCTTCAAACGTGCGGAAAACAAAAAAATTAAAATAAAATAACAAAAAAATGATTATTAAATTATTGGTTTTTAAAATAAGTAATAACTTCTTAATTATTGTCTATTATAAATGTTGATGGTAAAATTACAATTGAAAGCATTTTGAGGATTGATTGGTGACGCCAATAACTTCTTGGTTGATGTTTCAGGTTAAAAAGGCAGGACCTCTGGCAGGACAATTTGGTGGTTTTCGGTATTTTTAAAATCAATTTCAGCTGCAGTGACACCACTGACACCGCTCTTAACTGATGGTGAAGAATAGGATAATATTATTTAATAATTATTTGACATTTCTTTTTTTAGTTCAGTTGACTCTCCCAAATATTTCCCTGCTACAGCTATTGATTTCCATCCGCCTAATCTTTTAATTTTTGTAGTTCCTTCCCCGCTATCTGCTAACATAGTCGTCGAAGAACGGCGGAAGCTATGTCCCGTGTAGGAATCCAGATTCGGAAGTCTCAGATATACTGCTATTTCAGATGGGTATTTTCCAAAAGTGTTGATTCCCACAGGTTAAAAGGTGTACGTTCTATTTTTGTGATGCACAAAAAACCTATTGTGTGGTGTCGAAAGAAGGTTTTCTTAGATTAGCATATTTCTTGTAAAGTTTTAAATAGTTTCAGGCGTTTATATCATTAGAAATTACAAAGCTTCGGCTGGTATGATTTTTTGTGTCAGGGATCGTTACGATTAAAAGATCATCCCTTTTTAAAAAAATGTCGTCAGTGGTTACCTTTGCCAACTCTTCTCGACGGCATGCACCGGCTAATTCAAATATTGCTACCACTTTGATCATCAGATATATTTCATTAGGTGCCTCAGATAGAATTTTGGCAATTTCCTGTTTTGTAAAAATTTACACATTTAAAAATATACATTACTTTTTTTAGGTACTTACAGCGTACCTTATACGTAATATTGACCAATATCTAAATTCTTTAGTATTTTAAGTACAGTCTTTAACATGGGGTATCTTGACCACATCGTATTCGGTCAGTAGGTTTTGCTAAGATTTATAAAATATGCCAGGAAGACTTCCTCCCTAAGGTTTTTAACGTGCTGTTCCTTGCACGAGTTCGTGAAAAATAGATATTCTTTTCCATACCTTGTTTAGATTTTGCAGGAAGAAGGTCAAGGCCTCTTGCTGTATTTAGAATATATTCTTGAAGATTTCGTCAAAGTCCATTGAGTCTATTTTATAACTTTTTAGTTTGTATTGTATGATCGTTACCAAGCGGATTTAAAATACAAATACCTTGACATGGCCGGTTTTTGAAACCTATTGTTTGGACAGTTAAGGACATCGAAAAAAGTAATATTAAGGTACCGATTAATAAGTTTTTAAAAGCGTGCGGAAAAGAAGTGCGGAAAAGTGTAACTTTCAAAACTGAAATGCGTGTGGAAAAGTGACTCTTTCCGCACGCTCGTAGAAAAAATCAATAAAACCTTGACAGTGTCTTTACATGGGTGGTTTTTGAGAACTATTTGAAAATTGGCTTGTGAAGGACACCAGAAAAAATTAATATTAACCGAATCTTAGGTTTTTTGAAGCATGCGGAAAAGTACTGCGGAAAAGTGGCACTTTCAAAACAAAAATGCGTGTGGAAAAGTAACACATAACACTTTCCGTATGCCAGTAGAAAAATATTATTTATTTTAAAATTATTTATTCAAATCATAGTATATTAATAGTAAAATTGTATTTTTAATCTCGAGGCAAGAAGTTCTTAGGTTGACCGAAAGGAGCGATAAATTTTTCTGAGGAATAAAGAGACACTTTAGTCACTTTATTTATATACTATATGATGTTTGTAATGTAATATAAAAAATTATTTAAATTAACGATTATTAACAACACACCATACTAATTGAATTTAACGATACTCTAGATATAAAATGTGATCCCAGTAGCTGACAGTCTTTCTTTGTTAGGATATTTAACTTAAAATCTGGGTATGTCTTTATAGTAAGTTTTTAATCCCTGGGGATGTAAGCAGAACATTTTCTTGGGTGTTGGGGGTAATCCCATCCCTTGTTGTATCCGCCTATTTTATAAGTAGTGAAACCACCATTACAGCAATTAGAAAAGATATCCCAAAAGTTGTTAAATTTGATTTATTTTACACGGATTTCATTGTCATATTGTAGCTAATTCTCTTATATGAAAATATTATTTAAATTAAATGCAATGCAAATAAAATAAAATATAATTTAAAATGTATTTCAAAAATATATTTTCCAAACAGCAATTTTCATCAATATTGCCACCAACGGATGGTGTATTTTAACGTCATATGTTTTTAATATTTTTATAAATTGCCTTTTATGTATAAATAAATTTCACTTAAGTAAACAATTTTATGCATGTAATGTATCTGTTATCTGATTTTAAAAAAATAGTTTTTGAGCTAAATGAGCCATTTTTTTTATAAATAAAAATAAATCCTAAATGGCTTGACCAACTATTTAAGAAATGCTTAGAATATTAGTTGATAAAAATAAATTTAATTTGAAAAATTAAGTTTTAAGTTAATACTAATCAAAAATATTTTTTTTACTCAACTTAAGTATTATTTACCGAGTTACAAATATGAATGTTCAAAATTTTTGTTTGATTTAAGGATTTCTACAGACACATTTATTTTTATTTCAAGACGGCTACTTTAAAAAGTTATGTCTAACTTAACTACAACAAACTAACTAAATATTTAACTGTATACAATGGGTTTTTGAACAAAAATACTTTTTAAAAAAAACAATGTGTTAAGGATGCAAAATGCTACAAGAAAAATAAATAGACGAATTTTAAACATTTTCCCGTTATTTTGGTAGGCCTATGGAACGTGCACCACTGCTTCTGGAGGGCACTTAGGTACATTGTTAAAAATGAAATTGTATCCGCTTGCAAAATGATTTTTAGAATATTTTTAGGAAAGTTGACCGTTTTCGAGTTATTAGCAAGAAACCGTCAAAAAGCAAGTTTGAGGGGGGAATCACCCCCCTGCCAGGGTTGGGGGGGGGGGGGGTAATTCGCTTTCGTAAAATGTTCGGACGAGTCTTATGTATATCCATACCAAGTGTATTGCTTCTATCATTAAACGCAGTATCGGACCCCGTAGGACCTGAACTATTTTTGCTGTTTTAATGTAAAAATTACCAAAATATTTAAATGTAATACCAAGCTTTTTTTAACGGCGTGCTCGAACTACGCTTAGTGTCGTTCATGCAACTACCGCCGCGTGCGTAAAACTATCACTTTTCGCGTGAGTTAGGTAAATAATCATTCCCGCCATGGACTTAGATTCCTTGGTTCACTGTCGTTTCAGTCGTTGAATGAATAAATAGGTTTCACCTATTTTTTTATTCTCTTTGATTTACGTTGTATCTTTTAGTCAGTTTGATTACTGTAGTCAAGCAAGCCGCGCTGAGGATGAAAATGCATTTTTCCGAAACAACGGTGTTCGTGGTTGACTTTACCCCTTTGAAGTTGCCTTTTATACTTTGTTAAACCATTAAAAAGTTGCTTGATGTTTTTTCTTCCTGTCAATAGGCGGGGCAGGTCGGGTCATTCTAGACTCATATATACGTATTATGTGCTTCGTTGATCGATTATGTCCAGTTAGAATACCCATTAGCAGTCCAATGCCTATTTTGTGTCCGGCCCAGCAACTATCTAAGCCTGGCTGCTTTGGTCGATCTACGAATTCCTTAGTCTGTCTGCAACCTGTTCCTATTTTCTGCAGAAGTAGCTCTGGGCTTACGCAATCGGTTGTTCAAATTCGTCCGCCCTCTAGTTGCCTGGTACCTCTGTATGCTGCGCATCCCAAGCCAGCGCACAGAGAAGTATCTGTATAATAAAACCGGTTTAAATTAAACATTACCAAAATAGTCAAAACTACCTTCTAATCATTTTTTGTTCTAGCCCAATAACCTATCTGTCAAGGACCACCTATAGAACATCCCTTACTACTTGCATCGTGTCGTAAGGTCATTCGAAACTTAATGAATTTTGGAATCACCTGCCTTTGTTCTCGACCTTTCTTTTGAGGTGTTAGTTAGTGTTGTTGTTGCGTTTTCGTGTGACTCTTATTTGAAAAACTAATTATTGAAAATGGAAATAGAAGGCATTTACCATATTCTAAAAGGTAATTTTGGTCCTTTGTTGCTTACATTGTACGTTTACGAAATGGACTTGCCATGCTATAATTCTTTAATAGACATGAAGCTTAGGCTTATGTCAATCATGGCTCACCCAAAAATAGTCCACCAACGTCCGCCATTTTGGCTTATATGCATTCAAATTAGTGACATGTATGTAAAAAAAGATGATTTTTTTTGTTTTATTTATTTTTTTTTCTATTTAGTACAAAAATGTACAACAATCAAAAATCAAAAACAGAGTGTCCCAAATTCAAAGTTTTTGGGGGCTTTAAGTATTTTCAGGAGAAAAAACCTACCCTCACTTGCGAGCCTCAATTTTCAAAAGATGATTAATGGTGAAAACTGCATCTTGATATACCAAGCTGTTTTGAAGCTACGGGGGGCTTTTGAGAAGTCTGCATTTTGAAGAGGCCTATAACTGGCACAATAGTTTTTACCTGTCATTTTTAATTTTTAAGATATTACATAAAGTTGATATTTTTCTTATGAAATGACCCGTTTTATTCGATTTTTATAACCAGCTTAAAAATTATGATTACTGATACTTTTAAGTTATTTGATGAAACTGTGGAACAACTAAAAGATTAAAATATATATTTATTTTATATTTTTTTAGTGCACATTTATAAATGATGTAGCATTCCAATAAAATTATTTGCCATTACTTAAATGCAATGAATATTTTCCTAACCATTTTTTGGTTTAGCAAAAAATGTTGTGTACGCCTAAAAAATAAAATAGTATAAAACGGTTACCAATAATTTAAAAAAGTAATATCATATCAAATATTAACAGCATGAACAGGGGCGGATCTAGGAATTACATTTGGGGAGAGGAAATATCCATGGTTACGGTTAGTCTTCAAAAAAAATATGCATAGGAACCAGAAGGGGTGGTGTTTGGATTTGGGAGGGGACATTTCCCTTTTCCCCCTTTCCCGTATCTGCGCCTGACATAAAAAACATTAAATAACTTGTAAGTTATTAAAAACCGGATTACAATATACTTATTTCGTTATTATCACCTCAACCTCAACCCTATCACCTCACTTCGAACACCCTATATAGATATATTTTTTATTATAAACAGTTTATTATTATCAAACTTTGTCTTTTATTTAAAAAAATTGCAAAAAACCACAACAATTAATTTTGTCCCGTTTCATGATACGAATACCTCTATGTTCAGCGTCACCAATATGCTACCACCACCACCACCAGAGTTCGAATTGTTAACATAATGGATTCAATTCTTTTCAATCGATCTTTTCATCAATTCCGCTTATTGACGCTCATGTCTTGAAGGTGGGTAAAAACGCTAATCAGCCTTGATCTGACCTGAAAGGCAAAAGTGCTGTCGAAGGTCATGAATCGATCTTTTCATCGATCAATACATAGCAGTTTGTAATAAACTAATCGCCTGCTTTTTTTCTTGTTTCTCCCATATTTCGGTAGATGGCGGTTCGCAAAGCTTGTTTGATTTTAAATTTACGTTTGATAGAATTGATTCTTAATTTAATAAGTATTTTCTTAGTTTAAGCAATTATGCGTGAGATCTAAAATAAGCTGTTTTTCTTGTTCAGGAAACATATTGCACAGGACAAATCCCACTTGCTTTAGTTTTTGTGTGATCCATTTCTTGTCGATATTTGTAAATTTTGACAAACACCAAACTATCTTGAGCAATTTTTTTAAATTTTGCACCATGATTTTATTTTAGACTATTTCTCTATTTTTAAATTAATTTCTCTTTCTAAAGGTAAAATGTGGGGATTCAGGAGATCCAAAACTGTTTTTATTTGTATTGCGAAAATCAGTTCTGCTCCTATTTGACGTTTAATGGTAAACGTGAAGAAACGTTGTTATGTTTTCTTTTATCGAAGCCCCTTTCGACTACTTCAAAGCAAGAATTAACAACCATTTTCTTTATCCAGTTTTTTTGTGGATGATAGTCTGGTATCCAATTGTGATCGATGCCTTTTGCTTTGCACGTTGTTTACTGACAAAACTTGTTTCGTTGTCTAAGACAATTGTGCTAAGATTTCTTGAGAAAAGTTTTGTTGGTTTTTGTTTAGTAGTTGAACCGATTAAATCTTTACTGCCTCCTGCCATTCGAAGTATGCATCTTTAAAAATAAGAAAACTATAACCATCGATGGGACCAGCGTAATCCATCTTACTTTGTTTTAACTGGAAGTTTGAAGTATGTATTGCAACTTTAAATACATTTTTCGATCTTTTTGTTCAAAAATTGCCAACAAATGTAGCTTCTAGCTAGCGCCTTTATGTGTTTGGCTCCTCTTGAATGTCCTCTATGTTTTTTGACCCGATTATTAAATTTGTAAATTCATGAGCCTATCTGTGATTCATATGCAATCTTATATTAAATGTGCAGTTATGATTAGACGTGCTACGCTCTGTTATCTGCATTTGCGTGCGATAAAATCGACTTTCTGCACTGGTTAGGAAAATAGCTTTTTTGACAGACGTTAAGTAGTATATTAATTTTTTCCTGTGGTAGCTAATTCGAAAATTAAACAACAACAAAGTAAATTGACAAATGTCAAACAAAATGTTAAAAATTGATATTGAGTTTTTGTTTTTTTTGCAAGAAATCAAAAGTTTAAAGAAATATGTTTTTTAATTTTTTGAAATTTGAAAATACCAATGCTTTTCCTTTTTATAAGATTCAGAAAGAAGTATTTGCGACAAGTGAAAAACGGAAAAAATCAATAAATTATGTATGTCAAAAAATATTCCATTATTTTTTTTCCAGAAGAGTCTTAAAGCCCTTGAAAAAACTCAGTTGACGTGCTCTTTTTTCACACAACTAAATATTAACCCACTAGATGCAGCGTTTAATTTAGAGTCGGCACTCCTGATTTTGAAATATTCTATATTTTAGTGAAAATCATATAGCTTTCAAACAATACAGTTGCCCGAGGTTTAGAAATTCAGATTCATGAAACAGTCCTGTGGAATAAAGTTTTGGTTTAAATAGTAAAATTTTTATAAAGTATTTTTGCACTATTTACAATGGTAATAGGACAGATTCACAAGCAGATCCCCAGCACAAAATACCGTAGTTTAGGAGTGATTCTGCCCAAGCAGTGTATATCATTTTTTTTCAAATTGAAAGGCAATATGTTTTTTAATTGAGCAAACTTGTAGACAAGTTTTCTAATTTTTTTGCTTACATAATCAATGTGAATTTCATAAAACTATCGATTATTGATGCATAAGTTTTGTTCCATACTCGTATCAGCTCACACGTATACTAGAACTATAGAAGTGTGAGCTATGGTCCTCGTGTAAAAAAAAGGAAAGAACGTTGCTCCGAATTCCAAAAAATATTATATCTCCAGATCATAATTTTTGAGATAACCTTTTGACACTCATCAGCTAGTTACCATAACAAATCATAGGCCTACGAAAAAAAGTCGTAAAAAGTTGTCCCAAATATAATGATATGAAGTATATATCTTTGCGTTTTAGATAATCTTGAAACATTTTTGTCGCGCCGTCTGTCTGTATGTCTGTCTGTGTGCCTTTCTGTCAGTCTGTCTATATATCTGTCTGAAACGTCTAACGCGCCTCAAAAACTGCTTGCCTGATTTTATTGAAATTTCTTACATAGGTTGGGTTTTGGCTCTAGATGGTCCCATAAAATTAATAAATCCACCTAACGTAATCCAAAAGCGGGTAGAAGTAGAAATGTGAGCTTAGGTACCAATAAATTTGTGGAGAATTTTCGTTTGCTTTATTTACATATATGTCTATAAATTCAATTCAATGCGTCGTGTACATGAATCCCAATCTGCTTTTCCAATTACATCTCGGACGATCAAAGACCAGTAAAATGGAGTAAAATAAATGTAGATGGCACATATTCCAACTTCAAAGCATCTGCTGAAAGAAAATGAGACTAATACGATTAAGTGTTATCTGTACATTTACATTTTGTTAAAAGCGAACGCTCCTATTACTTCCATCAGCTTTTGCTGAAATTTTATTATAGTAGTCTGTGGATTTGTCCCGCGAAGAGTAGGTGAAAAATCTCCAGTCTAATACATCAATTAAAATTTACTTAAAATGGTGACGTAGTGCTCTATATTTTCTTCGGATTTTCAACTAGAATTACCAGAAATTTTAAACCCTTGCTTAGCTGAAATCATATTAGAATTACATTTTATATAACAGTGTAAACTTCGGAGATATCAAATGGCAATTTCTTCTACTATAAAATGTCCCCCAAAACACAGTTTATTAAACTTTTGGATTTTGGATTAAAAAAGCAAATTATAAAAAATATGATCATGTACAGAGGGTCCAGATATGAGACCAACTAACAATTTTACCTTTCTAGCCCGCGCAGCAATGGCTAGAGAATGTATTATTTTCAAGAAAAGAATTTTCTTTGAGATAACGCCGAAAATGTGTTATTTGGATGTATTTTGACCATTCTTAGCAATATCGTCGGGATGTGTGTGTGTGTGTGTGCATGTGTAATTCTGTCCGTAACAGGATAGCTCCTAAACCGGTAAACCGATTTTCATAAAATTTTTATGTACAATATATCGACATCCTAACGAGTTGATTAAATGTTGGTCTCAATTCATTAATTCTTATGACAGTTTTGTGAAAATTTAAGAATTTTAAAAATGCCAGTTTTTTAACGGAGCATTGCATTAATATGCGATATAGTAGATTGCATTTTGCTCAATAATTCGTGTTGTTATACCCAGAAACTTCTTGAGGGCTTTAGTTTCCGAGATATTTACACAAAACTATTTTAAATGGAAATGCCTGTATTTTGCTAAATTAATTTACATTTGTAAGTCAATAGAAAACCCTTTAATTTTAACTGATTTTCAGTTAAAAAGCATTATAATCGTAATGGGACTTACTAATCTAATTATTTTAGCTCCGTTATTTCCAAAACAACTCGTTTACCACTAAAACGTTTACAACAAGTCATTTTTTGTCTCAAAACACTGAAACTTATGTATAGGGACTGCTATATTAAACATTAAAACGGATTGGCCTACACAAGCAAAAAAATGGAAATATACTAATACAGTGAAACCTCTCCTTGCGGACACCTTTATTAAGTGGACCCCCCTTTAGTCGGTCAAATTTGTTAGAACCAAGCTTTTCCCTATTTCTTTACATGTAAAATTCACTCCTATAACCGGACACTCCAATACCCGGACGCGGACATTTTTTTTGGTTAAAAAATTCTAAAACCTCCCTTAACCGGACGGAAACCTCTGACAACGGGACGGATCTCTGCACCACATGGGCATTAATATTATGTAGTATGTTGGCAACACGCATTCTAGAGCCGGGGAATTACCTTTTTCCGTTTTAATATTAAAATATTTTATTCGACGGGACTGCTGTGTTATATTTTTATTGTTCAGTTGGGTAGTAATAGATCTCTTTGAAATTGCGCCTAGTAAAAGTTCTTAGTTTACGTGAAAAAATGGAGGTTGTTAACGTTTCGGAGAAGGAACATCTATCAGCACGAAAGATCGCTGAAAAATTTAATATCGGAAAAACTCAAGCAGCGGAAATTGTTAATAAATATATATTAAAATTTCGCAGGTCCCTCTCATAAGCGGACACGTCCAATAAGCGGACAAATTCGACCAAACCGTGAGTGTCCGCTTATAGGACGTTTTACTGTATAGGGTGTTCTCTTTAAAAATATATAAGCTGATATATCATAACTTTTTTTGAGAAATACTGCACATACGTTTTATAACTCGCCTTTTAAATCCAAAATCGACGTGTACAATAACAATATCTGTATAAGATAAGCCTTTTTTTAGACAAACTGTTTTTTGAGTTTCATTTTATAGTAAAAGAGTTTGCCATTTGATAAGCGTTTACACTTTCAGCAATATTTACTCCTTTAGATAACAAGAATTACAATGATATTTTTATATTTAGCAATATTTCATATACAAAATGTATTACAAAACAGACTTCTTCTTTAATAAAGTTTTTATAATCAAATACCAAATTGCAAATAATACAAGGACCTAAAACTATAAACAACAAGTGAAATTAAAGATAGAAAAATAAGGAAAAAGTTTTCTGTTTCGGCCGGGGATCGAACCCGGGATCTCTTGCTATCTAGGCAAACATTCTACCACTGAACCATCGAAGCCACACATAAATTTTCGGAAAACTTTTATCTATGCAGGCTGCAGTGTCTCAATATAAGAACGAGAGACTCTCAGGGTATTAACTCGACCAAGTCATCCAACTGATCTCTAAATTCTTCTTTCCCACTGTCAAAGGTATACTCAAAATAGACGTAAACAATCAACGTCTGAAAGCATGAGATCACCTTTTCGTGTGTTAAAATTTCTGATCGCAAATGGGCGATTTGCCAATATAATTATCAAATACCAAATTGCAAATAATGCAAGGACCTAAAACTATAAACAACAAGTGAAATTAAAGAAAGAAAAATAAGAGAAAAGTTTTGTTTCGGCCGGGGATCGAACCCGGGATCTCTTGCTATCTAGGCAAACATTCTACCACTGAACCACCGAAGCCACTCATAAATTTTCGGAAAACTTTTATCCATGCAGGCTGCAGTGTCTCAATATAAGAACGAGAGACTCTCAGGGTATTAACTCGACCAAGTCATCCAACTGATCTCTAAATTCTTCTTTCCCACTGTCAAAGGTATACTCAAATTAGATGTAAACAATCAACGTCTGAAAGCATTAGATCACCTTTTCGTGTGTTAAAATTTCTGATCGCAAATGGGCGATTTGCCAATATAATTATCAAATACCAAATTGTAAATAATGCAAGGACTTAAAACTATAAACAACAAGTGAAATTAAAGAAAGAAAAATAAGAAAAAAGTTTTCTGTTTCGGCCGGGGATCGAACCCGGGATCTCTTGCTATCTAGGCAGACATTCTACCACTGAACCACCGAAGCCACACATAAATTTTCGGAAAACTTTTATCTATGCAGGCTGCAGTGTCTCAATATAAGAACGAGAGACTGAGATAGAAATTATAATAAAACCATGGGAAAAAATTTAAAAAGTCCAATATTTTCATTTACTCTCCTCCCCTATAAATGTAAAGTTATGTAAAAGTAACCTTACCCACTTCCAGAAACGCTAGAGAGCTGAGCATTAGAAGACTGATAGGAACTATGATAAAACTATAAGACAAAGTTTAAAAACGCGACAATTATAATTTATTTCCCTCCCCTATACATGTAAAGTTATGTAAAAGTAACATAGTGCACTTTCAGAAACGCTAAAGAGCTGAGCTTTGGATAGCTGATAGGAACTACGATAAAATCATGGAAAAAAAACTTAAAAATTTAAGTAAGGCATTGCAAAAGTTTTGAACAATATTCCGCATATTTTACTACTTTAGAAATTAAGTATTATCCAATTTCTTTATAAAAGAAGCGAAATCATAACAAAAACATTTTATGAAAAAAAAGCCAAGTACGCGAAAATGGCATTCCGTAAAAAGAATTGAGATAAAAGTAAAGCCAAGTTCTCAAATACAAATTTCAAAATGAAAAGTTCTTACTAGTTTGGAAATATTTTTCTAAACTTGGCTATTACGGCTGTAAATGACTCTTAGGCACAGTGCTAAATTGAACATAAAGAAGTTTGGATGTAATAGCAAAGTTTAAAAACTATTTTCAAACGGCTTTACTTTTATCTCAATTCTTTTTACGGAATGCCACTTTCGCGTACTTGGCTTTTTTTTACATGAAATGTTTTTGTTATGATATACTTTTTTTACAAGCTTTTATTTAGCTTCAGATGTTCTGTCTAACTATCAAATCTTGTGAAGCGTTTTTGACTCACTTCCCATTATCCGATTTGGATGAAATTTGGTACACACATAGTGGTCCCATGACAATACAACATTAAGAAAAAATATCCTCTCACCCATACCCCCACCCCTTCTATAGAAAAATGTGTTTTTGACACACTTACCATTATCCGATTTGGATAAAATTTGGTATACACATAGTGGTCCGATGATAATACAACAATAAGAAAAGAATATCCTCCCACCCCTACTCCCACCCCTTTCCATAGAAAAATTTGTTTTTGACACACTTCCCGTTATCCGATTTGGATAAAATTTGGTATACACATAGTGGTCCGATGATAATACAACAATAAGAAAAAAATATCCTCCCACCCCTACCCCCACCCCCTTTCATACAAAAATGTGTTTTTGACACACTTCCCATTATCCGATTTGGATGAAATTTGGTATTCACATAGTGGTCCGATGACAATACAACATTAAAAAAATATCCTCCCACCCCTACCCCCACCCCCTTCCATAGAAAATGCGTTTTTGACACCCTTCCCATTATCCGATTTGGATGAAATGTGGTATACATATAGTGGTCCGATAACAATACAACATTGAAAAAAAATCCTACCACTCCTATCCCCACCCCCATCTATAGAAAAATGCGTTTTTGACACACTTCCCATTATCCGATTTCGATGAAATTTGGTATACATATAGTGGTCCGATGACAATACAACAATAATGAAAAAATGTCCTCCCACCCTACCCCCCCACCCCCTTCCATAAAGAATGCGTTTTTGAGACACTCTACTTCAAATTACTTTTATAAAATTTGGTATATGCATAAAGGTCCGATGGCAATACAGCCCAAATAAAAAATATATTTCTACCTCTACCCCCACCCTCTCCTTCCCCCAATAGAAAAATGAGTTTCCAACAACGTTGTAATTATAATCTAGAATGAAGAGTTTATTCTAGATTATAATGAAATCGCTGATCGTGAGTTATATTATGTTATTGAACAAATATTTTCATATAATAGAGTAGATAGCTGAGACTAAAAAGTAGAAAATAAATTGGTAAAAATTTTTTTTAAGTCACAAGCTTTTATAAAATTCACTAAAAATTGAAAAATAATTTTCTAACATTCTAATATTATCATAATAATAAAAGCGATGGCCGCAAATCAAAGCATAAGTTAATCTAAATTTGTGATCTAAACACTTAAAGAATATTCAACATAGCAGGTCATGAAAGATATGTTTGATGTGCCGCAATGTTATGCCATTACCATACCTATGTCAGAAAAATGCTGGGGTATCTTGGGTCGGGTTGGGTGGGTTTGGTACCTCTGCATTTTTCTGCTAGATTGATTCTTGCAAATAGTGATATTTAATTGATACGGATATCTTATCGTGCTAACATCGTCAAAATTTCAATCAGTCGGCCATCGCTTTTATTATTATGATAATATTAGAATGTTAGAAAATTATTTTTTAATTTTTAGTGCATTTTATAAAAGCTTGTGACTTAAACATTTTTTTTTACCAATTTATTATATTATTAAGCTTAGTTTCTGAGAAATTAAGATAAAACTTGTAACAAAAATGGTTTATTTTCTGTTATTTTTATTAATTGATTTAATTAACGGATGCCCCTACAGTTTTATTTATACAACGAATCCGATGAATAATTTTAAAGAAAATTTTTTTGACGATATAACAATATAATAAATGTTTTCCTGTAGACATTAGTTTTAAAAAAATTAAATAAATCTTGGGAGAAACATAGGTATTTTTTCAACTTTTTTAAATTACTTCAATTATTATCGGAACCTGCTCGAGAGTTTGTTATATGTCCTACTTTAATAATTTTTAACTTGGACATTGTATTGCCTACAGTAAAGTATAATATACATTTTTCTCTTAGAAGCTTAGTTTTTAAGAAAATTTTTTAAAAACCTTATACTTTCAGATTTTGGGATGTCTGGAGGGTTTTTGGAGGTTTTTGCAGCGATTAAAAAAACTAATATGGTATTATTTTTTGGTTAAATAAACATATATTTTGAATGTACACCTGTGTCAATTTAAGCTTTAAAGCGGCAGTTTAAATTTCGCCGCCATGTTGGCCACCATCTTGAATATCTCAGCCCCTCTCAAGATTTCGAGGTGGCAACAGGCATATTCCGATTCAGCGGGGTCATTTGCCAAAAAGTAATATAAAATGCTTCTAGAAAATGGATATTTAGAAATCTTGTCCAAACTATTAGGAGCTATCGTCGCGTCGCTTGTACAGACAATATGCAATATAAAAAAGCAGAAGGATATCATGACGAGCAATATAACATTTTTGACGTTATCACAAAAATATTTTAACAATATCTTTTTACGCATTGTGGGAAAGGAAGGTAATACAAAAATGTATAACGATACCTATTTTGTACTGTGGCTGAGTAAATCACGTTGTCACAAATTGTCAGGAGATTTATATCTACGTTTATATAGCGCAAATGTCGTCAATAAATTTTCTGTTTATATGATCTGAAAATATATATGACGCGTTTCAGTTAAAAATATCATTCGATCAAAGCAACCCATCAAGGGAATTGATTCGGGGAAAACCAATAACAATTTCGGATATTGTTATAGGTTTTATAATAGAAACTTTTGCCATGGGAATAATATGAAACGATGGACGAAACAAAACTTTTAATAAAATTGAATTATTAAAGCATTTATTTTAAACAAAAGAATATTTTTACCAAATATAATTAATCATGTCATGTGCTTTTGAGTGGAAAAATAGTTAAAAACTTAAATTTTAGTACCCGTGAATTTAAAAATCAAACAAGTTTTCGTGGCTAATCGGGTAAGAAAAGTTTTAGCTTCTCTCATATTTTTTCGTAGATAGCTTGAATGCTTAACCTTACCGGGCTCCAAGGTCTAATGGACACCTAGTAAGTGTTGAAAGTTCACTGTTTCGTCCTTATGGGACTGGTCATAACACAGCTTGGTCAATGTGACACCCTTGCGAAGTTAATCAGACCATTTTCCCACTAAGCACAAAATCGTAATAAACGTTAAATAAATGCTGAAAAGAAAAGCTTTTTTTTTCTAGCAAAAATTTGTGTTCAAATTAAGTCAACTTATGACATTAAAAAACATGTTGAAAATTCTAACCAAAATTTCATATAAATGCATTACCAAAAATATATTAACTACAATTTTTTTAATATTAAAAAAAATACCATTAATATATGGTTATTTTTATTATGTTTTTCTTAGATTTTATTTCTAACGTTGAATTTATGATATGAAGCCAATAACAGTTTTGTTTTTTTAAACATTAAAAAAAATTAAACTATAGAGGGGCTGCTTCAGTTCCACTACCAGAACTCGATGGCTATCGCCATTTTTAGTTGCGTTTCGTTGCAAGTTGATACGAGTCAGTAAGTGAGACGCTTTTTGTTGTTTTGGTTAAAATATTTTCCTTTTGTAAAAAGAAACGTCGCAAATTAAAAGCACATATATTAATAATGAGAGTGAATCGCGGAGTGAATACATATTTGGGTCGGAATACACTTCAGTTGTGTGAGAAAGATGGTATAGTTAAAGAACAACAAATAGGTATGCAGTGATTGAAATGAACAAAATAAGGTAGGAAAACTAAACAAATTAAAAAAAAATGGTTTTGTATGAGATCGCATACCAGCGTTATAAGTAATCAGACAGGGAATGTGTAAATTCCCCGCGGTCTGTTAGCCGCCGGACCTTAAGCTGCGTATTCATTTGAGGCAGAATTATCATGCCGTGCTGCGAGGCCAAACGGGCATACGCATGTGTAAATGCTCTAAAGGCATGGCTAACAGCAAGACGCATGGACCCGCGGCATGCGGCACCATCTAATCAGAGTGGGTGCTTCAAACAAGCATTCAGTTGAATATTATTTGCCTCGAAGCGAGTATTCACTTAAGCAAAAATGCGAACAAGGCATTGGTTTGGCCTCGCAGCGAGGCACTACAAAACTATTGTTTACATAGAATTTTAAATTTAATTTTTAGAAATTAGGCATCTGAATTTTATTTTCAATGTTAGAAAAACATAACATTATTTTTCTAACGTCAGAAAACGGGTAATTAAGCTTCTGTGTCAATATGAATATGACGTTAGAACTAACATCTAACATAACGTTATGTTTTTAAATTAATTGTCTTTTATCCTACAGTGAGAAAACCCTCGCATGAAGCACCATCTACCGATATACGAGAGGAACGAGATATATCGATCATTGGAAAGATAGATTGCAAAGAAAAAGACCACCATCCGTGACTTAAGACAGCACTTTTGTCAGGGTGTATCAACTCTGATTTGGGATTTTACCCACCTTCAGACGTTAGCGTCAATCAGCGAAAATTTTAAGTCCAACAAACGTAAATTTTAAAACCCGTGAATTTAAAAATCAAACAAGTTTTAACTTCGCAAGAGTGTCACATTGACCAAGCAGTGTTCTGAGAAGTCTCATAAGGACAAAAGAGTTAACTGTCAAGACTTAATAAGTGTCCATTAAATCCTGGACCCCCGTGAGGTTAAGCTTTTGAGCTACCCACGGGAAAAGATAAGAGAAACAAAATCTTGTTTTTACCTGATTACCCACGAACACTTGTTTAGAAAATAGTGATTTTTCAAATAAATCGGAAATAATTTCACGCATGTATAGTCTATGCAAATTTTACACAATGCTTGTCCATTTAAGAGACAAGTGAACGCCTTGATGCACTTAGTAATAGTTACTTTACCCTCCTGATGACTTTACCTTTCTACAAATGATATATGTTAGTTTCGTTCTCGATAGAGAACTGGTTAAAAACAGTTCTAAAAAATCTAATGCCCGCGCAGAAACATCCCAGAACTGTTCTAAAACAGTTTGGTCAGCTGGAGCACCCAAAGAACCGTTCCAAATATTATTTTAAGCATACGTTTTGGGTAGCGTTTTGATCGATTTCTTTTCAATGCACATGAATTGAAAATCATGTGAAAACCGACGGCCATCCGATGTGTTTAACTTATCCCTCACCCCCCTCACTGCGTATTAAAAAACTATAATATTAATCGTAGCAACATTGCATTTTTTAAAACATATAAGCAAAAATTAAAAATTGATGACAAAATTGCAGCATTGGTAAACAGTGATTGTAGCAAAGGGACTATTGATAAGAGTTCAGTTACCCAGGTAAGTTGGTGGTTAGTTTTTAGTGTTAAGGTTATGCTTTTGTATATTTTTAGGTTTTTTTCTATAAAATATTGTATTTTTAGCCATGGAACTAAACAGGATGATGCCCAGACAGCATCTGTTGTGTGTGGGGTTAATTTTTTTTATATAAAACTATGATGATAAAGTAATGGTAATCGATCCAATGTTTTATTCATACTCGTAATTATTGTAAATTGAGTCATTATAAATCCCATACCATAAAGTTATCTGTAAAAAGAAAGAGATTAACAGATTGATGGGCTAAGACTAAAATCCCTGAACTAGCCAAATAATTGGTTTATAGGTTCTATAAATAATATAAATAATATACATATTAACTTCTTTTACTAATAAAATTTTAAATTAAAAGTTACCAACCCACCAGTTAAAATAAAAAATGCAAAAAATTATGACGATCAAAATCAGCTGATTTCCACTTTTAGTTCATGGCTCTTTTAGATAAAGATGCCTGTGTATGATTCAAGACGCAACACCATATATCTTGTATAAAGAACAAAGAAAAAACGTGAGTTTTGTAAGCTTGGGGTTCATTAGGGCAAAGTATTTCTAAAAGTCGCTTAAGAAATCCTTTGTTCTTATAAAACAAGGTCTAAATTTATCGCTCTGAAAGGCCTTTGAGTAGAAAATATTTTCAGGTTCTTTTATAAATTACCGACAAAAACTGCCCCATTGTGAAGTAATACCTACTCCTAGCCGATAAGTTATTGCCGGGAATTAATATCGAGCACCCCTTGAACTCGATAGAGAGGCAGCAGCGGTTTCGAAAAGTTCTCCCACAACACAGTCTTTCTTAATTTTAATCAGTCTATTCACTCTACAGAAACAAAAACATAAACAGAATCAGTCCCCATGACAGGGCGTGCAGAGTGCCGCGCCAAGCGCGTTGTCTCTGAAGTGAAATGCCTCAACGAGACATTTCTGCACGGTGTGCCTAATAGTCCTGAGCCTACTTTTGTCTGCATTTTTGCATACCGTGATGAAACTTGGCACGATAATAATACAAAACTTTGGTATTATTTTACGAAGTGGTGCTCATCCCGAACCCAGTGCAGAGGAAAGATATCTAATTAAAATTCTGTATAAAATTTAAATGTAAAGCTAGTGTAATGAAACTTGGCACCGATGATAAGGACATATATGCTTTTATTTTAAGCGATAAAAAAATTATATTGTTTCAGTTTCTCCCAAGAAATAAAAAAGGGTTATTTTTTTTTTGAAAAATTTATGGTGCGGGTGTTGAGTAGAAAAAAAATCCAGGCGGTTAGTTATGCAAGATAACTTGCTAAAATTTACTGTGAGCATTAACAAATTGTTTTTCTTTAAAATAAGTATTGCTGGACTGGTGTGACATATACAGGGTCGGAGTACAGGGGGGTTTTAATTAATAATTGTAAATTAAAAAAATCTAAAAAGATGGAAAAATATCAAAAAATATATATCAAATAAAAGATACTTAGCTTTTATTTATATTTTACGAAAAGAATATTAAAATTTTGTTGAAGTGTTAAAAATACAGGGTGTTTTGAAAAATAAGTTACATTTTTATGATCAATTTAAGTAGTTTTTTTATGACGACGTTACAAATCACTATGGTAAACTCAAACTCAGCACGTTACAACAATGCTAGTACAGCTTTCATTTTATTAAATAACAATTTTTGTACAGAATGTTAAAAAGTAACTAGACAATAAAGTTTTTTCGTAATTTTTTATTTAAATGCTGAAAATTCAAATAACTCCAGATATATCAAATAAACATCTCATTGCAATCACTATATTCTTCTTTATAAACTGATGTTTATCGGACTCTATTTTTGTAATTGGCGCTGCATCATTACGTTTTTCTTAACGTATATACTGGGCGACAACAACATTGCTGTCATTTTTACTGTTTTTTTTTACATTATCTAATTTAGCTACTGCGTTAATAAAAATTTTGCAATGATACTTGGCACAATTTGTCAGCCTCTTACAGGCTATGCCACAAAGAATAATGTTTGTGTAATTTTGTAATATGCTGAAAAACACAAAGTGATATTAAAAAAATCTTGTAAAAAGTAATAGTCTCAAACTTTGGGCCATACTGGTTATTCACATTATTCCCAGCACATTAGAAAATATACTAACTCTTTGTATGTTTCTTTCTATTCCGTGCAGTCTCGATATTTTGTGAAATTAGTCTGCCTTCGAGAGCGCAGGTGAGGTGCATTTTGCTGTAACTCACAACTATGGTCGTTTTTGCAGAAAGCCTTAGATTTTTTAGCGATAACATAAAATTTTAAAATTATAGGGAAAAACAGATAAAAGCAAGTTCTCAAAAACTCAACAAATTCTAATAGTAGTCCCTCCCAACCGAAAATATTAAAGTAAATGCTCGAAAAGTCCTCCTTCTTCGGCTAGACAATATCCGAGCCTATTACAAAAACCAACTTTTGCATTCAGGAGCATGTTAGGGGTAATATTATCAAGTAGGTAAAATATTAAATCAGATTTTTTCTAAAATAAATTTTTCCTCAATTATTTAAAATTCACTTTTAACAAAATGCTGAAGACACAGTAGTCTAGTAAGTCACAAAAGTCAAAACGAACTTGACTTCGATGTGTCAGCAATTATGACGTTGGCGACGGGCCATCGCCAATAAATGCTGACGTAGGAAGAAAGTTGTAATCAAAGTAAAACAGTAGAGAACCTAGAAAAATGTGTCTCAACCTGTTCCTGTTATTAATACTGTAAGTACTGTTATATTTATATTGTAACTCTTTTTCTAAATTAAATGGATTCATGACGGATCTGAACACTCTAGTGAACTCCATGATATCAGCCTTTAAATACAGTTTTTTTGTAAATATCTCAGAAACCAAAGCTCCTACGGAGTTTTTGATAGTAACACAAGTTATTGAGAAAAATAAGGTCTACTATAATGTTGAAAATCGCATGTTGATGAGATGCTTCGTTAAGCATATTTTCAAATTTTAAACTTCCAAAAATCTGTATTATTATTAATGGATTTTAACCAAAATCTAATCAGCTCGTCGCAGCGTCGAACACTATTTTACCTGATAATTTCATGAAAATCGATTTAGCGGTTTAGGAGCTACCGTGTTACGGACAGACACACACACACAGACAGATGTCACGACGATATTGCTAAGATAGCTCGAAATACACCCCAAATAACACATTTTTGGCGTTATCTCGAAATTTTCTTTTTCGTCGACAATAATACCGTCTCTAGCCATTGCTATGCGGGCTAGGAAGGTAAAAATGAAATTTTTATAACAGGTATATGTGTTAAACCATCACATTGTTTTTATTTAATTCTAAAGCTATGTTATTCTAGTTTTAATAAAATATAGATTGGTAAGGTTGTTTGGAGACTGACGATCCTCGCATTCTCCAACAACCCTACCAATTTTTTATTTGAAACTCGTAGAATATGATTGAGTAGAAATAAAATTTCGGACTTATTAGCGACTAGATTGTTTAGTTTACACCTGAAAACGGTTAGAGATACTTACTAACCGAAACGTCGGGTTTAAAGTAATAAATAAAGACAGTGGAAGTCCGAATTTTATTTCTATTTCAACCCTACCCTCGCACCCTATAAGAGCGAAAACGGGGTGAGACATAATGGTGGAAGAGCGGGGTATCGATTTCGGTACCTCTTGCGGGGTTGCGACAATACTTTCAAATTCTTCTGTAATTTTATTTCGATGTTCTTCCAAATTATGGGTTCTGTCATGCCTGTAAGCTTTATTTTAAATGTAACTGCACAAAAATAAATCATTGGGAGCAAGATCGGGCAATTAGGCTTGCTAGAATAAAGTTCCTTGTATGCTTATCAATCAATTGAATATTAGACGACAAGTATGTACAAAATAATTATGATGTATATAATTTTTTAAGATTACATTTTTCGGTTTGCTCATAAAACGATTGCGCACATAATATTTCAACAAATATTATAACCCTCTTCAGAAAAAAAAATCACTTTTATTGGATTATGTAGACTATGCCCACATCCAACCTTCCTCGGTCCATTTATCGCTTCAATTAATTTTATACGTGTTTACGAGTTTTGTGTTGAGCACTGTGCGAGTAGATATTAAATCTAATTTTAAATTAATCTGGGATCCAAATACTTCGTTTCGCTGAGTTCTGTTTTACAACGTTGTTCAGATAAATAATTGTGGACACAAAATTCACAATTTCGTATACAAAAATATAATGCTTAATTTTGGTAATTGAATAAACTAAAAAGGTTTTAATTTTAATAAATTCTGCCAATGTTTTTATAATAATAACAAGTATAACAATAAATTTATGCAATAAATTTCATAGTTAAATAACAAGTTAATATAAAACCTCATAATAATATGATTCTATATCGATGCTTAATAAGAATTAGGCACATTTTAAATCGTATTTCAAATAATGCAAGAGATTATCCTGGGTAAATATGGGCAGCTATTATCGGATTTTTTAAAATCAGGCAATGAAATGCAATTATATTATAAATTTGCCACCCCTTAGAGGGCCATGGACTTCAAAAACCTGCCCCCTACCTTCTATTTTTAGCTTAGTTCGCCCTTGAAAGAATTATGTCATATTCAAATACCAAATTGCAAATAATGCAAGGACCTAAAACTATAAACAACAAGTGAAATTAAAGAAAGAAAAATAAGAAAAAAGTTTTTCTGCTTCGGCCGGGACTCGAACCTGGGATCTCTTGCTCTGTACGCAAACATTCTAAACATTGAACTACCGAAGCCATATATATTTTCGGAAAATTTCATCCGAGGGGTAAACCGCGTGGGTATTTTGGTGTACAAATCTTGGGTATTAGGGGAATCGTTAGAGGATATAGTGGGTATTAGAGGTAATATTAGGGTATTAGTGGGTATTAGTAGGTATTAGTGGGCATTAGAAGGGTATTAGATGTAATAGCTGGGGTATTAGAGGCATTAGTCTGGGTAATAGCTGTATTAGAATTATAAAAGAACATACGATTTTTCAAACTTATTTCCCTATTTACCACAGAACAAGTCCAATGTTACCTGGTATCTGGTACCTTTCGACGCGTATCAATATGCTACAGTAGATTATGAGCATTTTTTATGGGAACCTATTTATTAGTAGATACATATTAACGATTTGGCAACATTGCCTACACCTGTTGTGAAAAAAACCGTGCGTATCGAGGTGCGTATCCAGTGGTAAACTTTATGTTTTTTTGTGGTGGCAGTGAAAAAAAATAAGGTAAGTTATGTTCAGTAGAATTGTCTGTGAGACTGATAATTGTCTATATGATTCATTTTTCATAATACTTTAATTTAAGTTGGCAATCGGCTAAAGCAATACAGCGAGCAATAAAGTTAGGTTATGTTAACTCCAATATTTTCATGCAGCACCGAGTGCAGCACGATTACTATTTTTTTTACAATGTTGCCAATAATAGTGTAATACAGGTAGTAATATGATTTTTTAAATTCAATTTTAAATTTTTCAAGGGGTCGAAATAAATTTTTGGTTTTTGACTGCCGTTCATTTTTACTTGTAAAGTCCTAAATAATGTGGAAGTATAGTATCGGCAAAAAATTTTGAAAAAATTTTATTGGCTAAATCATCTTAAAATGGCCCAAAACGCGTAGAAAACCTATTTTCAGCAAAAAAATTTTTTGTGTCAGTCGGTGTGTCGGTCTGTTAGTTTACGCGATAACTTTTGAATGAATTGAGCTATCGACTTGAAATTTGGCATAGGAGAATGGTTCGGATTGTATTCAAGCCAAATCAGCCCAGGGGTAGGGGGTAAGAGGTGGATTGAACTGCCAAAAAAATTAATTTTTCGGTGTAAAATGCAATGAGGACGGTTTTCGGGGTCTGTTTTCACATGTAAATTTTTCATCACGTTGTTCAAATGCTGCATGACGTACTTAGCTTTGAGGATGGGGGTAAGAAGAAGTGGGGATGTGTTGAGATGAAAAATATCGTGTAATATGTCGTTATCGAGGTTTGCGGGGATCTCATTTCCATGAACTATACTCCAATTCAAAAAAATTGAGACAACATTTTCTGAGAGTTTGACAAGTCTGACATTTAAATGTTATTTGTAATGTCACATTTGTTAAACAGTCAATAAAAAGTGTCTCAATTATTTTGAATCGGAGTATATTTGTTATTATTCCTTAATCCAGAGCTTGGTGGTGATGGTAAGAAGGGGGGGGGGGGGGTAAGATGCAAAATATCGTGTAATATGTCGTTTTCTATGGGCTATTTGTCGTTATTCTCAAATCCAGAGGGTTGGGGTGAGAGGTACATATAAGGGATTATATTGTTACAAATTTAAGTTATTTAAATTTTATAATTGGAATTTATTTAGGTTTAGTGTAGTATTAGGTCGATTTATCTTAAGGTTGTATTCTTAGTCTAGGTTTTAGTTGCGTTGTCTGTGGCTTGCGGTCGCGGTAGTGCGGGAATTTTCCGGACGTCGAAGGCTGCCGGAAAGTTCGAGAGAGATGGACGGTCCTATATATAGGGCCGGGGTCGCGCACCAGGCAGTCAGTCACAGATAACGTGCTATAAGTTAATAGACCGATTATAGTAGTGAATTATTACCAAGTTATTAGTAAGTTTAAGTGCGTGTTTTTGTACATAATTTGTCGAAATAAATTGACGTATCGTTTTCAACAATTGCGAGTTTTAATTTGTCGTTGTGAACCCGTAACAATTGGTGTCAGAAGTGAGATTAAAAGAAATAAATAGTGCAAAGACTATCCTTATACAGTACCACCGGCTAGGACCATTAAAAAGAAGAACAGTAAGTGATTTTGCCAGAATATTCGGAACTGAATAGTGCAAAGACTACCCTTACATATTACCACCAGACAGGACAATTGGACAGAAAAACAGTAAGTGATTTTTCTAGAATATTCGAAGAAGTTCGATATTGTTTTATTCAAAAACTAAAAGAGATATTTAAGAACCGACTTCGACATTAACTTTACAGTCCAAAAATTGATAATTAGAGAGATTTTCTAGAATATTCTATAGCATTCTACGACGTTCTATTCAAAAACTAGAAGAGATATACAAATACTGACTTCGACATTAGATTAGTAATTTTAAAAGTAAGAATCAGAAAGAATTTCTAGAACATTCCATCACTTTCTACGACGTTCTATTCAAAAACTAGAAGAGATATACAAATACCGATTTCGACATTAGTTTAGTTATTTCAAAAGTAAGAATTAGGAAGAATTTCTAGAAGATTCCATAACATTCTACGACGTTCTATTCAAAAACTAGAAGAGATATACAAATACCGATTTCGACAGTTTAGTTATTTCAAAAGTAAGAATTAGAAAGAATTTCTAGAAGATTCCATAACATTCTACGACGTTCTATTCAAAAACTAGAAGAGATATACAAATACCGACTTCGACAGTAGCTTAGTTATTTTAAAAGTAAGAATTAGAAATTATTTCTAGAATATTCCATAACATTCTACGACGGTCTATTCGAGAACCAAAAGAGATAATCAAAAAGTGACTTCTACATTTGCCTAGTAGCAGAAAGAGTAGCATCTACCAGTATATTCCAGAACATTCCATTAGGTTCTATTTAAGAATTGGAAGAGATATTGAAAAACCGAGTTCGACATTCGCTTTATAGCCCTAAAATAGACGTTTTAAGTGATTTATCAGGAAGTTGATGCTTACTAGACAAGGATCGGCCAAGATGGAAGATTTAACTTAAATGATGCAGGCTCTAGCAGCTCAAATGGCTCAAAACCAGAACGACATGAAACAGACCATTGAACAAAACCAGGGCGATATGAAACACACCATGGACGACATGAAACACACTATTGAACAAAATCAGAATGATATGAGACAGACCATCGAACAAAACCAGAACGATATGAAACAGACATTTGAGCAAAGATTAGATGGCATTCAAGAAAACTTCGATCAAATAAAGAGCAACTCCGAACAGCTGAGAGAAGAGTTCAAGAGTGCAACCGAAGATGTTAAGGAAGAAATAACTCAAAGAATGCATAGTGTGGAACAAAAGGTACAAAATAAATTGCAGAATGTAGAAGAAAAGGTACAAAATGTTGAGGAAAAGGTACAAAATGTTGAGGAAAAGGTACAAAATGTTGAAGAAAAAGTGGAGACCAAACTACAGAATGTTAGGGAAGAAGTTTTTCAAACCATAGAAGAAAAATTCCAGGACATGTCAAAACAGTTTATACAGCTTCAGAAAGAACACAACAAAATAAAAGCTCAAGGATGTGTTGTAAATTCCAACCAAAACATTAAGCCTCCAAATTTTGATGGTACGTCTTCCTGGTCTACTTACAAACAACAGTTTGAAGCTGCCGCTGCTGCAAATGGTTGGGATGATAAAGAAAAAGCTAGAGCTTTGTTAATAGCTCTACGAGAACCTGCTCTGGGACTTTTACGGTCCATTCCAGTCGAACAAAAACAGAATTATAATGCTTTAGTGGCAGCGTTAGAAAGAAGGTATGGAGACGAACACTTGCGAAATTTACATTGGTCAGAATTAAATATTCGTCAACAAAGACCAGGAGAATCATTGCAAGAGTATGAAGCAGATATCAGGAGGCTGATTTATTTAGCTTACCCAGAAATGCCAGAAAATTACAGAGATCCCTTCACGGTAGATCGCTTTATTAACGGATTAGGAGACACGGACTTAGCAAAGTTACTTCGTCGAGAACGCTTCCATAACAGCAGTGAAGTGTTGATTCGAGCCCTTGAAATTGAATCATCAAATAATATGTCCAGGCCAAAAGTAAGAGCTGTTTCAATTCAGGAGGGAGAAGAAATGAGCAATGGACATGAGGTCAACTCAAAAACGCTAAACCAAATGTTTTAATCACTGATAGAGAAGATTGACCCTTTGAAAGAAAGCAGACGATCCCCTCCAAATGTAAAGTGTTTCAGATGCGGACGTACAGGGCATATTCAACGCGATTGTCGCGTCCAAATAAGGTCTCGCTCGCCATCTAGCGGGACAGAGTACCGAAGAAGAGATCAGGAAAACTAAAACTAGTCAACGCAGAGGGGCGGGTGTTGGCTAATGGGAATAGAGCCCCCAAAATTTACTCTATTAAGAGCCTAAAACATACTGCTGACAGTCTTAACATCGACGGACTCATTAATGGGAGAAAAGTTAATATAACAGTAGACACTGGTGCTGCCATATCATTGCTTAAGTTCAAAATTGCAACGAGATATAAAATTCCACCAATAGAAAAGAAAATAACACTTAAGACTGTGACTGGAGAATCCGCCGACGTGTTGGGGCAGACAGATATAGACCTACAGCTGGGAAGATTGAAGATTCGCCACACTGTATTGGTTGCCGAAATAGAAGACGAATTTATTTTGGGAATGGACTTGATAAGTAAACATGGATTTGCGTTTGATAATAAACTTAATACCCTAAGATTTGGGAATGAAGAGTTCATTTTGTCAAATAGTCACTTCAATAAAGAACCAATAAAGGTCGTGGCAGTATGCACAACAAGACTAGTCGGTAACAGTGAGACCATAATTTTTGGGAGGCTAGTAAGTAAAACATCATGCTGCGTCGGACTCAAAAGCCAACAAAACACACCCAACACCTACCTCGTTGCAAAATCACTAGTTAAAACCGATAAAGACATCCCGATTAGAGTCGTCAATATTTTCCCAAATAGTGTCAAAATTAATAAGGGGGAGGTGGTAGCATTATTTGAACCAGTACAGAAAGTAACAAGATGTGAAGAGCCAACTTCCGAGGATACAAGCAAGTTAACAGTGGAGGTACATCAGCAATTTGAGTCAACTTGGCAACATCTCACTCCAGAAGAATATAGTAAAGCGAGAGAGTTTATAGAAGAACAAAGTAATATCTTCGAAACTAGGAATAGTTCGGGACGCACAAACCTTATTCAACATGCTATCAACACTGGCGATGCCCAACCGATAAGACAACCCCCAAGAAGACTACCAATGGCCAAGCAAGAAGAAGTTCACAATCTCATTAATAAAATGCTCAGCGACGGTGTTATTGAAGAGTCATCAAGTCCTTGGTCATCTCCTGTGGTGTTGGTCACTAAAAAGGATGGAAGTACTAGATTTTGTGTCGACTACAGGAAACTTAACGATGTGACCAAGAAAGATAGTTACCCACTGCCAAGAATAGACGACACATTAACAACGTTGGCAGGATCATATTGGTTTTCTACTCTTGACCTGAAAAGTGGGTATTGGCAAGTAGGAATCTTTGAAAGAGATAAAGAGAAGACTGCATTCTCTGCTGGAAGTGGACTTTATCAGTTTAATGTGATGCCATTTGGCCTGTGCAATGCCCCAGCTACATTTGAAAGACTAATGGAAGTCGTTCTACGAGGCCTTACTTGGAAAACCTGCCTAGTCTATTTGGATGATGTCATAGTAATGGGGAAATCATTTCAAGAACATCTAGATAATTTACGAGAAGTATTCTCAAGAATCAGGAACGCAAATCTTAAATTAAACTCAAAGAAATGTTTTCTGTTCCAAGAAAAAGTTGAGTTCCTGGGTCACGTCGTTTCCCGAGAAGGCATCCATACCGACGAAAAGAAGCTACAAGCAATAAAAGAATGGCCTCAACCTCGTGACAAACATGAATTGAGAAGATTTTTGGGTCTGTGTACATACTACAGACGATTTGTAGAAGGATTCGCCAAAATAGCGTCTCCGTTATATAGACTTACAGAAGGTAAAGCTTCTTACAAATGGAATACCGAATGTGACCAAGCATTTAGAAGACTAAAAGCAGCATTATGTTCTAGTCCGATTCTTGCATATCCTATTCCAAAAGGAAAATTCATATTAGATACTGATGCGAGCAACGATGGCATAGGAGCAGTACTCTCCCAAGTACAAGATGGAGAAGAACGGGTCATCGAATTTTTTAGCAAGAAGCTATGCTAACCAGAGAGAAATTATTGTGTTACTAGAAAGGAGCTCCTAGCCATAGTTAAATCCGTAGATCACTTTCACAAATATCTCTACGGACAAGAGTTTCTGATTAGAACGGATCATGCTGCGTTACAGTGGCTCATGAAAATGAAACAACCTGAGGGGCAAGTCGCGAGATGGATAGAAAAGCTACAACAATACCATTATCAAATTAAGCACCGAGCAGGAAGGGTGCATAATAATGCAGATGCATTGTCCAGAAGACCTTGCCCCGAGGATTGTAAACATTGCAGGAAAATTGACCAGGAAGAAGGAATTACCTACGTGCGCCAGATAAAGTTAGAACCAGATGAAGAATGGCTGTCGGCTTCGATTAGAACCACACAACTTAACGACAAAGATGTAGGACCTATCTTGCGATTGAAAGAAGAGAACAAGCCACGACCATCATGGCAAGATATCGCAAACCAAGGGGTGATATTCAAATCACTGTGGGCACAATGGGATTCACTGATAGTAGAAGAAAACATCCTTAAACGTGCCTGGGAAAGTGCCGATGGCCTTACTGTGATTAATCAAGTAGTGGTTCCTAGGAGCATGGTAGACAATATAATGGCCGAATGCCATGGTGGAAAATCAGGCGCGCACCTAGGCATAAATAAAACCATGGACAAAATTCGAAACCGATTTTATTGGGTCAATTACTTTCAAGATGTGAAAAACTGGTGCCGCCGATGTTCGACTTGTGCAGCCAGCCAAGGTCCCAAAACAAGGTCCAGAGGTCAAATGAAACAATATAACGTAGGTCTGCCATTCGAACGCATTGCTATTGATGTGGCCGGACCATTTCCAGAAACTAAAAAGGGCAACAAATACATCCTTGTTGTCATGGATTATTTTAGCAAATGGCCAGAAGTTTTTGCTTTGCCTAACCAAGAGGCCGCTACAGTTGCAGAAGTTCTGGTAAATGATGTTTTCAGCCGATTTGGCATTCCTTTGGAACTACATTCAGATCAAGGAAGAAACTTTGAATCAAAGCTCTTCCAGAATCTCTGTGACCTTTTAGGAATACATAAAACACGGACTACTGCTTTGCATCCGCAGTCAGATGGCATGGTTGAAAGATTTAATAAAACAATAGAGGAACATCTTTGCAAAGTTGTTGATGAGCACCAAACAGATTGGGACCAATATATTCCATTGTTTTTGATGGCCTATAGAACTGCCATTCACAATACGACAGGAGCTACTCCATCTAGTATCCTGTTTGGTAGAGAACTGCGTTTACCATGTGATATTATGTTTGGTTCACCTGAAGAAGCACACTTAGAGGTTAATGACTATGTCGAACGTTTAAGGCAAAAGCTGCACGATATCCATGAAGTGGTTAGAGAGCGAATAGAAATAGCCAGTGACCGCATGAAAGCGAGATATGACCTGAAAGCAAACTCTTCAGGGTTCCAAAGAGAATGATCAAGTCTGGCTATACAATCCTCAACGCAAGAAAGGAAGATCACCTAAGTTGACACCACCATGGGAAGGGCCTTATAAAGTTGTTAAGAGAATTAATGATGTAGTCTACCGAATCCAGAGAAGCCCGAAGTCCAAGATGAAAGTTGTTCATCTAGACAGACTAAAACCTTACCTGGGAAATGTTGATCGAGACGATCAAACCTGAAGAGGAGGATAAAGTTACAAATTTAAGTTATTTAAATTTTATAATTGGAATTTATTTAGGTTTAGTGTAGTATTAGGTCGATTTATCTTAAGGTTGTATTCTTAGTCTAGGTTTTAGTTGCGTTGTCTGTGGCTTGCGGTCGCGGTAGTGCGGGAATTTTCCGGACGTCGAAGGCTGCCGGAAAGTTCGAGAGAGATGGACGATCCTATATATAGGGCCGGGGTCGCGCACCAGGCAGTCAGTCACAGATAACGTGCTGTAAGTTAATAGACCGATTATAGTAGTGAATTATTACCAAGTTATTAGTAAGTTTAAGTGCGTGTTTTTGTACATAATTTGTCGAAATAAATTGACGTATCGTTTTCAACAATTGCGAGTTTTAATTTGTCGTTGTGAACCCGTAACAATATACTAAATACTGTAAAAAGGCAAGTGATGTGCCATTTTCGTGGTTTTCGGAGGTGCAAACCTTATTTCTTTAATATAAGATGTTTTTGAAAATAAATAATTAAGTTGTTGAAAGAAGGGGCCACCCCCTTTTTTTGGAAAAATCACATGATGTGGAAGTTAGGATTCCATTGGCAGCGTTTTTCTTTCATGTTAATGCAATAAGTGATAAGGTGACAACGTTTGTAGCTTATGTTATACTGATTTTTCAGCTCTTCACACCTGAAACAAACCTAGCTGAGAACCTAGTCTAACTATTTCTTTTGAACTGTCGCTCGTCGCGTCGTCTCTCCGAGTACGATCCCGAGACGAATCCAAAGAAAATCGTGGTTGTGGTTATTCTGAGTCGGTGCAATAGCGACCTGTCCCGTGGTTTTGTTTAATTACCACAAAGGACGTGGTTATATACGGATCTTTAGCGCTAACTTTATGTGATTGGGTATGGTTATTTTACATTGACATTTCAACCAACCAAAACTGGAATCGTGTTCCAAATTCATATTTTTGTTATGTTTTGAACATTTTTGATTCAAACTATTTTTCTTGTAAAATGGATTTCTTGCAGTTTTATGAAATGACAGTTCGTTATGTGGCGTGTCCAAAAACTGTGTTGTTCGTGACAAATAGTTATGGTAATTAACCACTAACATAACCACAACTATAACGAAATTGACGAATACATGTGCTGACCAAAAACACTCTAATAACTTTTTATTAGAGATATTAGTGGGTATTAGTAGGCTCGAGTAGGTATTAGTGGGTATTAGTGGGTATTAGTGGGTATTATTATGGGTATTAGAGGGTAATAGAGGTATTAGTTTAACAAATTCAGGTATTAGAGGTAAAATGAGGTATTAGTGTACACAATTTTGGAGCGCGGTTTACCCCTCGCTTTCATCAATACAGGCTGCGGTGTCTCAATACAAGAACGAGAGACTCCCAGGGTATTAACTCGACTAAGTCATCAAACTGATTTCTATAATTCATTCTTCCCACTGTCAAAGTTATGAAAACTCAAAAGTTAGACGTAAACTATCAACGCCTGAAAACATAAGATCACCTTTTCGTGTGTTAAAATTTCTGATCGCAATGGGCGATTGCCAATGTAATTCTCAAATACCAAATTGCAAATAATGCAAGGACCTAAAACTAACAACAAGTGAAATTAAAGAAGGAAAATAAGAAAAAAGTTTTTCTGCTTCGGCCGGGACTCGAACCCGGGATCTCTTGCTCTGTACGGTTCGGTTCGGTTCATTTTTTCGCGCCACCCGTTTTCCTAGAAAGGGGCAGTGAGCAGATAAATTTGTCGTGAAAGAAGAAAAATTGTCTCATCAGCCGTTTTCCCGGAAACGGGCAGTGAGCAATTTGAGATATTCAGGCACATCTCAGTGATCTTTAAATTCTTTCACAAAACATGCGATGATGTAGGTTATGATGTTCACTTTTTGCAAAATCCTGGAGTTAGTTTGAAAGTTAAAAACAACGAGCAATGAATATTTATATTAACACTACAAAGGTTTATATTGAAAAGTAAAAGCGGCGCGTAACATAATGATCATTTGACGAAAAATTTACGCGAAAAGGTTAAACATTATAACCTAAATCTTCGCATGTTTTGTAAAAGAACTTAAAGATCACTGGAATAGAGCCAGAAAATCTCAAATTGCTCACTGTCCGTTTCCGGAAAACCGGCTGACGCGACAAATTTTTTTCTTTCTCGACAAATTCACGACAATTATTGCACTTATTGCGAATATCCAGCTCTTAAGTGGTAATACGAAGTTGTGACTAAGATTTTAGTCAAATAAAAAACATCATCATCATTGCACCATGATGTTTTTATTTCACTAAAATCTGTTTATAAAGAAATGAATGCAGGCAGGATTTGCAATGTAATCATATAATTTGTAAAACAATGGTTAAAACAAAATCAGATTTTGTGAGTACCACTACATTTTATTAATATGTACCTCTTTATGCGGGAGAAAAGTAGTGTTTTTAAATGAAATAACAAAGAAACCAAAACATTTTCGGAAAATAAGAATAAACGTGCCTCTTTGAAGGGTCATGTATGAATCTGTCCGACATCTTAACTTTTAAGATGGCGGCAAATTTCGATTATAATGTTTAAGGAACAACCAATTCTCACAGCATGATTTTTTTATTTCAATAAAATCGGTTCAGTTATAATAAGTTTATATCGATGGTAAAGTTTAAAACTTTTTTTTGGCCCACCTGGTACATAGTAGTATTAAAATGCCATCAAATCGAAAATTTATCGATTATTAATCTCACATGGTTTCCGCATCTATATTGGTCCTAACGAGATAATTATTCTCAATCTTACTCATTTCAAGAATTCGTACCCTTACAAACCCACTTGACGAAGAAGAAGAAGCGGTAGCCTACAGACCAGTGGCGGATCCAGGATGTTCGGGGGGGGGGAAGGGCCAAGAAAGGGAAAAAACACAAAACATTTTTTTTGCGAGATTTAATTAGTTTGGCACTACGTGCAAATAAAATTTTAGCAAAATCAGTTAAATTTTGCGCCAAAATTTTAAAAAATTACATTTTAGCGAAAAAATTAAAAAAATTGCGGCCTATGCGTTGGTTTGTTTTTTTTTCTCGAATTAAAAATTATAAGCTTTATGTCAAGGAGGGGGGGCGGGCCCCTTTGGCCCCTTTGGCCCCTTCTGGATCCACCACTACTACAGACTGTATTTGAAATGATTAAAATAATTTTCGAGTCCTAGCAGATAACAAAAAAACACCACAAAAATCTATTTCTTATAGGAATCACAAAACTATGTACCGATTTAAGACTATTATTATCGGAGGTGCTGCGAAAAATGGAGCGCACACGAGCGTTAAACCGTACTTGATTTAAATGAAACGCCATCGCCACACCAAGGAAAATATCATTTATCTCGGAACGCGGTATTAGGTATAGAAAAATGTTTAATCTCGGGTGATAATTTACTTTAGTCAAGATGACATTGCGGGGCCAGATTTACGATCGTCTGCAGTTCGAAGATAAACTCCATTAATCTTTCGTGCCCTTATGGTTGATCCGGGGGCTTTACGCACCCCCGCGGAAAATAAGTAATACCGCATCGCTTAATTTCTTATGATGCCGTCTTGAAAGATTTTGAGATATATCTAATTTGGTACAATATTATAAGGTAATAAATATTAGTAGATAGGTATGTACAGGAATTCCAGGATAAATTTCAATACGCATTTCCGTCGTTCGTTAAAACGTAAGGTTAAACAAAATGAGATAATTCCCACGGTATTGTTTGGTGATCCGTGGCATATACTTTGTGGTAATAAGCGGCGTATATATATAAAAAAAAAAATTTGAGATAACGCCGGAAATTTTTTATTTGGGTGTTATTTGACCTATCTTAGCAATATCGTTACATTTTATTATTTTCCTAGGACTAGTATTGCCACCGAGACGAGAGATTCTCGCCTCTCGTCTCGTCTCGCCCTCTCTCAACGAGTCGAGAGAGATATTTTCTATCAAGTGAAAGCTCGAGACGAGACGAGAGAAAGTCCCTCTCTCGCCGAGAGATTCTCGTTTCTCCTGTCAAGCAAGGGAGCAAGCAAGCAAAGGAGTTTGGTTTTATAAATTTTTATGATTTAGGTACCATCTGTTCGTATTGACCGATTATAGAGTTAAGCTGATATTTAAGTTCTGTTTTTTTTTAAATAAAAGTTACGCATAAATTGTCATATATTCCTTCTTTGACAGCATGTACTGTGTCTTATCTTTCGTTTACTTAAAACTCTTGATGCTTACTGAACATTTTTTTAAAAAATTATTCATAAGCAGGAAATTTTAATTTTCTTTTTTAGTTTTTGGCGTGAATTTTTGTTAATTAGAAATATGTTGATTTAAAAAAAATGTTTTTGGACGATTCTTTAGAGAGCTAAATCTCTGAAAATCAAATAATTTTTTTTCGTAAATTCGTTTGTTTCTTTTTTGAAAAATACGGAAAATTCAGATTAAAAATTTGCTAGTTAAAAAAGTTTAAAGGTCTGTTGTGCGTTTATTTAAAAAGAACATAAAAATTTCCTGCAAATACATGTTTTTCCCTGAAAAATTACGAAAAATTAAGATTAAAAGAAAGTTATTTTAAAAAAAGTTTGGGTTAGTTTTGAGAAAAACACATTCCGCAAGGAAAATCTTTGGTTTTCAGAGTCTGGGATTCCGTAGAGATCTTCAAGACCAAAGTATTTTAAATAATAGATTTATTGCTTTATTTTTAAGGATTTATATTATTGACAAAACACAAAATAATCTTTTATCAGCGAACACTTGGGATTTAAGGTACAGTTTTAAACAAATAAAGCGATGCAAAACTTTCTTATAGCTTTTATTTCATTGGCATCAAAGAGGTATTTTAATACTTGTATTTACTTTTTATTTATTGTATGTATGCATATACAGCGTATAACCCAGAATGGTCTTAAGACTAATTTGGAAAAAGTAAATACGATAAATAATAAGATTCAACTTGAAAAAACTCTTTTCAAAATGACGTCTTTATTCTTATTTTCTGAAAATGTTTTAGGTTTTTTTTAATTTATAGAAAAGCACTACTTTTTTCCCGTACATCGAGGTATAAATTAGTAATATCTGTGTGGTGGTTCTCAAAAAATCTATGTTTGTTTCAGCCATTCATTTCCTGATAAACTCGTTATTGGTAAATCGAGCATAGTGAAATAAAAAAAATCATGGTGAGAATTGATTGTCCTTTATTAATTATAATCGAAATTTTCCGCTACCTTTAAAGTTATTAGGTGGTAGACGCTTTTACTCATTGGGCGTCGACCGGTGAGATACCACCATGCCAGAACTAAGTAGCGCTAAGTGGTATCACCACGTTCCGCTACTGCGCTGGTAGTCCGGTTTCAAGAATGAGTAACAGATAGCATGATGGCGCCTCCAGGATCAAAATATTCCGGAGGTAAAGTACCCGACCACTCGGACCTCCGGGCGTCGGGTGATCCTGGGGGTCCTTCACTCAACTCAACTCAACTCAGAATTGATTTTAGCAATATAAGAGGATTAAGTACCAACATGAATTCAGTTCACCAACATCTTGAAGAACAAAGACCTGTCATCCTTGTTCTCACTGAAACTAAAATCAGTTCTGCGATACCTATTGTGAGCTATCTTTATCCCGGCTATGACCTACACCACCGATTTCGACATAATTTTGGGATCTGTGTGTACATCGAGAGGAGAACCTAGAACCAGCGAACCTCGATATAATATGACTGAAATTCACCTCAAAGTCATCGACCAAGTTCATCTGCTGCCTCTACCGACCGCCAAGTAACACCGAGTACCAAAACTTTTTCGCGACATTATCCGAAAACTGTGATAGTATACAGTCTAACTATCCACATGCAGAAATTGTTTTTTAGGCGATTTCAACGTCCACAATATACCCTGTCTAAAACACCACAACAAAACAGATAACGAAGGCAGGGAAGCAGAAGCTTTTGCCATAAGTTGTGATCTAACGCAGCTTGTCGATGAACCTACCCGTATCTCAGAAAGGGGTGAATTTGCACCGCTTTTAGACTTGTTCCTAACTACAAATCCTGACTCGTACACAATTCAAGTAGATCCCCCACTTGGTTCATCCGATCATAAACTTATAATAACAAAGTGCGAAATGCTCATAACACCAAGCCAACAATCACTTCCTTGTAAAATGTGGCACTATAAATCGGCAGGTTTGCTTTAAAACAGTTGATCCCACTATTTGCTGTAATGAAATAACAAAAGTAAACTTATCTGGAATGGATGCATATATCCCACATACAATAAAACGCAGAGCAAATGCAAAACCTTGGTTCAACAGCCAATGTCAAACGGCTGTACAGAAAAAAACACAGAGCATATAACCTTTGGAAACGCTCAAAACCACACAGAATTTATAGAAGCCAGAAATAGTTGCAAAATTACTATTGACGCCGCCAAAAGAAACATACAATCAAAGAATAAAAAACAGGTTGCTGAATTGTCCAAGTAGTTCTAGGTCCTTTTGGTCTCTCGCGAAAGCTGTTGGATCAAACTTCATCTATACCACCACTTACAGATAAAAATACTCAGCCACAACATCAGAGGAAAAAGTCAATATGCTGGACAAAATCTTTTCCTACAACCGAACCGAACAGTGCCAAATGGAAAAACTCCACCGTTCATTGAAAGGGTTTCCCACAATATGCCAGACGTACTCTTTTGTCACAGAGAAATATGAAAATACCTTAAAAAGTTGGATACAAACAAAGCAATGGGTCCAGATGGCATTCCCGTGATAGTACTCAAAAATTGTGCTAATGAACTCACCCCAACTTTTGCTAAATTATTCAATTTATCTTATAGGCAAGGAGTATATCCATCGTTATAAAAGTCTGCCGCAGTACAACCTATTCCAAAGAAAGGAAAAAAGACAGATCCGTTAAACTATAGACCAATTGCTCTCCGGTGATATCAAAAGTAATGGAAAGAGTTGTGAACAATCACCTAACCAAGTACTTGGAAAAGTACAAAATTATCAACGACATGCAATACGAAGATATAGGTCAACTGGCGATTTACTTACATACGTCACTCACCTATGGCAAAAAGCGATTGAGTTACGGTGCGAAACAAGAACAATTGCCTTAGATATATCTAAAGCATTCGATAAAGTCTGGCATGAAAATCTGCTCAACAAGCTCAAAGCAATGGGATTATCGCTGAAACTTTGCACTTGGTTTGAAAGTTACCTTAAGGATAGATCCATTTATGTTGCACTGGATGGCCGGAACTCCAACTCTTACCAAATAAATGCTGGTGTGCCACAGGGAGCAATCCTTTCGCCAACACTTTTTCTGATTTACATAAATGACCTCATAGATAAAACAGTAAATCCACTTTACTGCTTTGCAGATGATGGCAATGTAGTCTCCTCAGTCATACCACCCAATCAGTGTCTACCCGCACGTGAATTCCATCATCTTAGACTAACTCAAATATCGCAGATAAATAAACAACCTGGAGATAATAGAGGACTGGGGCAACAAAAACCTTGTACAGTTCAACGCGCAGAAAACCCAAGCAGCCCTGTTTTCAAAAAAGACAAGCACCGGTGCGCCAAACATCATGCTATCTGGAAGTGCTGTCACATTGCAGAGCCAGTTGAACATCTTAGGAGTCACTGCAGAGACCAACATGTCTTGGCACAGTCACGTGGCAGATATAGCTAAAAGGGTGTCCCAAACGCTTGGGGTGCTATTTCGTACAAGACATCTGTATACACCAAGCCAACTGCTGACACTCTACATAGCCCAGATTCGACCAACTATGGAGTACTGCTCACATATATGGAGTGCGGCACCCAAACATACCTTAATGCTTTTGAACACCGTGCAAAAACGAGCTATCAAGCTGATCAATGACCCCGCACTTACCCGTAGCTTGGATAGTCTCGAACATCGAAGGACTGTGGGCGATCTATCGGAAGAGCGAAAATATATCGAAAACACAAAATATCGAAAATACAAAATATCGAAAACATACAAAATATCGAATCACAAAATATCGAAAATACAAAATATCGAAAATACAAAATATCGAAAATACAAAATATCGAAAATACAAAATATCGAATCACGAAATATCGAACATACAAAATATCGAAATTAACAAATATCGAAAATCAAAAATATAAAATTTCGAAACCTTAACATAACCCGACGATGACGTAGCCTAACCTAATCTAACTAAACCTAATCTGACCTAACCTCATAAAAATAGAAAGTTTCAAAAATCTAACCTGACAAAACCTACGTACCGAACCGAACCGAACCGAACCGAACTGAACCGAACCGAACCGAACCGAACCGAACCGAACCGAACCGAACCGAACCGAACCGAACCGAACCGAACCGAACCGAACCGAACCGAACCGAACCGAACCGAACCGAACCGAACCGAACCGAACCGAACCGAACCGAACCGAACCGAACCGAACCGAACCGAACCGAACCGAACCGAACCGAATCATGCTATCTGGAAGTGCTGTCACATTGCAGAGCCAGTTGAACATCTTAGGAGTCACTGCAGAGACCAACATGTCTTGGCACAGTCACGTGGCAGATATAGCTAAAAGGGTGTCCCAAACGCTTGGGGTGCTATTTCGTACAAGACATCTGTATACACCAAGCCAACTGCTGACACTCTACATAGCCCAGATTCGACCAACTATGGAGTACTGCTCACATATATGGAGTGCGGCACCCAAACATACCTTAATGCTTTTGAACACCGTGCAAAAACGAGCTATCAAGCTGATCAATGACCCCGCACTTACCCGTAGCTTGGATAGTCTCGAACATCGAAGGACTGTGGGCGATCTATCGGAAGAGCGAAAATATATCGAAAACACAAAATATCGAAAATACAAAATATCGAAAACATACAAAATATCGAATCACAAAATATCGAAAATACAAAATATCGAAAATACAAAATATCGGATCACGAAATATCGAACATACAAAATATCGAAATTAACAAATATCGAAAATCAAAAATATAAAATTTCGAAACCTTAACATAACCCGACGATGACGTAGCCTAACCTAATCTAACTAAACCTAATCTGACCTAACCTCATAAAAATAGAAAGTTTCAAAAATCTAACCTGACAAAACCTACGTACCGAACCGAACCGAACCGAACCGAACCGAACCGAACCGAACCGTACCGAACCGAACCGAACCGAACCGAACCGAACCGAACCGAACCGAACCGAACCGAACCGAACCGAACCGAACCGAACCGAACCGAACCGAACCGAATCGAACCGAACCGAACCGAACCGAACCGAACCGAACCGAACCGAACCGAACCGAACCGAACCGAACCGAACCGAACCGAACCGAACCGAACCGAACCGAACCGAACCGAACCGAACCGATCCGAACCGAACAAAACCGAACCGAACCGAACCGAACCGAACCGAACCGAACCGAACCGAACCGAACCGAACCGAACCGAACCGAACCGAACCGAACCGAACCGAACCGAACCGAACCGAACCGAACCGAACCGAACCGAACCGAACCGAACCAAACCAAACCGAACCGAACCGAACCGAACCGAACCGAACCGAACCGAACCGAACCGAACCGAACCGAACCGAACCGAACCGAACCGAACCGAACCGAACCGAACCGAACCGAACCGAACCGAACCGAACCGAACCGAACCGAACCGAACCGAACCGAACCGAACCGAACCGAACCGAACCGAACCGAACCGAACCGAACCGAACCGAACCGAACCGAACCGAACCGAACCGAACCGAACCGAACCGAACCGAACCGAACCGAACCGAACCGAACCGAACCGAACCGAACCGAACCGAACCGAACCGAACCGAACCGAACCGAACCGAACCGAACCGAACCGAACCGAACCGAACCGAACCGAACCGAACCGAACCGAACCGAACCGAACCGAACCGAACCGAACCGAACCGAACCGAACCGAACCGAACCGAACCGAACCGAACCGAACCGAACCGAACCGAACCGAACCGAACCGAACCGAACCGAACCGAACCAACCCGACCCGAACCGAACCGAACCGAACCGAACCGAACCAAACCAAACCGAACCGAACCGAACCTAACCTAACCTAACCGAACCGAACCGAACCGAACCGAACCAAACCGAAACGAACCGAACCGAACCTTTGAAAAAAAATTGTTGGTTTAGTTTGCTTTGGTTCGGTTTGATTCGGTTCGGTTCGGTTAGATTTCATTAGGTTTCGTTAGGTTAGGTTTTTGAAACTATCTATTTTCGTGTGGTTATATCAGATTAGGTTACGTTAGATTAGATCAGGGTCAGGTTTCATGAAGGTTCCGAAATTTTCAGTTTTTGATTTTCGATAATTTTTTGTTTGGTTTGGTTTTTATTTTCGGTTCAGTAGTAATGAATTTCGTATAATATGCAAAACAATGGTTGAAACAAAAATATTTTTTTTTCAGAACCACTAAACCAATTTTCCTGATTCGTCCCTTTTTGTGCCTGGCGAAAATGCAGCTTTGTTACTAATTTAAAAAAGTAATTAAAACATGCTCGCAACACAAGAATAAACGAGTATAATAAAAGTTACAATGAAAAAAAAACGGATTTTTTTTGGCCCACCTGGTACATCCTAAAAGGTAGTAGATACTTTGAGGCCGTTTTCCTCGTGTAATTTTGATCTAAGCTTGTATGGTTTGTGATGAATGAGAACACTTCTATTGATTTGCGCGTGCCACTCATATTTGTTGGAGAGCATTATTTTGGAGTTTCCAACTTTATCATAAAAATAAAAAATTTAATTTACTAATTTATTATTGAAGACAAAATCTCTAGGTGAGGTTACAAACAAAAAAAAAACAAAAAAAAAATTTTTTCCAAAAATAAAAAACAAAGTCAAGCAAATTAAGAGATTTCTAAAATTTGGTTTAGCACAGCAGCAAAAGCATTATTATAGTAGGGGAGGCCGTTAAGATTTTGGGAACTTATTTTCTTAGTCATCAAACATCGATAAAACTGTTCCTTGTTAGTGAATAGGGGGGAGGGGGTTTCCGATGGGTTTAGGCGCAAAATGCAAAAAAAGTTATGAATTAGAGGAACTTTTTTTCTTAGTAATGCATATATGTTTATTAGTAAAAGCTACATTTAAACTAAGTGTAAAAAATAGTATGTCTAATTTCTGAGTATAAGAAATATGTTTCGCAAAATTGTCAAACAATTCAATATCCAATTTCTAACAATTTTGGCAGAGATATTTTCCCTATTTAGAGCTAAGTCATACTACTTTTTATACTAAGCTTAAGTATAGCTTTCACTAATAAACATATATGCATTACTAAGAAAAGAAGTTCCTCGAATTTATACTCATCGGAAAATAGGAAGGGTTTATATAAAAAAATTCTTAGAATTACTCAATGAACAATTCTATTAATGTTTGCTGATTAAGAAAATAAATTCCTAAAAATTTTAGGGCCTCCCCTACTATCAGTTTTACTAAAATGCATTTTTTATCAGGTTGTAAAACTAGAGCAATACTGAACAATTAATATAATACTGCTCAACATTTAGAAGGGAAAATGTTGCGACGCACTGAGTGGAAACTGCCATAGCGATTCGCATTAAACCCTAAAATTAAAAGTGCGTGTTCAATGGTCAATTCCTGTTTATTTACTATCAAAACAGCTACAAAAATTTCCATTTTCTATTTCCGGCCTTTATGATGAAGTCCCACTTCGAATCATAAATGCCAATGTAAATATTCTCTAATTTTTTGTTTTTGAGTACCTATTTTTGTGTCCGTCACAAACACACTGCGCGGGTCACATTGCTACGAATGCGATTACGGATTGATGGGCTTTTGAATGCGTGTTTGCGTACATAGTATAAAGCTTTATGGGGCCACAGTTTACTCAAATATGATTTGGGACAGCCAGTTTTTTATTTTAGTCAACACAAAAGATTTTTATAATATTTAACTCACGCGTTGTTGTAATAACGATATAAATACACTCCCAGGAGGTAAACAGAGTTCTGCAGTATAGAGATTAATTTTTAAGGAAAAAAAAGTAAACATCCAGATCATACAAGGGACTGCTGCAGGAATCGAGATCCGAATATCTGTCAGCCTCTCGGAGAATAGACATGGAAGTACATGGAGAGGAAGTAATTATTATTGAAAAAGAAATGATAAAGAATAGTATTAAAAAGCTTAAATCCGGAAAAGCTAGCGGACCTATGAGAATATACGCTAAAGTGGTCAAATATGTATCAGAAAAACTACTAGAAAATCTCACATATACTATCAGTCAATCCATAAACGGACATCCGGTACCTGATGATTGGAAAATTGCACTCATATCCTCAATACATAAAAAAGAACACAAGCTGGATTGCAAAAATTACAGACGAATTTCAGTAACCAGTACTCTAAGTACGGTAGGATTCTTAAAGATCTACTAACGAATGATTTTATGAACAAGAAGAAGAAGAGCAAAGCGGGTTTCGTGCAGGCAGATCTTGTAGTGATAATGTGTTTTGTCTTAAAGCAGTAACTGTGAACAGAAGTGACAGAAATATAGAGACTCATGTTACCTTTGTGGACCTACAAAAAGCATCTGATACCGTTCCAGTACAAAAATTATTGACAGTGTTAGAACAAACTAATATCAATCATACATACTTAAAAGCGATAAAGGATCAAACTCTGCAATTAAAATTGGAAATCCACTTTCAAAAGAATATCTGGTGAAAAGGCTTAAGACGGAGATGTTGTTCTTTCCGACTCTTTTTAAAATATATATCGCAGTAGCTCTACAAAACTGGAAACGTAAAGTAAACGGCATTGAAAGACAATTTAACGAACGATTTACCATATACACACTACAGTTTGCTGATGACCAAGTAATTGTAGCTAATGATAAAGAAGACATAAAGTATATGATGAGAAAGTGAACGAAAGAATACCAAAAGTGGGGGTTAACAGTGAACGTGGACAAGACACAGTACTTATGTATTGTGGTGTTCAGAAATAAACCCGTTTAAATCGAACTTTTATATTGATTTGTTCTAAAAAAATGAATGACAAGAAAATGATAATTATTAATCAAAATTACATGTGTCTTATATAACTTCAAACATTCAAAAAGTGGCTGGTAATTATATAATCACTCAATAAAATTAAAAATTATATACAAAGAGGATATATATAATTCGAAAACCAAAATTTTTCGAAAACTGGAAGTAAACCTCACATTACTCCCACCTGAAAAACATTGTAAAACTGTTGCAATTGTTTTTCACAAAATAGTTTTTAAAATCTGATTGGTTTTTTCGAAACTCTACCACTTCGCGTAGTTACGGAGTCGGGTGCTCTGCTTTCACTTATCACTCCCGCACTAGTATCATCCTCCTTGACATCTTTTAAAATGAATTCTTCCAACATAGGAATATTTTCTTGTCGTCTTCTTTTTATAGCTTCATTAGTATCAGGATCGAAACATTCTAGAAGATACAATTTCTGCACTGGTCGAAGAAACTGGCCATTCTTTGTTTGAATTCTTACTAGTCGAACAATACCATCTCTTCCTGGCAAAAGCTCAATTACACGTCCCAGTGGCCAATCTAAACGTTTCTGATTATCATTTCCAATCAAAACGATTTCACCCAAAGAAACACTTCTAGATCGGCTTTTGTTTGAAATGAATTTCAGCTGTCCTAAATATTCATTTCTGAATCGACGTCTAAGGTCATCTTTAAGTTTTTGCCTAAATTTTAATTTACGGCAAAGTGATTGTCTATCCATTTCATCACAATCAGGCATACCATAACTGTTATTTAAGTCCGTTAAGAACATAGCTGGTGTCAAGGCAACTAAATCCGCTGGATCATTGGATAAGTATGTAATTGGCCGAATATTAAATATGGCTTCGCACTCGCAAATCATAGTAACCAAAACTGGAGAGTTAACCGTTAGCGGTTTTGCATTAAATCTTTTACATGTAACGCACTTTGAAATGACAGTCCTTATAGTACGTCGTCCACCGAGTACCCAGTAGCGTTCTCGAAGAATACTTAATAAAGTTTGAACTCCCACATGACAAGCCCATGTATGCTCTTGGAAAATAATTTGATGAACAACAGGGTGTTTAGCAGGGAGAATCACGAAAAATCGAAAATTTTCTGAATCATTTCGAGAAGATATTCCGAACCGAACCGAATGAGACCATTATTGTCAGTAATAATAGAAAAAGAAGAAATAGATTTATATTTTTCCTTGTTTGGAAAAGATTCTTCCTGAATAATTCTCAAGATAAAATTTTCAGCAGATTGTAATTCTTCATTAGAAAAAATACCAGAATTTTTATTAGAAGTTTTATTATTTATTAAACCAAGCATATTATGAGCAAATCGTAATACGGCAGCAATCATTTTTACTGTTCTAGAAAACTCAGTAAAAACAGTAAGATGGTAAAAATCAGAACTGTCATTATTTAACATAGACGTAACTAACTTTTTCTTACGTTCACTGTAGACTTCATCCTCATTGCAAATTGCATCTTCATTCGGCCACAATTCTGGTTCATTATAAAGCCAAACAGGACCCTCTCACCATCTGGATTGAATTAATTGTTTCGGAGAACAACCACGAGATGGAAGATCAGCTGGATTATTGATACCAGGAATGTGTCTCCAAGCTTCCACAGGCGTCAATCTACGAATTTCTGCTGTTCTATTCCACACAAAAGTAGCCCATTCTTCTTTTCGTTGGATCCATGAAATAACCGTCGACGAATCGCTCCAAAAGTAGTATTGTGTTATCTTAGTTTGAAAATTTTGTACTATATTGCTAAATAATCTAGCTCCAATCGTCGCTGCAAGTAATTCCAAACGTGGAATGATATATTTATTTCCTTTTTGAGTAGGAGAAACTCTTGATTTTGCTGCTAATAAATGTATAAAAACTTGTTGATTTTTAACCACCCTTAGAAAAATTACTGTTAAACAGGCTAATTTACTAGCATCACAAAAAGTGTGAATGGAATAGTCTATTCCAGAATTGGGTTCAATACCTAACCATCTTGGTATTGCAATTTGAGTTAGACAAGGAAGGTCATCTTGCCATTTTCTGAATTTTTCGGCAGTTTCGTTATCAACAGGTTGATCCCAGGTAAAATTCTTTTGCCAAATTTCTTGTAGCAAAAGTTTTGGTACCAAACTAGTAGGACAAACAAATCAATCTTTTTGTTATCGCTTTTTCTCTCAAATTAGGTATTTCCGATAAAAAATTTGGATTAACTGTCGGTTGGTCTTTACTTGGATCCCAAGTGATTCCTAAAACTGATAAAGTTGGAACATCTTGCTCACTACTTTGACTTCTTGTGAACTCCCACCCTCTTAAGTCAAACATGCCATCTGCCAAAATCATGGCTGCTTCTTTTATGAACCTTTGGAGAGAGGCTTCGTCAGGAAGACTTGTGATGCAATTATCAAGGTAAACTCCTTTATCTGCAAGTTTAAAAATACTATCACGGGAATATCCATTCCTTCCGGCTTCGTTTTTCTTTGGGGTTTCTTGTATATGGTGTTCGATAGTCGCCCCTAGTAAAAATGGACTGCTACTTACGCCAAAAACAACTCTATAATGGCAAACCGTTATTTCTTTACCATCTTTATCAATCCATAAGAAACGAAGACAGTCTCTGTCTGTCATGTGCAGACTGAGTTGTAAAAATGCCTTGCGAATGTCTGAAACTACTCCAAATTTATACTCTCTAAATTTAAGCAAAATTGACGGTATCAGTCCAATGAAATTTTGACCTTTTTCTAAACAGTCATTTAAAGAAGGCTTATCTTTTTCATGAGCTGATACATCAAAGACAGGGCGGATTTTTGTAGTAAGACTACTTTCTTTTATCACTGGTCTATGTGGAAGGTAGTGAATGCCATCTTTGTCATGCTCGGATGGAATTATTTCAATAATTCCCTCTGTTAACCATTCTCTAAAAACACATTCTTGAACAAGATTTTGGGTCATAAGCTTTTGTACAGTCGTTTGTAGTCTCTTCTTAGCTACGTAATAGTTTTTAGTTAGTGGTGGGTGTCTTCTATCCAAGGTAAACCGACTTCATAGCGATTTTCTGAGTTGACAGCCACAGTCTCTAAAAAATTGTCCTTGGCGGCTAATACCAATTCCTCTCGTGTTCGAAACTTGCTTGGTTCTTCTATACCTAATATGTCAAGATCCCATAAAGACGTAATTACAGAGTCTTTAATTAAAAGGTTAAATGATATATTGGTGTAAGAGTTGGCTAAGCTTAGGTTATTTTGAATTGATATTTTTCCCATGAGTACCCAACCAAAAATTGTCTCATTGGCTATTAGATCATTGGATAATATGTGTCTATTTCCTGTAAAAATTTGACCAATAAATCAGCTCCAATTAGTATCTCGATAGGTTCAGAAGAATCAACATCTGATAACTCAATTCCAATATTTTTGAGCTCTTCATTCCAGGGTCCATAAAACACATTAGAAACAGCCCTGCATATCTTCTCTTGATCTAAAGCTTGTAGGTTGCACGACACACCTTTGCTCTCTAATTTTAAATCATAACATTTATGATACTGCTCCTGTTGAGTGCCACCAAATAAGCAATGCAAAATTGTTTCGTTATTGGTAGATTGGCATCCCAAAACTTCTTACGTACCTTGAACTTTTTAAACCAGTTAATTTGGCTTTTAAAGTTTGTAGAAATGTATGATGGGTCCTTTTATTATTTGAATTCGCAAGATTCTGGTTAACTTGGGGTTTTTCTGCCGTTGTCTTACCGCTGTCTTTTTCATTCTTCTTTGACTCCTCCTTGTTGCTCGGCAAATCAGGGCACATGAGGACGACATGGGATTTTTGACAGACGGGACACCTAAGGCTCCCAGGACAACTTTTATACTTGCCGTGTGATTTCATACATCTAAAACAAAGCTTTTTAGATGACAAAACACCCTTTTTCTGCTCCATAGACATTTTCTGAGCTTTGAAACAATTTTCACTCGGATGAGAGCCACTACAGAAACAACACTTACATGAATCAACATTAGCTAACATTTGCGCAGTGGGTACCGGTGGAATATTTTTGCTCGAATTATCCGGACATTTTTTTAAATTAGCACTTACGTTTTTACCGACAATACCGAAACCCTCTGAAGCCAACGCAATGCGTTGTTCATTTTCAATTTTGGTTTTCAAAAATTTTAGTAGGTTTTTCAAACGAGTGTCTAGTTTAGATAAATCTGAACCTTGTGGGTGACTTGTACTACTAGTACTATCTAAATTTTCAGGTTCAAATCTTAGAAAAGATCTTTGCCATGCCCTTAAAAGATCTTCAGGAAGACATGATTCGATAAGAGGATAAAGCATAGCTGAGCACTTCTCTGATGTAATTCCTAACGTAGCCAACGCTCTAATTTGCGTCTCAATTTTGTCATATAAAACTACCAATTCTAGTTTATTTTGAGACATGGCATTATTCAAAATTAACCTTAATAATTCTCTAACATATACCTCAATTTGCAGATCTTCTCGGCCAAAGCGAGATATCAGGGCATCGATAATATGACCGTAATTTTCTTCAACAGCGGGATAACTTTCCACTAGTTGCCTGGCTCTACTAAAAGGAACAGTTGCCTGAATTAAATAGTTTATTTTATCGACTGCCGAAATATCTTTGGCTTCGTGGATCTTTTTAAATTGAGACCAAAATGGTAACTAGTTTATAATTTCACCATCGAACTTTCTAAATTCTATAATAGGTAATTTAAAACGCCTACCTGAACTGCTGGCATGTGATATGTCAGAGACAGCATCATCAAACTGCTCTGGTATTACCTCTTTAAAAATTTCCTCAAACTGAAGCTTTAAGACGGCAAATTTCTTCTTGTAAACATCACAACTTGTCATATCGGTGAACAAATCATCCTCTGAGACGTCGTTCTGAAGAAGGGCTTGATAAACTTGTTAATTGCTTGTACCTAGCTCTTCCATTTTTGACGAAAGCATCTTATAGGAAATTTTCACTGGCCGTTTATCAATCGGTACTGCTGACATCAAATTTTTGAGCTCATCAGCTCCCATGGTAAAAGCTCTCCGTAAAACGGAACGATGTTTTTTATGGGAATCCATACCTAAGACAAACTTATACACACAGACTGCAGGCAAGGCTTAAGCACACACGGTTGCCAAAAAATGTGGTGTTCAGAAATAAACTACCCGTTTAAATCGAACTTTTATATTGATTTGTTCTAAAAAAATGAATGACAAGAAAATGATAATTATTAATCAAAATTACATGTGTCTTATATACCTTCAAACATTCAAAAAGTGGCTGGTAATTATATAATCACTCAATAAAATTAAAAATTATATACAAAGAGGACATATATAATTCCAAAACCAAAATTGTTCGAAAACTGGAAGTTTACCTCACACGTATTGAAAACGAATCAAATGAGTTAGAACTAGACAATGGACAAACAATAGTTTCATGCAATGAGTATGTATACTTGAATGTCATATTTGATAGGACAGGAACAGAGTGTAAAGAACTGTAAAAAAGAATAGTAAAAGCAAAAAAAGTTATTGGATGTCTTAACAGTATTTTATGGAGTGGAGAGATAAAAACATATAATATATAAAACAATGGTAAAAAGCACGCTTTTGTATGGAATAGTGACTTGTCCCGTAACAGAAAAATACAAAGCAAAAATGGAAAGTGTCGAAATAGATGCAATAAGACAACTGATATGGTACGGTCATGTACAACGAATGAACGACAAAAGATTACCAAAGCAGATCCTAAAATTGCAACGAATAGGGCACAAAAAAACATGGCGTACTAAACTGGAATGGCAACAATCAATCCAAACATCAATGAGTCAAATTAAGCCTGACAGAAGATGATTTTCAGGATCGAAAAAGGTTAAGAGTCGGCGTCGACAACGTAGATAACCGAGTTGTAACAATCACCTGGAATTATATTAAGGAAGGCATATGAAAAAAAAAACGGATATTTGTCCTTTCTGGGACACTATAGTAAAAACCTCACTCTAGTATTTACTAGAAACCCTGTATGTATGACATATTTTAAAGAAATAGAGACGTGACAAACCCATCAAAGTCACTCAAACTCACATTTTGGTTATGATATTTTCTTGTCAAGTTCATTGGCGTTTCACTAAACTAATTTATGTTTTCAGCAGTGAGTGACATCAATTATCAAGCAGCCTAAACAAACAAGTTTGTCTGTCACCCCCTGTAAATGTTTGTCAAAAATCATTTATTTTTATTTTCCGACGCTTATAAATTAACAATGACGGAATATGTGTCTCTCTTTAAACAAGGCTAGAGTATAGAGGACCGTCCTTTGATTTTGATTTAAATAAATATGTCATACTAACAGGGTCTCTAGTATTTACTAAGATCTTAAAACTTTGACCTGGGTATAATTACCAATCTATACACTTGGCTCCGACAGGCTTAAGTGTTCTTTTTAATAATTGCAAACCAAATAACTGCAAAAATTTGTCTCACGCTAACGTGCAATTGCATAGTTAGCATTTCTCAGCACGTTTCATCTTATAAAAATTTAAATTTACTAAATAAAAACCGGACAAAAAAAAATTGTAAGGCTATGTCAGTTTTTGGAAATCTAGTTTGTGCGGTTATAGAATTCCCGTTAAAAATAGTCTCAAATTGTAGTAAGGGGTAGTTGAAACTCTTTGTTTGAAGTACGGCCGGGAATCAACAATCTGTTCAGAGGCTAGCAGAAGAACACATTTAATTTTTGTGCGAGGCTCGCGACAGTGGTGTCACTCCGGTTGGTTTCCGTCTAAAAGCCAAAATTCCGGTAGTGAGAGCAAAGAAGATCTTAGAGAGGACCAGTCAAGCGATTCTAAATCAGTTACAAACGATGGAGGCAAGCGCACGTCAACACCGACATGGAGAAGCGTTTTGAGGAAATTAGACGACACACATGAAAGGAAGACTACGAGCCAATACTAAGTAAAATTGACAGTAAATGCAACACACAACGACAGAAGATAAGATCAACTCACCGAGAAAAACTTAAAAAACTACAGACACATGCTCAAGATAGAACACACTCAACAACACCAAGCACTATAATGAACATCTTCAAAAGGAATCAGAGCACCAACGAAGGATATGTACTCAGTAAGGGACTTAAGTTCACCATTGCACCGGCACAGACACCGACTCTAGAAATTATTGCGGCAATAGAGACCGTTAGTCTACCTTAACTCGAAGCTAATGAGTTTCGGTATAAAGTAAGAACAACCTTGGACAGAAAGAAGCTATAAAAGGCAAACATCACCAGTCAAGAACAACGGGCAATCAGTAACCTGCATGCTGACAAATCAATCAAGATTCTAACTGAGGACAAAGGAAACGCGACGGTGATCATGGACGTCGAGACAAAAAGATAAAAGAAGTTCTGGAGAAAGGAGACTACAAGCAACTACATAAAGATCCAACCACCGCCACAGATGGACGCATCTATAGGAATTCGAAGAAGAATGCTGAAAATATCCCGGATGCTGTTAGATCCCGCCTGACTCCACACCACAGTAAGGCACCACATTTTTATGGACTACCAAAGATCCATAAGAAGGATATACCACTGCGACCAATTACCAGCTCCAGGGACTCACCGACAAGCACTTTGTCGAGGTTTTTGTTGGACTTAATTCTACAACCACGGTAGGTTCGAGTCTTTTGTCAAAAACTCGAAATATTTTGTCGAGGTTTTAAAAGGGATCGAATTAGATTCCGATGATAGATTTGTAAGTTTTGATGTAGAAAGTCTGTACAACAACGTGCCAATAAATAAGTCAGTATCATCAAAAACAAATTACAAACTGATGATGCACTTCACGAGAGAACAACGCTTTCGGTGGAGGGGGTGATGGATGTGTTGGAGCTCTGTCTCCGTAACTCTTACTTTCAAGAGAAAGATAAATTCTACGCGCAAAATGATATACTTACAATTGGTTCGTCTCTTTCACCAGTGGTAGCAAACATCTACATGGAGTGGTTCGAGGACCATGCGATCCACACAGCAAGAGTCAAATCAAAACTAAGGCTACGATACATGGATGACTCATTTGTTATATGGCCGGAAAATGATGACGAACTACAGAATTTTATACGCCATCTGAATGGTATTCGACCAACAATCAAATGAACCATGGAAATGGACAGTACCTAAATTTTAAGTTTAATCATTCTGTTGCTACAAAACAAGGAGTTATAAGAAGTTTGTATTTAAAAAACGTAAATATTTGTAGTATAACGAAAAATTTATTACAGAAATTAACAACATTAAAAAGGACTTACAACAGAATGATTATTCCGATGAATTACTAAACTCCACTGAGTTTTAAAATAGAAACAAACCAAATGTAGCATATTCTCAAAGTAATAACCCGTTGGGTGGTATTAACATTCCATATGTTTAAGGGATTTCAGAAAACATAAGACGAATAGCCCAGAACTATAATATAAAAACAGTATTTTCATCGGCAAATACGATAAGAAGTTTTGTAAATAAAACAAAACCAGAAAATGCCTCAAATAATAAGGAATGTATTTACCAAATCCCGTGTGAATGTGGTAAATCATATGTAGTTGAAACGAAATGCTCTCTTCAGGTTAGAGTAAATGAACATCTAAAAATTACCTAATTAGGGGATATTGAAACAATCCGGTTAAGCGGATCATGCATGGTCAAATGATCATAGGATTCAGTGGTCAGAAGGTAAAGTTTTGCATAAGGAGTCGCATTAGCGAAACCGAAAGATCATTGAAGCTGCCTTTATAGTGCAAAATAAAGAAGTTTTTAGTCAACCAAACACGGACATATCAAACATATGGAAACCACTCCGTAAGGAAAACAGGCGTCTTAGGATTAAAAAGTGGGCGGGCAGTCACACCTGACTGCATACCAAGTAGTATAAGTAGTAGCCTAGAAAATAGATTGTTTAGTTTACACTTGAAAACGTTACCAGAACGTTGTGTTAAAAAATTAATAAAGACAATGGTAGTCCGAAATTTTACTTCTAGGGTGGTTTAGCGTTCGAAAAACTACAGAAATAATACATGATCGATAAAAAAATAACACAGTATTTACTAAGGCGTAAGTTTTAGTCTAGGTTTTGGTTTAAGTTTAAGGTTTAGGTTTAAAATTTAAATGTGCATTGGTTTGGAAAAATTGATTTGGTATTTTTACCTGTACGATAAAATGTCCTAAAAATTTAAATTTAAGACGATTTGTTCTTGAAATGGACCATATAGACCGGAAAAAAGAAGAAAACATGGAAAACTGATTATTCTACAACTGTCTAATTTAGACTTCTACGTCACTTTAAACCCCTAGGTCATGGGATTCCGAGTAAAAATCGTTCTAAATTTTAAACCACCTACGGGGGGTGGTTTATCTCATTGTAACTTGAAAACAATCACGTTTTTGTTCATTTATTTGTTAAAAATGTAAAATTTCATCATATTTAGGAAGGATATGATAAAATTTTATACGATTTTTAGCTTTAATTAACTATTAGAGCGAGATTTTTAGGGCAATGTACACAGGCTGGATAAACCATTTAGCACCAAATTCTCATATCTTTTTTATATTTTAGCATATAGCTTTTAAACGATATTTGCCTTGACGAGGAAAGTAAAAAAAAACGATCTTCAGATTAAAATCCAAATAAACTCACACGCGATTTGTTTATTTGCAAATAATCTTTAAATTAATATAACAAAAAATGTTTTTATTTATTTATTTATTTATTTCAATACTTATTACTATTAAAATACAAATATAAATTATTTTGACCTGTAAATCTCCTCTAAATAACGATTTCTGTTGTTAGTTCCCTTCCTGATTATGCGCACTAGTTTAAGTGACGGTTGCTTTTGATATTTTATACAACTAAATAATTAGTTGAGGAAGACAACAATTTGGTTTTTCCTTTAATTGGTAGATTAAAAAGTAAAGCGGACTGTTGAAAAAATCAATTTTTAAACCTTATAGATAAAGATAAAGTTTAATAAATAGGTAGCTACCTAAATTTCACATATTTTGTAATATTAATGAAAATTTATACAGAAATTTTATTAAAGTCTCAAGTAGAGTAGGGGACAATTCGCCACGGATAATTCGCCGCGGGTACAGTTCGCCGCGTGATTTTTTGTTTTACGATATTACTATTAATTGTTTAAACAGTTTTATTTAACTTGACGTCAACTGTTAAAATAAATCATCATCTTAAGCTTTTTAAAGCGTTTACCTTATATGTAATGATTTTCAACACATCTGACATCATTACTTAGGCGTGGCTGGCCAATAATTGCAGAATAATTTTTTTTAAGCGGTAGTTTAAAAATGGATTTATTTGATCCTTGTTTCGTATTTTTTATAGTTCACTTTAAATTGCGTTTGATTTTTTTGATCGCCCACAGTAGTTGGCCATATGTCAATCACTATAAATTTCGATGGCCAATCACTATGTTCTTTACAGTTTTTTTACATACAGAATCCTCGTACTTGACAGTTGTAGTCCAACAGTTTTTTATTTTATTTTAGGGTATCTTACCTGTCAAAAATATGCCAAAAGTTAGTAAGAAAGGTGATAAATACAAAAAAAAAATTACAGAAGAAGATATAACCAAAGCTTTCCAAGCTATTCAGAATGGCATGTCAGAAAGGAATCCTGCGAAAACTTTTAATGTAAATAGATCAACACTACAAATTAGACGAAGTAAAAAGTTCAAAGATAAGACCACCTTTGGCCGCAGCTCTGTTTTGACTGATGCCGAAGAGAGCCAACTTGAGAAATGGATTCTTAGTTGTCACAAGAAAGGCTTTCCCCTGCGAGATGAAGACATCAAATTCTCAGTTAAGCGGTTCCTAGATGAAAATCCTAGAGCAAATCCTTTTACATCAAATACAATCGGAAAAGGATGGATGACAGCATATCTAAAACGTCATGCTAAAATTGGACTAAGAGCCGCCGAAGGTATTACGGCAGCATCTGCGGTAGTTTCAGAAGCAAATATTAAAACGTGGTTTGCAGAAATGCACCTGCAACCGAAAATTCTAAATTATCCTTCCTTCCTACTCCGGTTACTCAAGAATTTGAAGATCTAGATAATATTCCGCTTTGTCAAATTAAAGAATTATTATTGGAAAAAGCCTCAAACGAATAGTTCATTTTGTCATCTCCTAAAGCGACTAAAAAAGCCAATCAAATAGACGCTTACCCTTTTATACAAGAATTTAAGACGGACAAAGAAGATGAAAAAGAAGAAATTTTACCACCAAGTTGCTTAAATAAAATAGGTTTTGCTAAACGGAATTTGTTTTTACAAAATAAAGATGAAACTATATTAAATAAAACTGAAGAAAAAGGAAAAAATGAGAAGCTAAACATTATTTCTGATATTTTAGTAGTCTCGTCAGCAGAAAAAGAACATATTTTTTCAAAAAATAAAAAAAAATCATCTGGTTTGTGTTTTAAATGTACTCAATATGCTGTAAAAATTGGTCTAAAATGTGCAACGTGTATAAGAACATACCATGTGGAATGTGCGAAAAAGTTGATCATGGGGAACTCTTTTTGTGTCTTATTTGTATATGGAAAAAATGTTTATTTTTTTAACAAGCTTGTTAGAAATGTTTTTAAAACCATGTTTAAATGTTTTTATTACTCTATTATTATCATCATCATCTAGTTTATAATAAATCAGTTCTACTTATTGCAGATAACTTTTAGTATACATTTTTTCTATCCCATTAAAATAGGCGGCCAATAACTATCATTTGTAACCTGACAATAACTATAGCTCTATGGCCAATAACTATCGAAGAATACAATTTTGCAAAAATATGATAAAATAGGGGTAAACTTTATTTATTTGATGCATGTACATTAACAGCCTCTTAGTAGACAGTCTTATCAACAACTAGACCTATAAATATTCTTACAAAAAGTTAAAATACTATTTTTTATGATTTTTATTTAACAGCATATTACTTAAGTGGCCAATCACTCTAGCCTTACCCTATTATATTTGTTTGATCATAACTTTTTTTAAACTTTTCCAAATAGGTATTTCGTGACTAGTATACAATTCAACATTTTTTTTATTAGAAAAATAAATAAAATGGCGGATCCAAAATGGCGGATTTTCCCATTTATGAACCGATATGCATCAAACTCGGAACTTTATGATCTTTCAGGTCGCTGATTATTATTTTTAACTAAAACTAAAAAGAATCAAAATGGCGGATGAAAACTGGCGGGGTTTCCCATGTATTAACCAATATGCATCAAACTCAGAACTTTAGGGTGTTTCAGGTCCCTAATTATGATTTATAACTTAAACTGAAAATAAATCAAACTCAAAATAATACAAAATTGTGGATTTTTCCATTTATGAACCGATTTGCATCAAACTCGGAACTTTAGGGTGTTTTGAGATCGCTGATTATGATTTCTAACTTAAACTTAAAATAAATCAAAATAGCGGATACAAAATGGTGACTTTTTCCATTTATAAACCGATTTGCATCAAACCCAGAACTTTGAGATCTTTCAGGTCGCTGATTATTATTTTTCACTTATACTAAAAATAAATCAAAATGGCGGATAAAAATTGCGGAGTTTTGCATTTATGAACCAATATACCAAAATATTTTGCTTTAAAAGTCCAGATTTTTTTGTAAAAAAAGTTTAATTTTTTTTTAAAATTTCAGTTTTTTTTGTACTAAAAAGTTTAAAAAAATGCATTGCTTTAAAAGTATATGCTATATATTTTGTGCTAAAAACTATGTCTGCTGGCCTGATAAAGGCCGATGTGCCACCGCGGTGCTACTAAATCACTTGTAACAATGGACAATAAAACAAAATCCGACATTTTTGATCCGCCATTTTGATTTTTTTAAACTTAAGTGAAAAATAATATTCAGCGACCTAAAACACCATAAATTTCCGTGTTTGATGTATATCGGTTCATAAATGTTCATGTTTTTAAATTCGAGTCAAAAATTGTATTGAGTTACCTTAAGCGCCGCGACGTTTCAAGTTTGAGGCAAATCGGTTTATAAATAGGAAGGTGCACAATTGTGGATCCGCCATTTTGATTTTTTTAAAGTTTAAGTTAGAAATCATAATCAGCGACCTGAACACCCTAAAGTTCCGAATTTGAAGCACATTGGTTTATAAATGGGAGAGTCCGTCATTTTTGATCCGCCATTTTGATTTTTTTAGTTTAGGTTAAAAATAATAATCAGGGACCTGAATGATCGCAAAGTTCCGACGTTGACTCAAATCGGTTCATAAATGAGAAAATCTGCCATTTTTTATCCGCCATTTTGATTTTTTTTTTAAGTTGAGGTTAGAAATCATAATAAGCGACCTGAAACACCTTAAAGTTCAGAAATGTGAAAATCCGCCATTTTTGATCCGCCATTTTGATTTTTTTTGTTTAAGTTAAAAATAATAATCAGCGACCTAAAAGATCGCAAAGTTCCGAATTTGATGCATATTGGTTCATAAATGGGAAGATCCGCCATTTTGGGATCCGCGAGTTTATTTATTTTTCTAATAAAAAAAATGTTGAATTGTATACTATCCACCAAATACCTATTTGGAAAAGTTTCAAAAAAGTTATTATCTAACAAATAAAGAAATATTTTATATGAAGTCAAAAAATTGTATTTAATTTTGATAAAACATTTAATACATATAAACATAAAATACAACATTTAACTTAACCAGATTTCGTACAAATGATATTTGAAGTAAATATTCAACTGCATTAAAACATTAATTTGGCTTTTTCATGATACTGAAAAGGCTTTCTATATAAATTTCTTGATCATCAAATTCATTTTCTTTCAGGCCTTTGTTGTCCCCTGTTTTTTCAAGTAGGTAATTCCATCCATTATGTACGTCACTGGCTTTTTTAATCAATTTGTGTTCAATTGAATCCAATATGGCGGAACGCTTGTAGCAGTCATTTTCCATTAATGGTTTTAATACGCTCTAGCCATACAGATATATTTAAGATGTACGTGCACTGAGATGACAGCAGATGACAATCCCAGTACTTAGTCCAGGAAGTGTCAGTCAAGTCACTTTTACGTCATTTTAATAAATTTAAAAATTTATTTTTCAGGTTCATTTTGTTTGTGCAAATTATATAATAACAATTACGAAATTAGAACACATTTTCCGACAACGTGAAGTTTGGGAAGTAAGTGTAAATTGAAAAATGTAAGTAATTCAATTAAATATCGCTGCATTTTCACTTAAACCTCGTTCCCTACAAACTTAAACCTATAGTTTAAACCATTTCTTTTCCGTTTTTTCAATTTTTTTTTACGAAGTCCTTGTAGATTCTTATTTAAACCGGTTTTTTTCCATTGCGATATAACCTATGTAGTTATAATTAGTCCAAAATTCCATTAACTTTTATTAAGTTTAAAAGAAATTCAGTTAAAACGTTTCACAAAAGATAAACTAAAAGTTAAACTTGAACCTTAAACCATCTTAGAAAATACCGCTGTAACATTTTTCAAAGCTAAATAACACGTAAATAACTGAAAGTTGTATCTGTATTAATATTAAAATTTTGTAAAAAGCGCATTATTTTTAAGTATCAACTCTAGCCTAGTCATAATAGTTGAAAAAACCCAAAAACTTAGGTGAAAGCTGTATTTTTGTATAATTATTCCTTAGCACCTGGGACACATTCCTACATATTCTCTGCTAAAACCGTCCTAAAAAAGTTTGCAGTGCCTGAGTTCACTAAATACAGTTTTATCCTCAAACATAAAAAATTCAAAATGGCGAATCCAAAATGGTGGATTTTCTTATTTCCTAACCTATTTGTTTCAAACTTAAAATAATAAATTGCTTGAGGTCATTTAACAAAATTTTTACTCAAACTTAAAAAAATCAAAATGGCGGATCAAAAATGGCCGATTTTCTTATTTACTAACCGATTTGATTCAAACTTGAAATATTACATTGCTTAAGGTTTGATTTTTTTAAGTTTGAGTAATTTTCTTTTTAAATGACCTCAAGCAATGTAATAAGTTTGAGACAAATCGGTTAGTAAATAAAAAAATCCGCCATTTTAGATTCGCCATTTTGAATTTGTTAAAAGTTTTTTGAATTTGTTAAATGTTAACATCAAAAAATATAATCACATCGGTTTATAAATAAGAAAGTCCGCCATTTTGGATACGCCAATTTGATTTTTTAAGGTTGAGTTAAAAATTGTGTTAAATGACCTCAAGCAATGTAATATTTCAAGTTTAAGACAAATCGGTTAGTAAATAAGAAAATCCGTCATTTTGATTTTTTTAAGTTTGAGTAAAAAATTTTATTAAATGACCTCAAGCAATGTAATATTTCAAGTTTGAGACAAATCGGTTAGTAAATAAGAAAATCCGCCATTTTGGATCCGCCATTTTGATTTTTTTAAGTTTGAGTTAAAAATTGTGTTAAATGACCTCAACCAATGTAATATTTCAAGTTTGAGACAAATCGGTTGTTAAATAAGAAAATCCGCCATTTTTGATCCGCCATTTTGATTTTTTTAAGTTTGAGTAAAAATTTTTATTAAATGACCTCAAACAATGTAATATTTCTAGTTTGAGACAAATCGGTTAGTAAATAAGAAAATCCGCCATTTTGGATCCGCCATTTTGATTTTTTTAAGTTTGAGTAAAAAATTTTGTTAAATGACCTCAAGCAATGCAATGTAATATTTCAAGTTTGAGACAAATCGGTTTGTAAATAAGAAACTCCGCCATTTTAGAGGCGCCAATTTTATTTTTTTAAGTTTGAGGATAAAACTGTATTTAGTGATCTCAGGCACTGCAAACTTTTAAGTTTCCGACAAATCGGTTTCAAAATAAAGAAATCCGCCATTTTTGATTGTTGTAATAAAAAACGTAAATTGTAGGTTACCTAACACTACAACTACCAAGATTCAACAGTCGACTTAATGGATTTAACTTTACTTAACAAAAACAAATTTCAAAAAAAATTGCGTAAAGGATTTTTTAAAGATGTTTTTATATAAATAATATATTTTGTTTTTCATCTACACATTTTATAAAAAAAAAAATTTTTAGTCCGGCGCCGAGTTGGCGCCCAGTTAGCGGCGCCAAGTTGGCCCGGCATCCAGTTGGCGGCGCCCAGTTGTCCCATTCCGTATTAAATGCTATTGCATCCAATCTATCTAGAATTTTAAACCCTAGGATTTTAACCCTTTGGTAAAAGTTAAATACTGGTGTTAAAGTTATAAAGTAAATAATTTTATGATTATGAAAAAATTAAAAAGTTAACGAAAAAGTTTTTAAATAAAGTTTTTTTCGAGAAATATTTCTGGGTAATACCAAGTGCCTAAAAATATCGATTATATTCAAGAAAGCTTGTTAATAAATTCATGAGTTCGACGAGCGTTTTAAATTAGACAATATAAGCATGAATAAAATTTATGTGGTCGATTTTTAAAAATGGTAGAGATTTAACTATAAATAAAAATTGCCTTTGGCGACATTTTTGTTAACTTGCTCGCATTTTGTTAATCCTGCTGTAATAAAATCGCTACGGTAATAGCTTGTCCATTCCATAAAATGCGAAATATTCTCCAACACAATTAACGAAAAAGGTGTAAGTAATTTGGGAAAATGGTTTTTTAAGGTTACATTTTACAAATAATTTTATTTTTGGTTGTTTTTTTGTACAAAAATTGCAGAAAACACTTTTAAGGGGTCTTTAGAAAAGTCACAATCTTAAAAATTCTACAATACACATAAATTTGAAAATTTGCTACACATATCAACAAAGCTTTATTTTTTTACAAGAAAATAATGCTTTTTAATTGGAATGGCATATCTCTGTCTCATTTACAACAGGCGGCCGCCTGGAGCAAGATGAGGAACATGCCGCCCTCTTCGAGCTTTTTTCCCCACCACTGCAAGTTTTTGTGTTTTTTTCTTGCATAAATGGTGCCAGCGAGTGAGCCAAAAAAGTGATATACACCAAAACAAAGTAATATTTGTAGTAAATAATGACGTCAGCATTAAAAAGTCATCTATTTTTTTAATCGGGTTTTAAGGATACCTCCCCCTACCATTTTTTACGAGTTTCAAAGTAAAGCCAATATTATTTAAAAACGAAACCCAAATTTAGATCGGTTTAGTGGTTTTAAAGATATCAACGTTAGTTAGCCTTTAAATTTAAAATGTTAATGTCTCAGAAAGTTTTAAATTTTTTGTTTTCGGTACTTGACAGAGTCGATTTGAATATACTGCTTTATAAAAAAATCAAAATTGTCATCCCAAAACTCACCCATAAACTGCAAAGTCGCGCAAACCGACTGGTTTGCTGTTGTTTCACTAGTAGAATGAAAAATAGGTTTCACCTATTTTTTAATTCTTTTTTATTTACCTTGTATCTTGTAGTGAGTTTGTTCTACTTTGTGTCAGGCAAAACACGCTGAAGAAGGAAATGCCTTTTTCCGAAACACCGGTGTTCGTGACTGACTATACCCCAATGAAGTTGCCTTTTATACTATGTTTTACGTAACTAAGTTGGTTAACCTTATCAAGCTATCAAATGGAAAAAAATAAAATCGAATCATTAAGATGTTATTGTTATTACATTTTACGAAGTCGTAAAGGTATTAAAGTGCGTGATATTTATTAGCTTACAAATTCATATCAAATCTTTTTAGGTCACTTAAAAATTGGGTCTGTAAATTGTTAAAAACCTAGAAATGTCGAATGCAACGTTTCAACAAGTTTATTAGTTCTAAGCCTAAGCCACTTTTGTCTGCATTTTTGCGTACCGCAATAATACTTTGCACGAATATAGTAAAACACTATAGTATTATTTTACGAAGTGCTGCTTATCCCGAACCCAGTAGAAATCTATACCCCACACGACCACTTTACATGAAATAAGATTTTAACAATGTCTGTCCTCCTTCCTTTAATCCCCCCCTCGAAAAAAACCGCTTTCTCAATTTTATTTTTTGTAATTTTTTTGGATTTACAAGCTATATAAGGTAAAACAAATAAAATACTGTACGCGAATTGTGTTTCATATTTAATTTGTAAATTTTTTCTGTCCCACCTCAAGTGCGCCCCTGTATTTAAACCCTGCACTGGGTTCCATCGAAGCACCACTTCTAAAATGGCATCTCTAGGTGTCTACTAACTCTGTGCCAAATTTCATTACGGTACGCGAAAATGCAGACAAACCCCAAAATTTCCCTCTTAGGCCCCGAACTATATTGCAAGAATGTATGTCAATTTATTTTGGCAATCTCTATAACCAAATTATATGACTCTGCATTAGGTTTGAATCTCAAAGCATCGACTCGTTTTCTATATCAAAAATTAAAAAAAAAAATTCATGTCCTTCTTTTCCTTAAATTCGTCGATATTTCTGATCTATCTATCTATTTCTCCTATAAATTCTTTAAATAGTACGAAAGAAATCACAAAAGTAAAGGACGGCCTTCTGCTGCCACCAAAATTGGCCACTTGGAGCGTCTGCTCCTCTGCTCCACTTCTTACGACGTGCCTGTTTACAATAATTAGACACAAATCAGCTACGAGGGCTGCTTGACAGCTATAACCACGATATTGGAAGGTCATATACTGTTCATTTTGTTAGCTCTGAAATACTGTAAGTTGAGTTTTCCTGCCCTATTAGTTATCATTTTCTGAAGTCCCCTATTTAGTTTAGTTTTCGGAAACAGGTTTATATCTGGGGCCACGACAGTGCTGCTTCGTCCCGGCGTTTAGTTTTAAGATATAAAATTTAGAGACATTTATCTAAATTAGAATGCTTTTTATTTTCTTTTTTTTTGCTAGAGTTATGCTCAAACTTTATACTTAAAGTTACTTTTATTTCTTGGTTTAACCTAATTTAGTTACTAAGATATGCCTTGCCTACAAAAAGGGTAAAAATTTGAATTTGCGCGGTGAATTATATGCTCAAGAATGCATTGACTTTACTTTATTATTTTTGCTTTTTCTACCTTGAGTATATCCATTTTCCATCCTTTTTTAATTTAAGTTTTTTTCCTAATTTTATACATACCTTTTTACTGCTATATTGCTACATACAGCAGTGCTCCAAAGTCCGTCTTGCTATACGGATCTCATGCGAATATTTGGGGTACTCTCCATACCAGTGATATATATTGATCGCCAAGTGAAATCACATGCGTGTTTTTTAAGAACGCGGTCGTGTATAAACATTTTATGGATTGCTTTGATGTGCTACTGCTACTACTTTGATTGGAATTATTTGGATTCGACTGTGCAGTTGTCCATGTACCAAGTTCCTTTCATCCAAGGGTAAGTCAAAGTGTTTTTGAGCTGCGTTCTTTACATTTTTTACTTATTCCCTATGCTACTATTCCTAACTAAGAACACAAAAGTGTAACCTAAGAGTGGGAACTATTGGACTGGAGATCCCTATTGCTACAGTTCGGTTGGTTTGTTGACTTTTTCATGCGAAAGACGTCTCGACCGACCATTTTTTGGTCCTTCGAACTGGATTTCCCGTTCTGCGTAATAGGTGCTCTCAGAGTTGCATAATTGTGTTTGAAGTTAGGACTTTACTTTGCGTCTTTTTGAGACAAGGCATATCTTAGGTTTTACATTTTATCTACGGTGTGTCTATTGTACGTTGCACGTACCAACTTGCATTGCATTTTTTATTTGTGCAATATACAAATTGCATACAAATTTTGAAAAATTTATTTTTTTTCAAAATTAAAAATTATTGCGCTGTCGATGTATGTAAGGCTTGCGTTTCCTTGCGTACCTACACAAATTCAGAAACTCTTATCAGTTGCTAAATTTTTTGTGCATATTTATTAGCATTTATACTTTTTGCTAAAAACTTGCTGTTCTTTACTCAATATTTGCTAAAAGCCGCTGGCCTTTTACTATTGCTTTGAATCTTGGTTTACGAGGGAATTTGAAAAGTACTACGATATATTTTTTAAATTTGCTTCCCTTATTAACTATTGCTTTACTTTGCACTTTAACCTTTTAAAATGGTAAACGATACCGAAAAAAAGGTAAGCTCGGCTAAGGCCTTGCCAAACTGCAATCAATCAGTTGAGTGTGCTTGAACACTATGCCAATCAGGCGAAAACAAATCCAGCTGCTCACACAAGGTTTAAAGTTAACTTTAAAAAACTTTCTTCTTGTTGTAAGAGCTTTGAAAATCATCATAATGCTTTACTGATCTTGATTTCAGACGATTCTGAAGCTCTGGAAGCTCAGAATAAAATACAAAAAGATTTTTTGGATAGATGCGTAGAGGTTGAGGCTTTGCACTATGATTCATTTGAGGTGGAGGCTGAAGAAATAAATCGAAGCCTCAATGAGGTAAATAATCAAACAATTATTTTTCCGGAACCAGAATTTTCTCTTCCCAAGTTAAATGTCCCTCCTTTTTCGGGCGATGTTGAGGAGTTTCCAAGCTTTATTGAGATTTACAATGCGGTTGTACATACGCGTAAGAGCTCGGACATTGAGAAGTTTAAATATTTACGTACGATTTTAAGAGGCCCTGCTTTAAATTTAATTAAAAATATACCTCTTGAAGGAAATAATTATTTACTTTGCTACGATACGCTGATTTCCAGATATGACAATAAGCGCTTGCGTGCGGTTTCTTACTGGAAATCTATCGAAAACTCCCCTCGGCTATCCAATGATGACGTTTTAGAATTGCGCAAAATGCTAGATACGTTCAAGGAAAACCTTGATTGCTTAAAAAATATGGGATATGCGACCCATAGTTGGTGCTTTATTACTGCGAACATGCTTTTGGATCGATTAGATCCGGGAACGCGTAAGTTATTTGAACAAAATCACGCTTCTAATTTAATGCCAAAATACGAAGATATTTACAAATTTTTAGAGCAACATTGCACGTCTCTTGAATCTTTATCTTTGTCTATGAAACAAGATAATGTTCAAAACTCACGACCAGGGAACTTCTCGAGATCCCCCCGTAATCCACGAAATAAAACAGTTTTACTTGCAAACAGACAGTCACAAAAAACTCCAAATTCCAAACAAAACACGTGTTTCTACTGCAAAGCAAAAAATACACATCTGATTTTTAGCTGTGAATCTTTTTTAGTAAAACCAATTCAAGAACGCATTGATTTTATTAGAAATAATAAGGGATGCACCAACTGCATGGCTAGTTTTCATCAAGTAAACTCGTGCACTTCACAAAAAAGATAGATTAGTAGATTTTGTTTTTTAAATCACCACAGTCTTTTATGCCTAAAAAATAACTCCCCAGCTTCGGTGATTGCTTCTTCTTCTGTGACGTCTAGTGGATCACAAACTAACCCCGTAGAAAATCAAATTACTGAAAATAAATCTATTCACGCGGGTACTGTGCTTGGCGACTATGACACGTTGCTTTGCACTGCTTTGCTGCACATCCGTGATGCATACGGAAATTGGCACGAAGTACGCGCCATCTTGGATAATGGCGCCATGTGCTCCTTTATAACGAAAAAATGTGCGAATGCACTCGGACTTCCTAAATCCAACATTTCGCTTAATGTAAACGGTTTAGGAGATATGTCTACTACTGCGCGCCATGCGGTGCATTGTAAAATTGCTGCTATCGATAATAAATCGAAAATTTTTAGTCTAGAACCTGTATTAATAGACCAAGTTTGCGATAAAATGCCAAGTGTATCTTTTAACCAAAATTCTTTGCACTACTTAACTGGTCTAAAATTAGCTGATCCCAGTTGGTATAATCAAGCTGGAATTCAGCTTCTTATTGGCGCGGACCTTTATGGATCACTTTTAGAAGAAGGTAGACTTTATTTCGGTCCAGACACCCCCTCTTGTATTAATACAGTGTTCGGATGGACTTTGCTCGGAAAAATGCCTCTGCAAAATGCTGCTTTTGCATAAAAAATATTTCTACTTTTATGGCAACTATTTCCACTCCTGATTTAAATAATACTTTGCAAAAATTCTGGGAGTTGGAAGAGGTTCCTACGGTGGAGAAAAATTCACCTTCAGTTATTTTTTGCGAAAAATATTTTGAAAAAACTACTATACGCGATGTGGACGGTAGATACACCGTTTCGTTACCTTTTAAAATCAATCCCGTTGATTTCGGCGATACCCGAACCCTTGCTTTGCGTCGGTTGTACTCGCTTGAAAAACGTTTGCTAAATGATAAAAAATTATTTACTTCTTACTCACAAGTAATGCAAGAATACTTGGATATGGGTCACATGCGTGCAGTTTCACCCCCTAATAACTCAGAAATTCATGAATATTTTTATATTGCTCACCATGCGGTTATAAAAGAAAGCTCGAGTAGCACGCCTGTTCGTCTTGTCTTTGACGCATCGAGTCATTCTTTAAATAAGCCTAGCCTAAATCAAGCCCTTCACACGGGTCCTAAACTACAAGGAGATTTAGTTAAAATTTTGCTTAATTTTCGGCTACATAAATATTGTTTTGTTAGCGATATTTCTAAAATGTACAGAATGATAAATGTGGAGGAAAATCAACATAAATACCAACGAATTTTATGGCGTTTTAATTCTGAAGAATCGGTGCAAGATTACGAATTAAAAACTTTGACTTTCGGGGTAAACTGTTCTCCATATTTAGCAATTCGAACCTTGCTTAAATTAGCCGATGATTATCAAAACTTACCGTTGGCTTCTGCGATTTTAAAGGACAGCGTCTATATAGACGACTGCGTAGTAAGTTGCAATGATTTTGATCAAATCATGCTTATGAAAAATCAATTAATTGAGTTATTAGGGCGAGGTGGATTTGAACTGAAAAAATGGGCATCAAACGAACCCAAATTGCTTGCAGACTTGCCTGCAACCCACATACAAACCAAAGACTTTTCTTTGGATCGAGAGGATGCAAACTCTCTAAAAATTTTAGGCTTGAGGTGGAACCCTCAAAGTGATAAATGTTTTTATTCTTTTAATTATAATACAAAAATTTGCACTAAGCTTAATTTGCTTAGTACCCTTGCGAAATGCTTTGACCCTTTAGGTTTTCTTACACCGGTTACGTTTCTTGCAAAAAATTTAATCCAGTACTTATGGTTTATAAAGTTAGATTGGGATCAGTTAGCACCCCCGGAAATAATTTCCAAGTGGAAAAAATTCGAGGAAGAACTCAAATTATTTTCTGATTTTTATATCCCAAGAATGATTGATCTCTCTAATTTTCAATTTTGTCAAATTGTTGGATTTAGCGATGCATCCGAGCGCGGTATGTGTGCGGCGGTTTATTTTCGTATTGTTTATCAAAACGGAGATATTAAAACGTATTTTGTGTGCGCAAAATCGAAAGTCGCTCCCATAAAAAGAATCAGTATTCCCCGTTTGGAGCTCTGTGCGGCAGTTTTGCTAGCTAAACTCATTCAATTTATTCAAAATACTTTTGCTAATAAAATTGCTTTTCAAAATACTATTGCTTTTACGGATAGTATGGTAGCGCTCTCTTGGATCAAAGGATCACCACATGCGTGGCGCACTTTTGTATCCAACCGAGTCACATACATACAAGAAAAAATTCAGCCTTGCGATTGGAACCATGTTCCTTCTGAATTAAATGCCGCGGACCCCGGGTCACGTGGTCTATTGCCTGCAGATTTAATTAATTGTTCCCTTTGGTGGCAAGGACCCGAGTTCCTTTGTAAGCCACAAGAGACATGGGATTTTACTAAAAATAATATTACAACACCCAAAGAAGCTCTGGAAGAGGAGCGAAAATTGGTGTTTGCTGCAACAATTGAACCAAATTTTTTGGATTGTCTGCTTAACAAATTTTCAAATTTTTTGCGTTTAATTAGACTTGTTGCTTTTATACTACGTTTTATTCACAATCTTCGCGCGCGTAAATTTAATAATGAGAAAATTATTATTAATTCTACGTGGTTAATACAATATGAGTTACAAAATGCTATATTTGTGCTTATAAAACACGTGCAAAATAAATATTTTCAAAACGAGATTTCTTTACTTGTCGATAATAAACCGTTGCCAAAGGTTTTTAGAAAATTAAATCCGTTTTTGGATCAAAATAATATTTTACGCATTGGCGGAAGATTATGCAATTCGGAATTAGATTATGACAAAAAATTTCCTATACTTTTACCCGGTGATTCTCAATTTACAAAGTTATTGATTGCGCATACTCACGAGAAACATATGCATACCGGCATAAACACGACTTTATTTTTACTTTTTCAAAATTATTGGATTTTTGCAGCTAAAAGGCATATAAGAAAAATAATTTCGCGTTGTTCTACATGCTGGCGCACGCGCCCCAGTAATTATCAACCCCCTGTTGGAAATTTGCCAAAATTTCGCGTTTCACAAGCAAAAGCTTTTCAACACGTTGGCGTTGATCTTACGGGAAGTTTTGCTATTACAATGAGCCGCATGCGCGGTGCAAAACGACTTAAGGCTTATGTCGTTCTATTTATTTGCGGTTGTACGAAGGCGGTACACTTAGAAATTGTGTCAGACTTATCGGCAGACGCTTTTATGGCAGCATTCCGACGTTTTATGGCCAGAAGAGGACGCGTGGAAGTAGTCTACTCGGATAACGCGTCAAATTTTACGCTTTCTGCTAAAATGCTTAACGAGATGTTTGCTGAAGTTGCTAATCGCGAATCAATTCGTTGGCACTTCAACCCTCCATCCGCACCCCACATGGGCGGTTTGTGGGAAAGTAACATCAAAAGTGCAAAGTCTCATTTACTACGAGTAATTGGAGAACAGGTGCTTACTTTTGAGGAGCTTTATACTGTGGTTACGCAAGTAGAAGCTATCCTCAACTCTAGGCCTTTGTGTCCAGTCAGCACAGATCCAAATGATTTGACTGCACTGACGCCCGGTCATTTCCTTAGCCTGGAACCACTTACGACTGTTCCAGACCTCGATTTTGACCAAGTGCCTTTAAATAGGCTTTCTCGGTGGCAGTTGCTGCAAAAACTGCATCGCGATTTTTGGCGTAGATGGCACAGAGATTACTTACACACATTGCAACAGCACGCTAAAGTGAATCAAGACAAAATTGATCCCATTGCGATTGATACGAGGGTTTTGATCAAAGATGATCAAACCACTCCCTTAAATTGGGTATTGGGACGAGTAGTAGGATTGCACCCTGGTACTGATAATGTAGTAAGAGTTGCTACAGTTAAAACCTCCAAAGGTTTATTCAAGAGGCCTTTGGTGAAATTGTGCCCTCTCCCTAATGCTTAGTTCAGAAAATACCATGCCCTGGGTATTTTCAGGGGGGCCGGAATGCTTCGTCCCGGCGTTTAGTTTTAAGATATAAAATTTAGAGACATTTATCTAAATTAGAATGCTTTTTATTTTCTTTTTTTTTGCTAGAGTTATGCTCAAACTTTATACTTAAAGTTACTTTTATTTCTTGGTTTAACCTAATTTAGTTACTAAGATATGCCTTGCCTACAAAAAGGGTAAAAATTTGAATTTGCGCGGTGAATTATATGCTCAAGAATGCATTGACTTTACTTTATTATTTTTGCTTTTTCTACCTTGAGTATATCCATTTTCCATCCTTTTTTAATTTAAGTTTTTTTCCTAATTTTATACATACCTTTTTACTGCTATATTGCTACATACAGCAGTGCTCCAAAGTCCGTCTTGCTATACGGATCTCATGCGAATATTTGGGGTACTCTCCATACCAGTGATATATATTGATCGCCAAGTGAAATCACATGCGTGTTTTTTAAGAACGCGGTCGTGTATAAACATTTTATGGATTGCTTTGATGTGCTACTGCTACTACTTTGATTGGAATTATTTGGATTCGACTGTGCAGTTGTCCATGTACCAAGTTCCTTTCATCCAAGGGTAAGTCAAAGTGTTTTTGAGCTGCGTTTCTTTACATTTTTTACTTATTCCCTATGCTACTATTCCTAACTAAGAACACAAAAGTGTAACCTAAGAGTGGGAACTATTGGACTGGAGATCCCTATTGCTACAGTTCGGTTGGTTTGTTGACTTTTTCATGCGAAAGACGTCTCGACCGACCAAGTGCCCCGACAAGTTCGCGCAAACTGCTGTACCATCTTTTTTTGAAACACTTCAGAACATATTTGACCTATCTAAACTTCTACTTCGGAAAGAGCTACACTCAAAGCACAGTCGTAGATCTTCATAGAGTTAACAACCCCTCCAAGTTTCATGGACTTCCATAAAGTAGTAAAGTAGTTACAACATTTCAAAAAACGTCGAAATTGCCACTCACTCACTCGGTTACTCACTCATGTATAGATCATCAAAATTCTACTGTACTTCTAAAGCAAAAAAAAATCCAAACTGGCAAGAACCTCGATCAAAGTTGTTAACGTTTCGGAGAAGGAACATCAGCACGAAAGATCGTTAAAAAATTTAATATCAGAAAAACTCAAGCAGCGAACATTGTTAATAAATATAAATTAAAATTTCGCAGTTCTCTCTCATAAGCGGACACCTCCAATAAGCGGACAAAATCGACAAAACCATTAGTGTCCACTTATAGGAGCTTTCACTGTATAAGTTTTTTAAATGTCTAATACACTGCGAATCATCTGTATTTTGTGTATACAAATTTTACGCGTTTGCAGCCCAATAGGACTTAACTAAATTACTTTGAATACGCTGAAGCAATTATTGGCTTAATTCTCGAATTTGGGATTTAGGCTATCGTTTGAAATTTTTATCAGACGTCAGTGATCACTATTGACATCCCACTTCTGTTTTTTATACTAGCCTATTACGTCAGATATGTGTAATGCATTTGATCCGGGAATAGGATATTTTAAAATTTAACTTTCATAATTTTGACAACTAAAAAGAAGCTCAGCTCTGTAATTGTAGTTGTAGTGTAGGGATGTACCAAAAACCTCGGCAGGAAATTAACGATGTTGATCTCTTTTGGGTTTTAGAACTTTAAAGTTATTTTTGTAAATAAGAAAGCTGACAATTTAGTACCGAACTATATCAAACCAAACTGAATCATCATCTAATTCCGTGAGACAGGAACCCATGGTGGGCATCGCAGAGTAAGTCTGATCATGACAACCCTAAAACGAGACTTAGACTGGTGGACCCAGGCGCTCCTGAAGGACACGGAAGGAATGAGACAAGCCAAATGCCCATCGTGGGGTGAGCGCCTCCAGAGAACGAGGTCTTTTCTCATACTTCTCTCATTTCTTAGACTGGACGCAAAATAAGAGCGCCCTTCATTCCATTAAAACAGCGGTCGGCCCATCCTACCTCGCCGACCAGTTTCCATGGTATCGCGCTTCGTATTCGTACTTAATCGTGTAGGCAGCACAGAGAAAATAATAAAAGAGTGCTTGATTCTATGGTTCAAAAGCGGCAACAAGTTTACGCTAGCGCCACCCTTCGCTACTGGAAGAATTAAGAATGCGCGGGCGGGCTCGGCGGGCTTTTTAAATGATTTTTTTCTTAGCAAAGGTGCTATTTTTGAGGTCAGGCTAATTTCATGTATACGAAAAGAATTTGGATATCAAAAATATATTAATTTTAGTCATGTAACCTGTAAGATATCCAAACTTTTCCGCATACATAAAAATTTGCATGACCTCAAAAATGTAATACTTAAACAAAAAACAATGTATTTTAAAAAACGTAATATTTATTTTTTTTAAATGAGAACAGTTTTAGAAAAATCTAAGAATATTTAACAATTATAATGTTTTTTCTTAAATGTATAAACTAGGTATTTATATTACAAAAAACTGTGGATTTTTAGAAAACTTGCAAATAGTTAAACATGTACCACCTAATAATCCTTAATAAAACCAATGTTTAGAAAAAATAAGAACACACTTTTACAGTTTTGAATTTTCTAATTTCTAGGTCCACGTGGAATTGCTCAAATATTGGAATGTAATTTTCATATATTCTTCACAAGATCCATTTTTTAGTTTTTTAATAATGATGTTATCCCATTGTTGATTGTTGAGTTGGATGACTAAAAAGCAAAAAAAAAGCTGCCAGAGGGACTCATAATAGTAGGTATTTTATACAGGTGTTAATAAAGTATGTCGCCAAACTTCAGAGGATTATCTTGAGTGATTTTAAGAAAAAAAACTTTGTATAACCATGCTTAGATTTCGAGATATGGGTTATTAAAATATTAGTTTTTCGTTTGCTTTTTATTTATAACTCGTAAAGTTTTTGAGTATTTAGCTCAAATCTGGAACGTGTATTCTTTTACAATGCATACACCGTTAAGTATGTCACATATTAGGAAAAAACTACAGGGTGATATTTTTTCCGCGTTCATGCCCCCTTGTTTTCCCCAGAACTTTTTTGCAGTAAGTCACTGGCAGATTCAAAAATGTAAAATGAATTCCTTGTGTTATTCACAAATTTTTTGATCTGCAATATTTTTATCTCTAACCATTTTTCAGAAAAAAAAACAAAATAAAATAACTTGTATCTTCAATTGCTATTTAGAAATTACATAAAACTAGCATAAAATTAAAATAATGCAGGGTATAAATTTTCCCTGTTTGTATTTTTTCTTGGAAACAGTTAGACAAAATACTCTGCCAATATATGGGCCCCTTAGCTCACACTAGGTACTATAGTTATAGTGTACGTGTGAGCTAATATAATTAAAAACTGAAATATATTTCATTCAACTCCAGACTAAATTACCTTTTGTTTGATAGCACACAAGCCATGTTTTAAATTAAATTCAAATTTTTAAAATCTCCCCCACCCTTAAAAAAACAAAAACTAAAATGTGTTTTGTTTAACTCCGGACTCAATTACCTTTCGTTTGATATCACACATGCCATATTTTCACGTAAACTCTAATTTTTGAAATTTACCCTTACCCTTCTTTTTAACTAAAATATATTTTGTGTAACTCCAAACTCAATTACCTTTGTCTGCGCGTTGGTCGTGACAGACAGACAGACAGACAGACAGACAGACAGACAGACAGACAGACAGACAGACAGACAGACAGACAGACAGACAGACAGACAGACAGACAGACAGACAGACAGACAGACAGACAGACAGACAGACAGACAGACAGACAGACAGACAGACAGACAGACAGACAGACAGACAGACAGACAGACAGACAGACAGACAGACAGACAGACAGACAGACAGACAGACAGACAGACAGACAGACAGACAGACAGACAGACAGACAGACAGACAGACAGACAGACAGACAGACAGACAGACAGACAGACAGACAGACAGACAGACAGACAGACAGACAGACAGACAGACAGACAGACAGACAGACAGACAGACAGACAGACAGACAGACAGACAGACAGACAGACAGACAGACAGACAGACAGACAGACAGACAGACAGACAGACAGACAGACAGACAGACAGACAGACAGACAGACAGACAGACAGACAGACAGACAGACAGACAGACAGACAGACAGACAGACAGACAGACAGACAGACAGACAGACAGACAGACAGACAGACAGACAGACAGACAGACAGACAGACAGACAGACAGACAGACAGACAGACAGACAGACAGACAGACAGACAGACAGACAGACAGACAGACAGACAGACAGACAGACAGACAGACAGACAGACAGACAGACAGACAGACAGACAGACAGACAGACAGACAGACAGACAGACAGACAGACAGACAGACAGACAGACAGACAGACAGACAGACAGACAGACAGACAGACAGACAGACAGACAGACAGACAGACAGACAGACAGACAGACAGACAGACAGACAGACAGACAGACAGACAGACAGACAGACAGACAGACAGACAGACAGACAGACAGACAGACAGACAGACAGACAGACAGACAGACAGACAGACAGACAGACAGACAGACAGACAGACAGACAGACAGACAGACAGACAGACAGACAGACAGACAGACAGACAGACAGACAGACAGACAGACAGACAGACAGACAGACAGACAGACAGACAGACAGACAGACAGACAGACAGACAGACAGACAGACAGACAGACAGACAGACAGACAGACAGACAGACAGACAGACAGACAGACAGACAGACAGACAGACAGACAGACAGACAGACAGACAGACAGACAGACAGACAGACAGACAGACAGACAGACAGACAGACAGACAGACAGACAGACAGACAGACAGACAGACAGACAGACAGACAGACAGACAGACAGACAGACAGACAGACAGACAGACAGACAGACAGACAGACAGACAGACAGACAGACAGACAGACAGACAGACAGACAGACAGACAGACAGACAGACAGACAGACAGACAGACAGACAGACAGACAGACAGACAGACAGACAGACAGACAGACAGACAGACAGACAGACAGACAGACAGACAGACAGACAGACAGACAGACAGACAGACAGACAGACAGACAGACAGACAGACAGACAGACAGACAGACAGACAGACAGACAGACAGACAGACAGACAGACAGACAGACAGACAGACAGACAGACAGACAGACAGACAGACAGACAGACAGACAGACAGACAGACAGACAGACAGACAGACAGACAGACAGACAGACAGACAGACAGACAGACAGACAGACAGACAGACAGACAGACAGACAGACAGACAGACAGACAGACAGACAGACAGACAGACAGACAGACAGACAGACAGACAGACAGACAGACAGACAGACAGACAGACAGACAGACAGACAGACAGACAGACAGACAGACAGACAGACAGACAGACAGACAGACAGACAGACAGACAGACAGACAGACAGACAGACAGACAGACAGACAGACAGACAGACAGCCAGACAGCCAGACAGCCAGACAGCCAGACAGCCAGACAGCCAGACAGCCAGACAGCCAGACAGCCAGACAGCCAGACAGCCAGACAGCCAGACAGCCAGACAGCCAGACAGCCAGACAGCCAGACAGCCAGACAGCCAGACAGCCAGACAGCCAGACAGCCAGACAGCCAGACAGCCAGACAGCCAGACAGCCAGACAGCCAGACAGCCAGACAGCCAGACAGCCAGACAGCCAGACAGCCAGACAGCCAGACAGCCAGACAGCCAGACAGCCAGACAGCCAGACAGCCAGACAGCAGACAGCCAGACAGCCAGACAGCCAGACAGCCAGACAGCCAGACAGCCAGACAGCCAGACAGCCAGACAGCCAGACAGCCAGACAGCCAGACAGCCAGACAGCCAGACAGCCAGACAGCCAGACAGCCAGACAGCCAGACAGCCAGACAGCCAGACAGCCAGACAGCCAGACAGCCAGACAGCCAGACAGCCAGACAGCCAGACAGCCAGACAGCCAGACAGCCAGACAGCCAGACAGCCAGACAGCCAGACAGCCAGACAGCCAGACAGCCAGACAGCCAGACAGCCAGACAGCCAGACAGCCAGACAGCCAGACAGCCAGACAGCCAGACAGCCAGACAGCCAGACAGCCAGACAGCCAGACAGCCAGACAGCCAGACAGCCAGACAGCCAGACAGCCAGACAGCCAGACAGCCAGCAGCCAGACAGCCAGACAGCCAGACAGCCAGACAGCCAGACAGCCAGACAGCCAGACAGCCAGACAGCCAGACAGCCAGACAGCCAGACAGCCAGACAGCCAGACAGCCAGACAGCCAGACAGCCAGACAGCCAGACAGCCAGACAGCCAGACAGCCAGACAGCCAGACAGCCAGACAGCCAGACAGCCAGACAGCCAGACAGCCAGACAGCCAGACAGCCAGACAGCCAGACAGCCAGACAGCCAGACAGCCAGACAGCCAGACAGCCAGACAGCCAGACAGCCAGACAGCCAGACAGCCAGACAGCCAGACAGCCAGACAGCCAGACAGCCAGACAGCCAGACAGCCAGACAGCCAGACAGCCAGACAGCCAGACAGCCAGACAGCCAGACCGCCAGACCGCCAGACCGCCAGACAGCCAGACAGCCAGACAGCCAGACAGCCAGACAGCCAGACAGCCAGACAGCCAGACAGCCAGACCGCCAGACCGCCAGACCGCCAGACCGCCAGACCGCCAGACCGCCAGACCGCCAGACCGCCAGACCGCCAGACAGCCAGACCGCCAGACAGCCAGACAGCCAGACAGCCAGACCGCCAGACCGCCAGACCGCCAGACCGCCAGACCGCCAGACCGCCAGACCGCCAGACTGCCAGACCGCCAGACAGCCAGACAGCCAGACAGCCAGACAGCCAGACAGCCCGACAGCCAGACAGCCAGACAGCCAGACAGCCAGACAGCCAGACAGCCAGACAGCCAGACAGCCAGACAGCCAGACAGCCAGACAGCCAGACAGCCAGACAGCCAGACAGCCAGACAGCCAGACAGCCAGACAGCCAGACAGCCAGACAGCCCGACAGCCCGACAGCCCGACAGCCCGACAGCCCGACAGCCCGACAGCCCGACAGCCCGACAGCCCGACAGCCCGACAGCCCGACAGCCCGACAGCCAGACAGACAGGCAGACAGGCAGACAGGCAGACAGCCAGACAGCCAGACAGCCAGACAGCCAGACAGCCAGACAGCCAGACAGCCAGACAGCCAGACAGCCAGACAGCCAGACAGTCAGACAGCCAGACAGCCAGACAGCCAGACAGCCAGACAGCCAGACAGACAGACAGACAGACAGACAGACAGACAGACAGACAGACAGACAGCCAGACAGCCAGACAGCCAGACACCAGACAGCCAGACAGCCAGCCAGACAGCCAGACAGCCAGACAGCCAGACAGCCAGACAGCCAGACAGCCAGACAGCCAGACAGCCAGACAGCCAGACAGCCAGACAGCCAGACAGCCAAACAGCCAGACAGCCAGACAGCCAGACAGTCAGACAGCCAGACAGCCACACAGCCAGACAGCCAGACAGCCAGACAGCCAGACAGCCAGACAGCCAGACAGCCAGACAGACAGACAGACAGACAGACAGACAGACAGACAGACAGACAGACAGACAGACAGACAGACAGACAGACAGACAGACAGACAGACAGACAGACAGACAGACAGACAGACAGACAGACAGACAGACAGACAGACAGGCAGACAGACAGACAGCCAGACAGCCAGACAGCCAGACAGCCAGACAGCCAGACAGCCAGACAGCCAGACAGCCAGACAGCCAGACAGCCAGACAGCCAGACAGCCAGACAGCCAGACAGCCAGACAGCCAGACAGCCAGACAGCCAGACAGCCAGACAGCCAGACAGCCAGACAGCCAGACAGCCAGACAGCCAGACAGCCAGACAGCCAGACAGCCAGACAGCCAGACAGCCAGACAGCCAGACAGCCAGACAGCCAGACAGCCAGACAGCCAGACAGCCAGACAGCCAGACAGCCAGACAGCCAGACAGCCAGACAGCCAGACAGCCAGACAGCCAGACAGCCAGACAGCCAGACAGCCAGACAGCCAGACAGCCAGACAGCCAGACAGCCAGACAGCCAGACAGCCAGACAGCCAGACAGCCAGACAGCCAGACAGCCAGACAGCCAGACAGCCAGACAGCCAGACAGCCAGACAGCCAGACAGCCAGACAGCCAGACAGCCAGACAGCCAGACAGCCAGACAGCCAGACAGCCAGACAGCCAGACAGCCAGACAGCCAGACAGCCAGACAGCCAGACAGCCAGACAGCCAGACAGCCAGACAGCCAGACAGCCAGACAGCCAGACAGCCAGACAGCCAGACAGCCAGACAGCCAGACAGCCAGACAGCCAGACAGCCAGACAGCCAGACAGCCAGACAGCCAGACAGCCAGACAGCCAGACAGCCAGACAGCCAGACAGCCAGACAGCCAGACAGCCAGACAGCCAGCCAGACAGCCAGAGAGCCAGAGAGCCAGACAGCCAGACAGCCAGACAGCCAGACAGCCAGACAGCCAGACAGCCAGACAGCCAGACCGCCAGACCGCCAGACCGCCAGACCGCCAGACAGCCAGACAGCCAGACAGCCAGACAGCCAGACAGCCAGACAGCCAGACAGCCAGACCGCCAGACCGCCAGACCGCCAGACCGCTAGACCGCCAGACCGCCAGACCGCCAGACCGCCAGACCGCCAGACCGCCAGACCGCCAGACAGCCAGACAGCCAGACCGCCAGACAGCCAGACAGCCAGACAGCCAGACAGCCAGACCGCCAGACCGCCAGACCGCCAGACCGCCAGACCGCCAGACCGCCAGACCGCCAGACTGCCAGACCGCCAGACAGCCAGACAGCCAGACAGCCAGACAGCCAGACAGCCCGACAGCCAGACAGCCAGACAGCCAGACAGCCAGACAGCCAGACAGCCAGACAGCCAGACAGCCAGACAGCCAGACAGCCAGACAGCCAGACAGCCAGACAGCCAGACAGCCAGACAGCCAGACAGCCAGACAGCCAGACAGCCAGACAGCCAGACAGCCCGACAGCCCGACAGCCCGACAGCCCGACAGCCCGACAGCCCGACAGCCCGACAGCCCGACAGCCCGACAGCCAGACAGACAGGCAGACAGGCAGACAGCCAGACAGCCAGACAGCCAGACAGCCAGACAGCCAGACAGCCAGACAGCCAGACAGCCAGACAGTCAGACAGCCAGACAGCCAGACAGCCAGACAGCCAGACAGCCAGACAGACAGACAGACAGACAGACAGACAGACAGACAGACAGACAGACAGCCAGACAGCCAGACAGCCAGACACCAGACAGCCAGACAGCCAGCCAGACAGCCAGACAGCCAGACAGCCAGACAGCCAGACAGCCAGACAGCCAGACAGCCAGACAGCCAGACAGCCAGACAGCCAGACAGCCAGACAGCCAGACAGCCAGACAGCCAGACAGCCAAACAGCCAGACAGCCAGACAGCCAGACAGTCAGACAGCCAGACAGCCACACAGCCAGACAGCCAGACAGCCAGACAGCCAGACAGCCAGACAGCCAGACAGACAGACAGACAGACAGACAGACAGACAGACAGACAGACAGACAGACAGACAGACAGACAGACAGACAGACAGACAGACAGAGAGACAGCGCGACAAAAAAGTTTCAAAATCATCTGAAACGCAAAGATATATGAAAAATTTTGAAATCGGAGCAACTTTTTTTTTCTCGAAAAAATTAGGATCACCATAGCTCACACTACTATAGTATAGTATATGTGTGAGCTAATTGCAGCAGATCAAAAAGTTTCTGAGTAAAGCAAAGAATCTATTTGAATCTACGATTGGCTTACTGCAAAAAGGTTCTGGGGGAAAAAGGGGGGCATGACTACTGAAAAAATATCACCCTGTAGTTTTTTCCTCATATTTGGCAAGCTTAATGATGTATCCCTTGCAGCTAAACACACGTTCCAAATTTGAGCAAAACATCGCAGAAACTCCCGAAGCCATAAAGAAAAAACAAACAAAAAATTGAAAATTTGAACCCTGTATCTTAAAAACTTTGCATTTGCGAAACCACGTTTATTAATTTTGCTTTCTAATTTCTTTTCTAAACAGGGGCGTCGCTAAGGGGGGATGGGAGAGAGTCCCTCCCCAATGTTGCTGGAAAATTTTAAATTTTAGCAAAAGTAGAAAATCACAAATAAAATTGTAGGTAGGCAAATTAAAAAAAAATTGAGTGAGGAGCCTTTTTTCTGTTATTAACTTTTTTCTGTAAAACCAAAAAAAATTGAGTAGAAAGATTTTGAACAAAAAGTAAAAAAAAATTGGGTGGTAATCATTTGTTAGGAAAGGTGGCTGTTGCCTTCCCTACTCCAATAAGCCTTCGTGTCGACTCTGTCTGAAATATGTGTTTATATTTAATATAATTTCAGGGGCTAACCTAATTTTTAAGGGGGAGCTTAGCTCTTGAAGCTCGGCCCTAAGAACACTTTGGGCCTATTCTTAAATTATGTAGTTGACCCACCTCCCCCCTCTGTACAGAATTTTCAAGAAACAAAATACATTTAAAAAAAGTTATGTGTAATAGAAGGCCAAACCCTGCTCCCCCTTTAAGCATTACTTTTGAACATAAATTTTATATGGTAAATGGCATTATGTATTTTAAGAATAGGCCCTAGTATGGGTGTGGAAAGAGACAGAACTTATTAACCAATATTTCTTTATTACTTACCTAAATGAAAAAACATTTGCAACCAAGCAGAGTTCTATGGTTTTAATTGTAATGTCGTAACAATTATTTTTGAATTTGGTTATGTACTCAATGTGATTGTAATGATCCATAAAAATCCATAATGTCTGTGTACCTAAAATGTAAAAGCAATAGCTAGAATTATGTTCAAACATTAAACTAAAAGACAGGAGCCTAAAAATTTTTAGACATTTTCCATATTTTTCATGAATAAAAAAATTTAATAGGTGAAGATATGGCATAACTGAGTCTCGGGCCCCCCCAAGACCTTTTCTTGGGTGCGCTACTGACTAAAATATGTACTTAAACTAAAAATGGAAAATGCTGAAAAGACAATACATCAATAATAATAAAATTAATTAATTATAGGCGCGGATCTACGGAAGGGGAAATTCCCCCCACCCCACAAATCTCAAACTATATTAAGGTTTTACATACAGAATACACATCCTGGTCACTATGCAAAACAGTTTTATGCAATATTTATTATGATATCTACCCCTCCTCCTAAATAAAGTTCTTAGATCCGCCCCTGCCATTACTGAGGGGTGAACAGCTGAACAAAATTTGTACACCATCCTATAGGACTCAAATAGATTCTTGGCCCTGTAGTGTATTTTAGTGTCCTGTGGAGTCCTATACAGTCCTGTTAAAAAAATTTGTATACCTACTGTGGACAGATGATCACCCCTCCCTAACACACAATGCATCAATACTAAGTTGACACATTTTATCTAAAACCAATGTTTTATTGTATATATTTGCCTGTCCTTTGACAGTCTCTATAATGCTCAAAGGATAAAACAATTAAAATCTTTAAAAACATCTGTTTTTTTATTAAGAAGCATTAAAGCAGAACTTATGACTATCAATGGCAAAGAAATCAGCCTTAAAAATGAAAAAATGATTGAAGGGAATACCGGAACATCTTCTTGAAAAACATAAATAAACTTTTAGAATAACAAGTATATAAATCGACCCTTACTTTAATAACATAAATTATCTTTCTTACCTTGTCTTAGTCACAAAACAAGAATAGTTTTGTCTGATAATGGGCGCTTTAGCACAAAATAGATCTCTTTTGTAGTGAAAAAAATATTTCGTAGCAAAATTTTTGCATCCGAAAATTCCAGAAACACAAACCAAGAATTTGAGGTTAGGTCTGACTCGACTGCGTTTACAATATATTTGTAACTTGCTTTTAACAATGACTTGCAATTTGTAATATGGGTAGAATACCTGTATTATTTATTTATTTTTTTGGTTGCAACTTCTATTAACATTGATTGATGAATGTTACAGATGTTCATACCTATGCAACAAATGAATAACAGCAATTTTTATTTAAATAGTATAAATACTGAGTTAGGGTATAAGTCATTGTTTTATAAAGGAATCAGATTGTATAACAAATTATCATTAGACATTAAAAATTGCAAATCAAATAATATGTTTAAGACAAAACCTAAAAAGTACCTGTTGCCTAGTCAGCCTCTAAGCCTGATTGTTTAAGTAAACCCTCCATATTATTTTCTTGGTGTGTTTTAGTATAGTAACCTTTTCTCATAAAGAAATATGGCAGCAATGTTTTTTTTAGGATAAGATTAAAAACATTTTACAGTACAGTGTACGTACTTGATAAAGCTGTGTGTTACTAGATTATTCTTTTAGTAGGTAGGTAGAGTTAGTTCTGTTGGGAAAGATACAGGAATACTTGTAATGGTTTTCGGTATTATTATGTCAATAAATAAGTAAAAAGTTTATAAATATACCTAATAAGAAGTAAATAGTTATTAGAATTATAAGTTTGGATTTGTTATGTTATAGAAATACTGGTGTATGTATTAACATTTAAATGTATTTTTGATATATAGAATAGAATAGAATAGAATAGAATAGAATATTTATTAATCTTTTCTGCTACAAAATTGTAGATAAGACAAGTCAAAAAATTTTACAAAAAATATTGCTTATTGTGTCAAGAAACAACAATTTTTTCTTATAAATAATAAAAAATTATCTAAAATTACTTACATATAAAGTAAAAAGAAATATACAAACGTTCAAACTGTGATTGTAAAAAGACTAACACAAAATACACTTCACATTTAACACTAACGCTGAGACACAAAACAAAGTTTTTTTTTTTTTTAATGAAATATTTTTTTTTAAATAAGACAAAATTCTACCTTTCGCCTAGCAGAAAGTTTTGAAACTCCGTTACGGTGTAAAAAGTTTTATGCACAACTATGCCTTTTAGCTCCTTTTTAAAAAGATTTTGAGTTTGGATTTTTTTTATATTCTTTGGTAATGCATTAAATAATCGGCAACCAAGATAATGACAATTTTTTCTCATATATTCGTGACTGTGTTTGCCTATGCTAAGTTTTTCTTTATTTCTTGTAGGATATGAATGCTAAAAACTATTTAAATTAAAGCTATCTTGGTGCTGACAGCTATATACTAATAGTTTATAAATATATATGCTTGTAGCAGTCAAAATTTTATTCTGTTTAAAAACTTCTCTACATGTTGAGTTAAATGGCAGGTTGAAAATTAATCTTATGATTCTCTTTTGTTACTCTATTAAAGTCCTGAGCCCTACCCCAAACAGCCACTCCGTATGATAGTGCGGAATATGCATTAGCGTAGTAAACTGTAATCAGATTTGATAGACTCATGGAGTTTTTTAGTGATTTTATCATATAATAGCACTTATTTAGCTTAGAGCAGACTGCATCAATATGATTACTCCACTCAAAAAAAGTGTCAATCATGATTCCCAAAAACTTTGAGCTATCGCTAAACGAAAGAGGTGTGTCGTTAAAGGTAATATTGATGTTTAGTGGCTGACGCAGTTTAGTTCTGAATTCCATGAGGACGGTTTTTGATAAATTTATAATAAGCTTATTTTTTTACACTTGTTTGAAAATTCTCGCAAAATTAAATTAATTTTTTCAAAAAGAATTGCTTCGTTCATTGCTGAGATAAATATGGAGGTATCATCAGCCAACATAAAGACAATTCCGCAGGTAATGTATTCTGGTAAATCATTATTAAAAACAAAAAAATTAATGGGCCTAGAACAAACCATTCTGACTTAGGAGTTCCTAAGTCAGAATGGTTTGATTGGGAGAAACAATTACCAATGATGATTTTAAGTTCTCTGTGTGTAAGGAATGATTTAATAAATTTATCTATTGGATTTCTTATTCCTAGTTTTTTTATTTTTTGATAGACAAAGTCTGGGTCAATGGTGTCAAATGCTCTAGTCAAGTCGAACAGTAGAGCTACCACTCTTTCGCCGTTATCAGTTTAGTATACATGTTCTGTACAATGTTAATTGTGGCTGTCTTTGTCGAATGCTTGCTTGTAAAACCATGTTGACTTGGTGTCAAATATGGTATTTTTCAATAAAAGATATTAACTTATTATATATCACCTTTTCAAATATTTTAAAGAAGCTATTTAATAAGGAAATTGGCCAGTAGTTTTCAACCAATTGTTCATCACCTTTTTTTTTAACCGCGATTGGAAAGTCCCTTCGTTTACCGACATATTTATTAAAAACGTTTAACAATTAATTACATTTAAGGAGCATTTTTTAATAAGAGTTATAGGTATGCCGTCAGGTCCGGTTGATTTTTTGTTTGCTAAGTTTTTTAATGCTTTTTTTACATCTTGGGTTGTTAGGTACTTATGTAAAATAAAAAGATTCAAAGCTTTTTTTGGTTGTGGTGCAGTTGTTTGGTAAGTCACCCTGAAAGTGCGAATTTAGTTTATTGGTAACAACAGTTGATAAAAAGTTACTAAAGCTGTTAGAGATGTCCGTTGGGTTAGTTAAAATGGTATTATTTTCGCAAATTTGATTAATAGGTTTTTTCGTTAAATTTTGAGCCGAGATTTTTTCAGTAAGGTTATTAATAATTTTCCATGTTGTTTTGGTTTTATTTTTAGAATTATTAATTTTGTTAGCGTAATACTTTTCTTTTTTATTCCTGATTTTATGGTCTATTCCTTTTTTTTAATGTCTTATAATTTGTTTTTAGTTCAACATTACCGGTGCGTTTTTGTAGCCAATGTAAGTTTTTTAGGGTTTCCATCTCTGTTAAAAGTTCTCCAGAAAATTTAATTTTTTGTTTGTTTCTTGTTTTACTATTTTTAAGTGGACAGCTCAACTGAAAACACCTTTCAAATGTACTAAAAAACAGCTCAAAGTTTTTTTCCATGTCGCTTTCTGTAAACTGAATCTCTGACTTCTCAAACCAAAAATTAAGCTCGTTAATTGAGTTGTCGTTTATCAATCTGTGACACTCAGGTATAGTCAGCGAGGTTTTTTTTTTCGGGCAGACCTGTATTTTGGTTATTACAGTAAATTAGCTGGCAATGGTGATCGGAAAAACCTGCCTGAAAATTTTTACAAGTAAAATATGTTGGGTTTGATGTAATCACATAATCAAGACCAGAAACACTAGTAACAATATTCCTATTTGTAAAAATTCTTGTTGCCTCTTTTATCAAAGACGTTAGTTGAAGGGATTCAAATATATCATTAAGCATTTTAAAATATTTGGAGTTTCTACCGTTAGGCAGTTGGTCAATATTTAAGTCCGAACAAATTAAAACGTTTGGAAATCCTTCGAGGATTTTTGTCAAAATATTGTCGGGTAAGATTTTATTTTAAATCGAACCCTTAAACGAGGGTACCGTAGTAGATCTCTTATGTGAATAAAATAAATATGAAACAGTTTTAAAAACGTTACAAACTTTAATGAATACAAAATAAAACTCTGTTGCAATTTACAAATTGTTACAAGACTTTTCTTATGACCTATAAAACGAACAAGACCCAAAATATTAAAATAAAACTTTAACTTACCAAAATAACAAACTGCAAAATATTCTTTAAATATAAAAATCTTATGTTTCTTTACTGACAATTAATTTTAGAGGTTTTAGTTAAGTTCAACAAAACTTAGAATGTAACTACCGACTTGTCTTCTCAAAGTTTGGGTTTTTATAAAGGGTAGGTTGGACCTAAATAATCCATTATCCCCTCTTTAAAGAGCTTGGAGGAACCAAGTCAGTGGCGTTGCTGATAATCCTAAAATTTACTTTACATTCTAGCTAATGAGCTAAACAAGATAAGCTAAACAAAAACAGAGATAAAATACATGTTATAGACAACATTTTCTTATCTCACAGTTTTTCCATGTCCAATCACTTTAAAGGGAAAACCCTCTCGCTACTTGCTGTATCCCCACGCTCAACCATTACGACTCCCACTCTAGACTTTTTAATAATTTTTCTCGCCATAACCATCTGCTGTGTGGTATGCGCCAACCAAATGTTTTCTATTTTGGAGGGAGGCGGAACCACTTTCTTATCTCAACAGAACCATAATTGTGTTTGTCGCTTTTCCAAGATGGTTTCGTACAGTGGCACAGTCAGGGGAAATTTACATTCCTGACATATGCCCCCCACCAATTTGTCGGCGACCTCGACGACATGACGTTATATGGTCTAAGGGTTGTTTGTATTTGACTATAACCAAACTTTGGAACCATTCATCTTTACTGTCATCGAATGCTGGGAGTTTTTAGGCTGCTTTCGTGTGTTGTGCACCATTGACATGTAACAAAAGTGAGGCATTAGTTCTGAGCTTATACCGATGATTGTTTTCAAAATATGAGAGATAATGTTGTTGTCTTTACAATATTTAAAAAAATGTCTTTATGTTTAATTATAAAATTACTTAGTATAAAATTATCAAAATATTTAATCATTTACATTTGCAAAAAAATACATTTTGTTTAAAATAAATATGTCCTGAATAGTACGAATACAAAATTAACTATAATAAAAGTATTCAAATATTCCTTTTCAAAATAATTAATTTGGGTCTTGCCAACAGAGTATTTAAAAACTAATTTTCCAAATATCACTTGTTGCTTATTTTTACAAAATTATAAGCAAAAAGTGATTTATATTTTCCAACAAAAATATCTCTCTCATATTTTCAAAATATTTAATATACATATTTTCAAAATATTTAGACAAATAAATATTTTATATGATGCGCGCTCATGACCTAAAGTAGGTAATTTTCAAAATCGTTTGCTATCGCTATATAGCTAGTTTCATTTTTTCACCTTGTATTTGAAAGAAAAAAAAGTCCACCTTGTATGTTCACTTGGTATTTTCACCTTGTATATTCATCATGTACCTTCTTGCAAGAAACAAAAAAAAATTCTCCAAAGTTTTAAATTATCGTATCCCCGCCAAAATTCCAACATGCATGCATAAAATCAAATCAATAAAATAACATCTCCTCAAATTTTCAAAATATTATAGAAATCCAAGTTTCCTATGCTGCAGCTATATTTGTTAAATATCAATAACTTTTTATTGTTGGTTATCATTGATTTGCAATACTTTTATTTATATCATTGTACCACATTCACCCGTTATAATGACAAAGTCACAATTTGATTAGAGATCGAAAATATATAACATTGTCAAAAACAAATAATTTTTTATTCATAATCAAAAATCAAGATTTCAAATATTCAGAAACAGAAAACAGAATTCAAAATATTCACACCAGCGTCCTATGCGTCCACTGCATACATCTTCACACAACATATTTTTGGTCTTCGAACCAGATCTTCGCAGAAAATCATTTCGAAAAACAGCATAGCGTAACAAGACATCAGCGGATCAATTATCAGGTGGGCTCGCTCCATAAGTGGGGCTGTGTTAGTTTTCTTGCAGCTCAGGTTTCACATAACTTATTTTTATTATAAATTGTTGTTATAATGACAGAAAAGCAAGCAAAGATTCTTCAGTTGGTAGAAAGACGGGGAAGTTTTAAAAACATTATATCTAAATTTGAAAAATTCATTCAAAGCACAAGCAGCGATAGTCTATTAATTTCGGAAGTAAAAATTAGGTTGGAAAAATTAAACACGGCATTTGGTCAATTTGAAAAAATACAGGAAGAGCTCATTCAGCTTGATCCCACGCAACAGTCCGAGGGTGATTCTTACGAGGATGCTTATTTTGCAATTAGTGGAATTGCGCTTGACATTATTGATCAAAATGCATTCGAAAAACAACAAATTCTGCAATCGTTGCCAAATACATCTGCACCGGCAACAATACAATCATTACCGCAAAATCCACCCACATCAGTCGTTCATGTCCCGAATCATAATATGTTCAAAATTACTCCTCCTTCATTTTATGGAGAGCATGAACAATGGGAAACTTTTTTTCAGGTATTTAAATCCATTGTTGATGATGATCCAAACATTCCGATAATTCACAAATTTTTTCAGCTAAAACAGTGCATAAAAGGTGATGCAGCAGAGGTTCTCAAATCACTCAATGTGACGGAGACTAACTACAGTATTGCATTAACACTTCTTCGAGAAAGGTATGAGAATAAAAGAATATTAACACATAAGCATTTAAAAAATCTTTTTGATTATCCTGCTCTGCTAAAAGAGTCATGTCAATCATTGCGCAAGTTCATTGATCATTGTACTCAGAATATTCGCGCGCTCGAAAATCTCAATGAACCGGTAGAATATTGGGACACTATATTGTTGTATTTGTTAACAAGTAAGTTAGATATTACTACAAGACGCGAATGGGAGATCACAAATAAAAGTGAAAGACCCAAGTATACAGATTTTATGAATTTTCTTAAAAATAGAGTTCAGATTTTAGAAACCATTGATACAAAAATTTACAAAAAAAACATTAATACAACTACAACACCATTTAAACCAAAACCAATAAATCAAACATTTTCAAAAAACACTATTCAGCAAACACAAAAATCATTCTCACATGTAGGCATAGATAACGAACAAATAAAACAGATAGACCATGCAGACTCCTCTTGCTCATTTTGTCGCTTAAACACACATTCTACCTACAAGTGTTTTCGATTGTTTGCTTTACCGATAAAGGTTCGCAAAAGTGAGCTAGAAAAGCGAGGTATTTGCACAAACTGTCTTCATACAGGTCATGAATTAAACTTATGTCCATCAAGAAACTGTAAATTTTGTTCTCAGCGTCATAATTCAATCCTCCATGAGTCTAAATTCAAACCCGCACAAACAGATGCTAATTTTAGAGATACCTGTGCATTTGTACAGGAAAATGAAGAAGTTTCACCAGAAGTACATTGTGAAAATGAAAAACAAACACTGCGGGATAATTCTGGCAAACAAGCGTTTTGTCAACCTCTTCTTGCAACAGCGATCATAGAATTATTAGACAAGGATAGGAAACCTATCAAATGTCGTGCCATGTTAGATTCAGGTAGTATGAATAATCTTTGTACGACTAAACTATACAATAGACTGAACGTTAAATCTCAACCAGTTCATATGATAGTTAATGGTATTAACCAAGCACCAATCAAAATCAATAAATCATTTTCGACTGAGCTTCAGTCAACTGATCATTCATTTAAGACGAACATTCATTTGCTAATTATCGATAAAATCACTTCCAAGTTACCGCAAATTTCTTTTGATCCCAGCTTACTCAAAATTCCATCAAACCTGCAACTAGCAGATCCACAATTCCACGAATGTCAAGAAATTTATATTTTGCTTGGAACCAATTTATTCTGCTTGAAAGTCAACAAATCAAACTAGGAGCAAATCAACCTATCATATAGAATTCCAAGCTAGGATGGTTTTTAGCCGGTCCTTTACACACTACACTCAAGCAATCTAGTTCTCAGTTGAATTCTCTATGTCATCTTTCCATCAATTCATTGCATGATACCGTACGCGATTTCTGGTCTATAGAAAACGTACAGCGTGATCAAAATAAGCTTACTACTGAGGAGCTAGAATGCGAAATACACTTTAGACAAAATCTTACCGACAGTACCGGACGTTACGTAGTAAAATTACCATTAAAGGATACTTATCAAAACTTAGGAGATTCTTTTCAAAATGCAAAAAAATGCCTTTTTTCTACAGAAAAACGACTTTCAAAAAACTCAGAACTTCGCATACAATATTCTAATTTTTTAAAAGAATATGAAGAGATGGGGCATATGTCACAAATTAATCCAAATCTTGATCATCATGACAAGATCTCATTTTATCTTCCTCATCACCCAGTCTTTAAGGACACTAGTGAAACTACTAAGACCAGAGTAGTATTCAATGGAAGTTGTTCTTCAAGTTCTGGTGTTAGTTTGAATCAGGTTCTAAAAGCAGGTCCCAAAGTACAAAGTTTGACATAGTTTTGCGCATGCGAACTTATCCGATTGTTTTAACAGCTGATGTTGAAAAAATGTTTCGCATGGTATTAGTTGATAAATCAGATAGATCTTTTCAACGCATACTTTGGCGTGATAATCCATCTCAAGAAATAAAGCACTATGAATTAAACACTATTGTTTATGGTTTAACCAGCAGTTCCTTTCTTGCTACACGTGTTTTAAATGAGATTGGTTTTAAATGTCAGGAAAATAATCCTAAAATTTCACAAATTATCAAAGAAGATTTCTATATGGACGATCTTATAACCGGTTGTAACGACCTTCAATCAGCTATTCAGCTAAAAAATGATATTTCACAAATCTTACATAATTCTGGTTTTAATCTGCGAAAATGGATGTCAAATGATGCAGACTTTTTATCAGCTATCAACGATCCTTCAGAACCTTTTTTAATTAAAGGTGACAGAGAGATCAAAACTTTAGGTATTTGTTGGAATCCTAAAGATGATACACTAAGTTATATTTTTCAGATGAACACTCAACCATCTATCATCACAAAAAGAACTGTGTTGGCAGGTGTAGCCCAGTTATTTGACCCTTTAGGATTGGTCAATCCAATCATTGTCCGAGCTAAACTTATTCTACAGGACATCTGGAATAATAAGCTAGATTGGGATGATAATTTACCAGATTCTATTTCCTTAACTTGGCTAGAATTTTTAAAGCAGATAAAGTGTATCAGTGCTATCAAGATTTCAAGATGCGTACTACATTCTACTCTAGCAGATAAGATACAACTTCATGGCTTCTGCGATAGCTCTCAGTTAGCTTACGGAGCAGCTATTTACCTGGTTTTTTGTGACGATAAGGGTAGTATGCATTCAAATCTTATCTGTGCTAAGAGTCGGTTAGCCCCTCCTTATTCTAACTTAACCATTCCGAAGCTCGAATTGTCTGGTGCATATTTATTAGCACAACTAATGGACAGAATAAAACGTACATTAAGTGTTAAGATTTCTAACATCACTTATTGGACAGATTCTACAATTGTCTTATCGTGGTTAGAAAAAGAGCCTAGCCATTGGAAAGTTTTTGTTAGTAATCGCGTAGCTGAGATTCAGCGAACTGATCAAAATCCAAGCGACATTTTAAGTCGTGGTTGTAACCCCCAATTTTTAGAAAATTCTTTGCTTTGGTGGCACGGTCCTTCTTTTATTGGTCAACCAAAGGAAAATTGGCCTAAAGCAATAACAACTAAAATTGATACTGTTCCTGAAGTTCGAACAGTAAAAATTACTTTAACTTATACTGCCATACAAAAACCAAACAGTCACAGCTTTATCTTTGATCTTTATTCCTCTTACAGTAAATTAGTTAAAGTTACAGCATTTATTTTAAGATTTTGGAATAACCTAAAAACCAAAAAATCCAATCAAAGATTGGAGTTATCTAAAACTTTGACTATTCAAGAGCTAGATAAGGCTGAGCGTACCCTTTGTTCTTTAGTTCAACAGGAAAGTTTTAATAAAGATATTAATTGTCTTCAGGAAGGGAATAAGATTGAAAGGAGAAGTAAACTTATAAGACTAAATCCTACGTTGGATAATGATGGTTTACTCAGGCTTGATGGCAGACTAAGACATTCTCATCTTAGCTTTGATCAAAAATTTCCTATTATATTACCTCCAAAACATCCATTTACTACTCTATTGATTAGACATTACCACTTAAAATATTTACATGGTGGAACTCAAATTATTTTATCTCAGATTAGAAATAAATTTTGGGTGGTCAATGGTAGAAATGAAATTCGATATTTACTTAGAAAATGTATTACTTGCTTTCGAGTGAGACCTCGTGATATTACTCAGCTTATGGGTTCTTTGCCAGCTTCAAGGGTTACCACTTCCAGTCCCTTTAGTGTATGTGGAGTGGATTTTGCAGGTCCTTACGCTATCAAAGATGGAAAAACGCGCAGTCGGGTAACACTTAAATGCTATATAAGCCTATTCGTATGTTTTTCAACTCGTGCTGTGCATATTGAACTTGTAACTGATTTAACAACTGAAGCATTTCTAAACGCATTTAAAAGATTTGTGTCAAGGCGTGGCTTATGTAGTCACATTTATAGTGATAACGCCACAAATTTTAAAGGTTCAAGCAACGAACTTGATAGATTATGCGCGGTAGTTACTGATTGCGTCAATCAATATCAAACTTTTTTCTCTGACAACAAAATTAATTGGCATTTTATTCCCCCTCGTTCTCCCCATTGTGGTGGTCTTTGGGAAGCCGCGATAAAATCTTTCAAGTATCATTTAAAACGAGTCCTGGGAAGTGTGAAGCTTGACTTCGAGAATTTCTACACTGTCCTCACACAGATAGAGGCAATCCTCAACAGTCGACCTTTGACCCCTCTATCCGATGATCCTATGGATTTTCAAGTACTTACGGCTGGTCATTTCCTTATTGGAAGAAGCTTACTTGCCTGTCCACATGACAATGTGACAGACGTTAAGCCAAATTGGCTGAACTACTTTAAGCAGCTGCAACAAATCGTACAACAGTTTTGGCATGTTTGGAGTACAGACTATATTCACTCCTTGCAGCAGCGCACAAAATGGTGTTCCCCACAGCAAAATATCAAGATGGGAACAATGGTCCTTCTTAAGACAGAAAATGAACCACCTATGAATTGGCCATTAGGACGGGTCGTTGAACTACATCCCGGTCATGACAACCTGGTCAGAGTTGTATCCGTTCAAACGCAATATGGTATTTACAAACGTGCTATTACCAAGTTAGCGCCATTACCTATGGAAAAAACTTCAAGTCAAGATTAAATATTTCCTGGTCTAATGTGATAAGGGATGATTCCGAATATGACATCGAAATCCAGAAATTGCCTCTTTGTTTAAAAACAAGGACTGTAAACTTACAAACTCTTCTAGAGTTAACAAAATATTAGATAAGTTAGGTTTAGAGAGTTTAAAATTAACCTCAATTTTATTTGTAAAACTTTTATTGTTGGGTAATTTTATTTATTATTTTTGAAATTTGGACATTTCAACGGGGGCGGCATGTTAAATATCAATAACTTTTTATTGTTGGTTATCATTGATTTGCAATACTTTTATTTATATCATTGTACCACATTCACCCGTTATAATGACAAAGTCACAATTTGATTAGAGATCGAAAATATATAACATTGTCAAAAACAAATAATTTTTTATTCATAATCAAAAATCAAGATTTCAAATATTCAGAAACAGAAAACAGAATTCAAAATATCCACACCAGCGTCCTATGCGTCCACTGCATACATCTTCACACAACAATATTTTTTACTTAAGATGCGCCCATTAGATATATTTTTGTATCTTTTAATTCCTTTAAAGATTCAGGGACAAAAGTATAAAATTACCGTTTTATAAACAAATCAACCATTGTGTGAATTTCAGAACAAAACTTTGTTGTTCTGTGAGCTTTTTACTGCTCTTGAAGTCATTAAGATAAAAACCAAACTGAATCTGTATATGTATATCAAACTGCAACTTTAGCGTTTTTTGTTTAATTACTTTTAACAAATACAGAGTCTCTCATCAGGAAATATTACATGTTAAAAAAATGTTCTTTATTAAGAAAATAGGTATTGTAATATCTTTAATAATTAAAAAAAAATCTTAGTATAAATACTTTTTAATTTTCAACAAAAATTAACTTTTTGGTAAATAAAGCTGACAGTTGAGCTAAATAGATTTAGGTTAATCTTTTGAGCTATTATATATTAAAATATCTGTACAGTTTTTTATGTGCTATTTGAGTTTTTAATATAATGTCCTAATTTTGACATTGGAACAATAGTCCTGTTTTAGTGACTTTGAAAATATGCTCAGCCCGTTTCTCGAGAAATAAAAATAAAAATTATTTTTCTTTTTAGTAAAATTTATTTAAATGCCAAAAGATCTTTTGAGACTAAATTTATGCTAAATATTACATTTTATATAAAACAGTGAAACTTTTTGTGCAAACTGATTAGTTGTTCGCTTTCTCAGCTACGAGTGAAGCTGAAGGGTCATTGCGTGCTTATTTAGTTGAGCTAACCAATTTGAACACTGGCCATTGCTCATACTGGTATGCCAAATTCTATGTACAGTAGCACTAAAAAAAATTTTGTTTTTTTTTATTGCTAAGAGATATGCTCTACTGGGACATGCGCAAAACGTACCCTTTTAAATCTTACTGTTTTTGTATATTTAGCTTTATGTTTTTCAGAAAATATCAAAATACATATATTTTTTTTAATTACTAATTTTTTTCACTCGCCCTGTATTTCGTTGTTCCTGTAAAAGTCCCTACTTGCACTGGTTACCCATTTGTTGAGTGTTCCGTGGTACTTGTGTGGGTTTTAAGTAGGTTTTAGTCGCTATTCGTCCGTCGTGAAACATCTGGACGTGTGTCTTGCCAAAAAGTTGGCATTAAAGGTTCGTCGTGTCGGTTTGTGAAAAAAAATAAAATAAAAAGTAAATCGTCCTGTTCGGTAATTTATGTATCTGTAATGTGTGTGATCTCCAAAATTGTGAAACGTGTCAACCTAAGAAGTATCTGTGTTTATGCTAAAATAAATTTAAAAATATTTAAAAAAAATTGTGAAAATAAGTGGATAAACATTATGTTGAAGTTCTACATTACACTTGAATCCTGTATGCACCATCCATCGAAAGAATTCATTTTTTCTTGGAGATACCGATGTAAGTCGTTTATATGTTATTTTTTGTAGGAAAAAATATTAAAATAATTTTTTATGGATAATAACTTATAACTTATTTCAAGTTTTTTTTCTTCAATTTTTTCCAGCGCTGAGCAATAGTTATGAAAACAACTAAATTTACAACATGTAACATTTACCTTCCTTTCTTGTTGCGACTTTAACTGACTTAAAAAATTGACGTTCAAAGCACTCAACATTTTTAATAGTCTGAAATTTTAAATTCCGACTGACTGATTTAATCTTTTTTTTTAAATAAAATAAAATTTCTAACTTGGTCTTCTGCCTATGTTATAAATTTGCCCTGTATAAATATTTTGCCGATATTTTCTATCCTTGTCACTAAAAACCGTGACTTTCTTTTTATGTCCAGATTTTAAAACAAGAAAAACATTCTGTGATTTTCCACGAAATCGCTTTTTATACCTAAAAAGTTTAGTACATTAACAGAAAAAATTATTTAAAAGATATAGCGATATTGCTATTCTATTTTTATATAAGTTTTTCCCAAAACTTTTTTCGTGCGCCAATTAAAAACAAAGTTCTACTAATTGAGTTAAAGGTTATGTTATTTACCAATTTTTCACAAATCCATCCTTCATTTCTTTTTTAAGATTTATTTTCAATAACTCTAAAACAACTATTTTTAAAAATACAATTTTATATGAGCTTTTTAAGAAATGTATTGCCTGTGGCGCTGCAGTTCCTTATGAACTTTAGTTCAACCTTTTATGTTTTGAAAAAAATCATTGAAGGAAACCAAAAATGTTTTCAAAATGCGTGTTTTGGAAAAACATTGCTTTTGAGACATAACTATTCACTTTATTTCACTCCATCTGTGTACTTTATTTTTTTGGCACTAGTTTAATTATTGGAACACGAAAGTCTAATTTATTCAAGTGGCTATAGAGAGCCTTTCCAATGCGACCTCAAGCGGGTCTTTTGTGGCTAACAAAAACATAATATGAAATCTTAACTTGTACTTGGTTTTTCATAAACTGACAAATCTTATTTTTTCCTTTTGATTCCAATACCAATTTTGTTGTTTAAAATATAATTTTTTCGTATTTTCGAAATATTGTCTTACTGAATGTCAAAGTTAGAAGTGGGTGTTTTGCATAAGAAATATTTACAAAAAATTGCGTTCAATAAACAAAAAGTATAAATTTAAGTGTTTCTGTACCAATTTTTTTTTTTAAATGTGCTTACATTCTTCTAAATATTAAAAAATATTTTTTTTTTTTACTTTTTTACATTTTTACAAAGAGTAATTCAAGTTTGGTGTTTTAGAGTTCTTGGATTTTCGAAATTTAAGTAAGAGATGCGTGCTGATTTTTCAACATGATAACAATCAGGCACGTCTTAAAATATAAAAAATACTAAAATAATAAAATTTATCAATGTATTCTAATCGAAAATTTTACCTTAGATAATTATTTTAAAAATAGTAACCTTAATTTACAGAAAACATAGACAAAATTGAACATTTAAAAAATTTTGAAGTTAGTGTGTGCTTGATACCTTTATAAATATATACTACAAATATATATAAAAAAAAGTTCATAAAGCAAAAAATGTAAACAAAATTTAATAACTAATGTGCTATTAAACTTTGTTGCACTCAAGCGATTTATTAAATTCAAAACATCATCTGGGTCCGTCGAAGGTTCTTTTCGCAAAATATAATAACTCGTGAGTATATCATTATGCAAACCACTTTAAAAATATTCCAAAAAAATAGAAAAAGTCACAGATTCGTCATATTCGTCACAAATATTTGTTAATAATTAATATTCTCTTTTTGCTTTGTATTTAATAAACAAATTTTTAATTCACTTTTGTAAAAAACTGAGCCAAATTTTTCTAAAAAATCACATATCTGGCGTATTTTTCCATTTTTTATTTTGATTTTCTACTTTTTGTTTATATTTTTGAAACCAAGTAAAAGCCACGTATACTAAATAAGTGCCAAATAGATTAATTTTTCTTTTTCTGTCCAAAAACTTTGGACTTGCACATCTTTCAAAATGCTCCAAAAAAAAATTACGAGCATTAATCTCTGAGGAGGAATCACATAAATTTGGGGATACAAACTTTGGCTTTGCCGGGGTCCCGATCTCATTTTTAATACCTCAAATTTATCTCATTTCTATTTATTACAAAAAATAACGCGCGTATTGAAATTACCCCTATCAAAATAACCTCTAGAATTTCTAAAAAATAAAAAAAAATAGGATTCGGACCAGGGGGTAGCACAACTTTGGGCCCTCCAAGTTTTGAAGAAGTTCAGTTTTACCTGGTCGGAATTCGGTACAGGGTTTGCTTGTCTTATAGTCTTAACATTGATTTAAAAATAAATTTTATTTAAAAAAATAAAATTGATGAATAATAAATAATTAAAAATAAACTGATAAATAAAAAATTATTAGCAAAAAATTATACATTTTTAAAGCAAAAATAATTTTAAAAAAAATAAATTTTACAAAATTATTTGCAAGATTTTATTCACACAAGCCTCAAGCCTCCACCAACTTGTCGGGTAAGATTTTATTTTAAATCGAACCCTTAAACGAGGGTACCATAGTAGATCTCTTACGTGAATAAAATAAATATGAAACAGTTTTAAAAACGTTACAAACTTTAATGAATACAAAATAAAACTCTGTAGCAATTTACAAATTGTTACAAGACTTTTCTTATGACCTATAAAACGAACAAGACCCAAAATATTAAAATAAAACTTTAACTTACCAAAATAACAAACTGCAAAATTATTTTTTAAATATAAAAATGTTTCTTTACTGACAATTAATTTTAGAGGTTTTAGTTAAGTTCAACAAAACTTAGAATGTAACTACCGACTTGTCTTCTCAAAGTTTGGGTTTTTATAAAGGGTAGGTTGGACCTAAATAATCCATTATCCCCTCTTTAAAGAGCTTGGAGGAACCAAGTCAGTGGCGTTGCTGATAATCCTAAAATTTACTTTACATTCTAGCTAATGAGCTAAACAAGATAAGCTAAACAAAAACAGAGATAAAATACATTTTATAGACAACATTTTCTTATCTCACAGTTTTTCCATGTCCAATCACTTTAAAGGGAAAACCCTCTCGCTACTTGCTGTATCCCCACGCTCAACCATTACGACTCCCACTCTAGACTTTTTAATAATTTTTCTCGCCATAACCATCTGCTGTGTGGTATGCGCCAACCAAATGTTTTCTATTTTGGAGGGAGGCGGAACCACTTTCTTATCTCAACAGAACCATAATTGTGTTTGTCGCTTTTCCAAGATGGTTTCGTACAGTGGCACAGTCAGGGGAAATTTACATTCCTGACATAATCCGCAAAAATGTCTAAAGAAGCTTTAATGTCTGTTGAACTTCCGGGTCTGTACACTAATAGAATGCAGTAACCTTCAAATTGAGCTGCAGAGCATTCTATTAACATCTCAACTGAATAGTTATTAAACTTATTCAATACTTTGCACTTGCAAAATGTCACTTTTTGCAAATATCACCGTACCACCATGTTGATGGTGTTTTCTGCTAAAGTCACAAACTTTTACATAACCGTTCGGTGTAAAGAAAGGTAAGTTATCACTATTCATCCAATGCTCTGAGAAGCACAGAAACGTTGGATCGTACTTTAGTATATTTAACTCAATTAAATTAAGTTTATTTGATAAACCCTGAACATTAAGATGCATTGCGGACCAGCAGTGATTTGTGGTTGTAGCTAAATGGTTGCTATCAGAATTGTAGCTGGTTTCTAAAGACCTATTTAATTCTAAGATTACATTATTGTTGTTATTATTATTTTTTAATTTGTTTCTGCTTTTACCTTGATTTATTTTGGTGATAGTGTCAACTACTGTACCGCTGTTAAGTCCATCGTCAATTGCAAAAACTTTTTATGTGACTGAAAGCTGCTTTTCCCAAAAATGATTTTCCTATTTTGGTAATATTTCTGTTGTCACTGTAGTAATTGGTCCTTCTTATAATTGAGTTTGTCTCCAATACACAATCGTTTTTTATTTTCCTTAGGTAAAGTTGCTTAAAAAAAGAAAGGTTGCTGTTATAAATAATGTCATTCAAATTTTTGTCGTCATATCTATATGGTTGGGTTAAAATCAACGGATTGGTATTTTTGCACTTTAAAATAAAGGTAACAATTAGGTCTTTATTACTTTTTTGGGGCCATAGAATAATTATGTAATTTTTGGTAAATTTTTGTGACATTTTAAGTGCGGTATTAATTAATTCATTATCGCTTGCATTTGCTTTTATAATTGATGATATATTAATACCTGAAGCTTGTTTAGCCATATTTGGTACTAGATCTTTTCCCAAATTTCCGGCTACTAATAAAATTCTAGGCTTTTCTAATTGATCATTTTTTAGTGAGAATTGTTCTTTCATATTTAGAGTTGGTGCAATAAGATTTATAGTTGAAACTGGTGTTTGTGTTTCCATATTATGTGCATCCACCTGTGTGTTGTAAGGTAGTTCAGACCTGGTTTAAGTTTGAGTTTCAGAGCTCACTGTTTCCTGTTTCTCGAACTTTTCCAAGGTTGGTAGTTTTCTTGTCTGTGTTTTTGCATTTTCTTTTTTCTTGATTTTTGATTGTTGTCCGTTTGAGAGGATTTTGTTTTTGTAATTTTTTCCTTAACTGAGATGCTTTTTAGGTCTTTGTCTGTTGTTTTAGATTCTCTTGTGATTCTCATATTTTGCAATGTTAATAGGCTTTCCAACTTCTCAATAATTGCTTCCTTCGCCTTTAGATTATGCTCCAGTTTTTCCAAAGCTCTTGCAAGCTCTCTGTTTCGAAGCTCAAGATCACTAATTTCCTCATCCTTTCCTGCCAATTTATTTCTGAGATCTAATATTACGTCAGTCTGTGTCATTTTTGTTTTGTTATCAGCCCCTCTTTCGTAGGTAATCCTTTCGTATCTTATATTGGGCGATTCAGTTATATTGACCGACGTAGTCATTGACTTCTATACCCTACGGGTAGACCCGGCATGGGCCAAAATTGCCATTATATCAAGCTTTTATCGCAATTGACCAAATACAATTAAGAATTTAATGAGCAAGATAGGGATGAAATAAGAATTTCGGTTTGGTGAGTCCGGACACATGCAACATCGCAAAAATATTCTATTTGCTTGTCTTGGATAAAAAAGGGCAGTGGCGGCGCAAAATAAAAATTTTGAATTCCACTAGAATTTTTTTATCAACAATTTTCTGTTTGAATAATAAATAATTCATGAATACTTACTTGTGTGTGTTTACAAAATTCTCTTTAGTAAAAAAAAAGAGCAAAAAGAATTTCTAACCAAGTGCAGTGGATGTATTAAAATTATTGTTTTCATCTTAGAACTTTACAAATGTTGTACCTTCCAGGTAAAATATTTTCTTTCTTTGAACAAGGGTCTTCTTCAACTCTTCTCTTCTTGGGTGGACTACAAGTTATGCTCGAGTCAGATGAAATTTCGGAACTAAAAATTTCAATTTCGGAATGGGACAACTGCCACGCTGGGCCTAATGGGCGCCGGGCCAACTCAGCGCCGGACTATTTTTTTTTCGATAAAATGTGCAGATAAAAAACAAAATAAATATGTTATTTATACAAAAATTTCAACATCTATTAGGTCGAGTGTTGAAATTTGGTAGGTGTAGTGTTCTGCGACTTGAAACACCGCTCGATACATATCGATGCATAAATAAGAAAGTCCGCCATTTTGGATCCGGCATTTTAATTTTTTTAAGTTTGTTTTACATCTGCACATTTTATCAAGAAAAAATATTTTAGTCCGGCGCCCAGTTGGCTCGGCGTCCAGTTGGCCCGGCGCCCAGTTGGCCTGCCGCCCAGTTGGTGGCGCCGAGTAGGCGGCGCCCAGTTGTCCTAGACTGCAACACATTTCAGGGGTCTGATACGTTTTACCACCTTTCGTATTTTGAAAAATGATAATTTTAAACCATTTTATAGTGATTTCTAAAAAAAAAATTGCGGAAAATCGTTGATTTTGTTAAAAAAATTGAAATGGAAAAATTCTTAAAACCCCATTAAAACCCATACAAATTGCTACAAAAGAAGCATTTTCTCATTTCAAACTGAAACAAAACGGTCCCTGACGTCTATCAGCTGTTAACAAAAACTTGAAATAACTAAGATCACTGATCGAAATCGGGTCAGTTTTTTTGGTCCTTTTATGAAAATGCACAATTTTTAAAAAAGCATGAAATTCAAAACAAAATCAAGAAAATTATGATTCCTACATTTTTACAATTAAAAATTATTTAATTGAACATTATATCAATTTTTATTCCTTAAAACACTAAAAATTAATAATTATTTACTTTTTTAAAATTTATCGAAGGTCTAACCGAACAAAACCAAACTGAACCGATCCGTATCGAAATGAACCAAATCAAACCGAATCTAACGGTTCGGTTTGGTTCGGTTCGATTTGGTTAAACTAAACCGAACCTAACCGAATATAGCTAAACCTAACCTAAACAATCCTAGCGGAACCTAACCGAACATAATCAAAGTGAACCAACCTAACCGAACCTAACCGAACCTAACCCAACCTAACCCAACCTAACCCAACCTAACCCAACCTAACCCAACCTAACCCAACCTAACCCAACCTAACCCAACCTAACCCAACCTAACCCAACCTAACCCAACCTAACCCAACCTAACCCAACCTAACCCAACCTAACCCAACCTAACCCAACCTAACCCAACCTAACCCAACCTAACCCAACCTAACCCAACCTAACCCAACCTAACCCAACCTAACCCAACCTAACCCAACCTAACCCAACCTAACCGAACCTAACCCAGCCCCAACCCAACCTAACCCAACCTAACCCAACCTAACCCAACCTAACCCAACCTAACCCAACCTAACCCAACCTAACCCAACCTAACCCAACCTAACCCAACCTAACCCAACCTAACCCAACCTAACCCAACCTAACCCAACCTAACCCAACCTAACCCAACCTAACCCAACCTAACCCAACCTAACCCAACCTAACCCAACCTAACCCAACCTAACCCAACCTAACCCAACCTAACCCAACCTAACCCAACCTAACCCAACCTAACCCAACCTAACCCAACCTAACCCAACCTAACCCAACCTAACCCAACCTAACCCAACCTAACCCAACCTAACCCAACCTAACCCAACCTAACCCAACCTAACCCAACCTAACCCAACCTAACCCAACCTAACCCAACCTAACCCAACCTAACCCAACCTAACCCAACCTAACCCAACCTAACCCAACCTAACCCAACCTAACCCAACCTAACCCAACCTAACCCAACCTAACCCAACCTAACCCAACCTAACCCAACCTAACCCAACCTAACCCAACCTAACCCAACCTAACCCAACCTAACCCAACCTAACCCAACCTAACCCAACCTAACCCAACCTAACCCAACCTAACCCAACCTAACCCAACCTAACCCAACCTAACCCAACCTAACCCAACCTAACCCAACCTAACCCAACCTAACCCAACCTAACCCAACCTAACCCAACCTAACCCAACCTAACCCAACCTAACCCAACCTAACCCAACCTAACCCAACCTAACCCAACCTAACCCAACCTAACCCAACCTAACCCAACCTAACCCAACCTAACCCAATCTAACCCAATCTAACCCAACCTAACCCAACCTAACGCAACCTAACCCAACCTAACCCAACCTAACCCAACCTAACCCAACCTAACCCAACCTAACCCAACCTAACCCAACCTAACCCAACCTAACCCAACCTAACCCAACCTAACCCAACCTAACCCAACTTAACCCAACCTAACCCAACTTAACCCAACCTAACCCAACCTAACCCAACCTAACCCAACCTAACCCAACCTAACCCAACCTAACCCAACCTAACCCAATCTAACCCAACCTAACCCAACCTAACCCAACCTAACCCAACCTAACCCAACCTAACCCAACCTAACCCAACCTAACCCAACCTAACCCAACCTAACCCAACCTAACCCAACCTAACCCAACCTAACCCAACCTAACCCAACCTAACCCAACCTAACCCAACCTAACCCAACCTAACCCAACCTAACCCAACCTAACCCAACCTAACACAACCTAACCCAACCTAACCCAACCTAACCCAATCTAACCCAACCTAACCCAACCTAACCCAACCTAACCCAACCTAACCCAACCTAACCCAACCTAACCCAACCTAACCCAACCTAACCCAACCTAACCCAACCTAACCCAACCTAACCCAGTAAAAGTTGTTACTTAAAATTACTGTAAAGTCCGCAAAAAACATTAAATTTATCGAAATTTATAAAAACATAGATCAGTGTGTGTAACAATTCATCAAGATGTATGAAACTCGACCGTGACATGTCAAACGTTTGGTTCGAAAAAACAAAAACAACTGGATAAAAATCGGTATAAAATCAAATACTTTTTGTTAATTTTCATGCATTGCAAAAAAAAGTGCGGGGAAGTGACACTTTCTGAATCAAAATGTGTGAGGGTAAAATCGCACGGTCCAGACGACTTACCCATGAAATGTTGTTTTTTTATGCATTTTTTTTCTTCTTTTGCACAAAAAACAATTTTGGACCATGTTTGAACCCAGATAGTTACTTCTAAACTTGTTTTTAAACGTTTTAAGAGTTCTTTTTGTAATATTCCCGCACAAAATTCAAAAAAATTCATTTCCGTACTTAGACAACATTGTCTATCAGTTTTCCCTGTATACACCGACTAGCAGGTAGAATCACTCAAAATACGGCAAGTGGATTAAAGGTAGCCAGCTGCTTTTCTGTCGCACTTATGCCGTCAGTGTGAAAGAGATAAAAGTACCCTTATATTATCTAGGGTATTATTAGCATGCAAAATCACTCTATCTTTGTCCGTTTCACATGTTCAATAATGTCTATCTCTGTTTTTATTGTAAAAGAAATACCCGCCCATAGGAACCAAATTGGATAGGGTCAATAAAAAATGCCTTGTCTTTCCGTCTCTAACGCACTTTTAGGGCGTTATACAACTCAATGGACGTAGTACTGCTTGTGGCTGTTTTACCAAAATGTTTTTCTAGGCATTTGAGAGCTCTAGTTTTTGCTTCTCTTCTATCTGTCATTTTTTTCTTTTTTTAGTATCTGTTGGAATATTCCCCTATTCAGAGAGATAGTAAGTAGCAATGCAAAAAATTTCTTTAGATTTTTAAAAAAACCACACAAAACATAATAGTGCATATAAACAGAATCTGCATTTATTTGTTGTTCCGTGGGTCCGTTTTAATCGGCTTATCTGTTGTACCAGTTTTTTGGCCGAGAGACGCTTGTTGTTATCAATCAGTTAATTGAAAACTACTCGATGAATTTGTTATTGTTCTTATTTTTATAACCACTGTTAGATCACTTAAGTAATGGCAATTTTATCCGTGTCAATTTTTATATTTAAAATTCTGTTTAAGAGGTTAATTTTGATGATTCTGCAAGAGCGATAAAATTAAATGTTTACTACATCACGGAACAACTACTATGTGTTTGTAATTTGAAATAGCATGATTTGCTAATAAAGATTTATTCAATTCAATTCAACATAGTGAACCATTTCTAACCAAAAATGGCATTTGGAAAATACTAAGCGTTATGCTATAGACAATTTTCTCAAAGTTTTACGTAATTTATGAACGGACCCAATCGAACAAAATAACATCAGTTTTAAATACAAATAGAAACATAGTCCGCGATTGCAGCGCTGCGCGCTACTGGAACTTGCTGGCTGCGCGGCCGTATCTTTTCAGCAGTCTCCCTTTATTATTTTGTCTCTGGTAGGCAGTTTGATATGAACTTTATTCATGGTATGCGTTGAGGCGAAAGAAAAAAACTATAGCGTAAGCAAAACATTTAATATATAATATTTTAATCAAGATTTTATTGGAAATAAAATTGCTGACTTCCAATGTCTTTATTTATTATAAACACGACGTTTCGGTTAGTAAGTATCTCTAACCGTTTTCAAGTGTAAAATAAACAATCTAGTCTCTAGGCTACTACTGATACTACTTGGTGTGAAGTCAGGTGTGACGATCCGCCCCCTTTTTAATTCTATGACGCCTGTTCTCCTTAAGGAGTGGTTCCCATATGTTTGGTATGTCCGTGCTTGGCTGACTGAAAACTTCTTTATTTTGCCAGCTTCAATAAACTTTCGTTTTCGCCAATGCGACTCCTTATGCAAAACTTTAGCTTCTGACCACTGAATCCTGTGATTATTTAACCATGCATGATCCGTTAAACCGGATTTTTCAATAACCCCTAATTGGGTACGTTTTAGATATTCTTTTACTCTAACCTGAGAGGGCGTTTCGTTTCACCTACATACGATTTGCCACACTCACGCGGGATTTGGTAAATATATTCCTTATTATTTGAAAAATTTTCTGGTTTTGTTTTAGTAACAAAACTCCTTATCGTATTTCCCGATGAAAATATTGTTTTTATATTATAGCTTGGCTATTTGTGTTATGTTTTCTGAAATACCTTGAACATATGGAATGTTTATAACACACAACAAATTATTATTTTGAGAATTTGCTACATTTGGTTTGTTTTTAATTTTAGAGATCGCTGAATTTAATAATTTCTCAGAATGACCATTTATTGTAAGTCCTTCTTAATGTTGTTAATTTCTGTGGTTAATTCTTCATTATTACTACAAATATTTAAGGTTTTTAAATACAAACTTTTTATAACTCCTTGTTTTGTAGAAACAGAATGATTACACTTAAAATTTGGTACTGTTTTAGGTTTCCTATATACAATGATTTTAATGTTTTTGTCTAATCGTTTGACAAGAACTTCCAAAAAAGGTAAGGCCGAATCTTTTTTAATTTCAAAGGTGCATTTAACAGTTGGTCAAATACCGCTCACATAGTGTAAAAAAATGTGTAGTTTGGCATCATTTTTCGGCCATATAATAAATGTGTCATCCATGTATTGTAGCGATAGTTTTAGTTTGGCTCATGCTTAGTTGTTTGCTACTACTTTCACTTAAAAGTAAGAGTTACGGAGACAGAGCTCCAATAGATCCACCACCACCAGAAACCGAACCGAACCAAACCGAACCTCCACCGATAGCGTTGTATTCTCGTGAAGTGTATCATCAGTTTGTAATTTGTTTTTGATGATACTGAGTGACTCATTTATTAGCACGTTTTTGAACAGATTTTCTACATCGAAAATTACAAGTCTATCGTCGGGATCTAATTCGATCCCTTTTAAAACATTGACAAACTTCTCCGAGTTTTTGATAAAAGATTTGGCCTTACCTTGTAGTGGTTCAATTATGTCCAACAAAAACCTCGACAAAGTGCTGGTCGGTGAGTCCCTGGAGCTGGTAATTGGTCGCAGTGGTATATCCTTCTTATGGATATTTGGTAGTCCATAAAATTGTGGTGCCTTAATGTCGTGTGGAGTAGGGCGGAATCTAACAGCGTCCAGGATATTTTCAGTAGACCTCTTCAAATTCCTCTTGATGCGACCTCCTATAGTGGTAATTTGATTTTTGGACAGTTGGTTGTAGTCTCCTTCCTGCAGAAATTCTTTGATCTTTTTGTCGCAAGTCTCGACATCCATGATCACCGTCGCTTTTCCATTGTCGACAGGTAGAATCTTGATTGATTTGTCAGTCTTTGTTAATTTGTTCTTCATTGCCCGCTGTTCTTGACCGGTTATGTTTGCCTTTTGTTGCTTCTTTCTGTCCAAGGTTGTTCTTACTTTATGTGTGTGCTCGTGGATATCGAGACTTCCAATGGTTTCATTTCTTTTGCCAGTGGTAGCAAACATCTACATGGAATGGCTCGAGGACCATGCGATAAATACAGGAAGAGTCAAACCAAAACTATGACTACGATACATAGATGACACATTTATTATATGGCCGACATTTGAACGGTATTCGACCAAAAATCAAATGCACCATGGAAATTGAAAAAGATTCGGCTTAACGTTTTTGTTCTTGTTCTTGTCAAATGATTAGACAGAAACATTTAAACTCTTGTATATATGAAACCTACTCACACGGGACAGTACCGAAATTTTAAGTCTAATCATTCGCGGCCATGCAGCCTTAAAGGGCAGCTACCCCTGCTATATACATCCTTTAATTTACTTTACATGAGCATTAAAATACACTTAAAAAAAAATTAAAATCTGAAAGTCATTAGATTTTGGAATAAATTGGATCGGATTAATAATATTTGAGCTGCATGGGATATGCGAGACTCTCAACTGTCACAGGTTTTAATAATCCAAGTAGGGCAGCTCGAGTTTTAAAAAAGTGCAAGGTCGTATAGAATTTTTTTAACAAAAAGTTGCAAAATTTACCGATTTTTCTCCTTCTTTTTTCTTCTTCGTTTTTCGATAAAAAACATTTTTTTGTGATATCGGCGATTTTTTTATTTTATACCTTTTTATGCACGACAAAGCCATGGGTTTTTAGTTATTGTTTAAAATCGAGTACAGTGGATTACAAAAAATATTGGCAGGGGGTCTGAAAAATTAATAAATTTTAAAACTATGCGTCATCTTGGATTTCACAGTAATATCAATTTTGATTAAAAAGTCGGATAGTCTTAAGCTTCAGCTTTTGATAGAGACGAAATTACAAGAATCAAACAAATGGCAAAAAACTACAGCCGAAAAAAATATTTAGGGTTTTCTTGGCCCACCTTATATTTTATTTTAAAAGTCATTTAAAAACAACGATATTTTGTACATACTTACAGCTTTTAGCAGGTACTCTATCTTAAATGTGTGCAAATCCTTACCTGAAAAAAAATAGCAGAATTACTTGTGGTGCTCTAACACTACTTGAAACAAAAACAAACGTGAATTTTAGTACCCGTGAATTCCAAAATCAAACAAGTTTTCATGGCTAAACGGGTAAAAAAGTTCGGGGGTCCAAGATTTATGGGACTTCTCAGAACACTGCTTGATCAATGTTAGACGGTTTTGTCTCTAATGCTATGTCTATAGTATGAAAACCCTTGCAAGAAGCGCCATCTACCGAGATATGAGAGAAACTAGAACAAGAGCAGGCGAGTATAAACTGCTGCATATATATATATTGATGCACTCGCCGTTGTCACCTCAGCGCTAAGAATATGACGACCTGACCTCACCTATTTCTGGTGGTGTCACCCCATATATAGGTACATATATGAGATGAGGGGAACTTCCTTTACCAGAATTTCAAAAGAGGGGTAAATATTTTTTTTCAAATATTTGATAAATACGTGGAATACGTTCGGACCTCAGGCCGATATACAACCTTTAGATATGTGGTATTTCCTGCCACCTCAGGCACTGTTGCCGGTTTTATTAAGGTGATAACGTGCAGTCTTGATCTACAGTATATATAAGGGCGATAACAACGTATTATCTTTATTTAACTAAATTTAAATATTTTATAAACAGTGACAACGTATTGCTTGAATCTAGTTATTGATAAATATAAAATAAATATGCAATTCACCGCTGATTTATTTTCAACAATAAAGTATAATACGTATGTGTTGTGTGGCAATGGGTCCGTTGCGCCACAGAAAGTTTGGAAAATGTAATATAATTAAGTTTTCTACTAAAAATGTATTTCTTCTCTACGACGCATTTCGGTTAAAATACCATAATTATGACAAGGCGTCGAAGAGAAAAAAACCAGCAAATATTACGTATATGATTAAAAGGTGTAGTAAACCTTAAGGACCCCCACACTTTATTATAAAAGACAAAAGAAAAATCGTAGAAGATCACACACTCCATTGTCAAAAATGGAGTTATCAATAGCCGGACATCATCAAAAACGTCATTCATCAAAACAAGATATGAACAAAACCGTCCGCGGTCAAAAAAGAAATGGTAAAAATCGGATAAAAACAGAATCCAAGTTTTGTATAAAAAATTATAAATAGGGGCTTGGATTTGTCATTCACCTAATTAAGGGCGGTTCTGATAGTGCTATACAATTGAAGCCTCCTCGGCCTCAGGCCCCCGCCGCACAATGGTGGATTTTACTGATTTACGAGGACACTGGGTCATAATGCCCTATTCCATACAGTATTTATTTATACCAGCTTCGAAACAGTTTATATTATTGTTATATTTTGGTATTATTTAGACATGGCTTCAGATTCCTTGGTTAAGTTTTTTTTAATTTTAATTAAAAGTAACTACAAAATAAAATACGTTTTGTATAGTAGTGAAATTTCTAATTTTTTTCAAATTTCTGTGGGATGTGAAAAAAAAGTCCCCTTTTGAACGGGACAAATTAAGTTTCATCAATTGTCTTTAAAATAATAGTAGCCTCAATGTGCGGAGATGTGCGAAACATTTTTTTTTTTTTGGTTTTACGGGGTATACCCGGGGTCATCAGAATGGAACTATTTGAGTTTCTTTGCGCGAGCGTAGAGAATCTCTTGAGGAATCTGAAGATGAATATGATAATTTTCAATGATATTTATGAATAGAAAAATTGTTATTTTTGTAGTATATTTTTTTTGAATATATTTTGTTTATACACAGTAAAAAATAATAGTTATTGATTCATATTATTCTAAAATAAGCGTATTTTATATACAAAGGGTTAAAATAATGTAATAACCAAAATCGACCACTGTGCGCAGCCGTAGCTTAGATTTTTTTAGATATTTTTCACATATTTCATAAAAAGAAACATAAAATACGGCCTCATGGGGCCCCCTCAAAACTGATTGATTGAATTGGATTTGATTTTTAAGTGCCTGCTTTTAACTCACATGATACCCGTGTAAGAATCAAAAGGATGTGTCGTATACTGCAGCAATACAAAATCCGTTCTTCTTTTGTTGCTTAGAATTGGATATATAAGGTTGCAATGAAGTTGCTCAGCCCTTTTTATGATTATATCCTTTATGATTTTGTTAGGTTTTAAGAAAGATCGTAATGCAAAAGTTCGATTCTATTTTGCCCGATTATTACCAAATCTTTTTTACTGCGGTCGATTTTGCTCCTGTCTTATTTTAATAAATAACATTTTTGATAATATCCGGTTATTAAAAATATCCCTGGTTTTGAAATTGGCCTTATACTATTTTTCCCTAAGAATAACTCAATATTTGTTATTTTATTTTTTTAACATGCATTTAAAGTTGCCTCACAAATTTAAGAAAGAAACTATGGTTGCCTAGAATAAGACAAATTTAACCATATATTATTAAAATAATGGTATTTATATATTGGTATAGTATAATGTGTTTTATTTTATTGTTAATAAAAAATGCTCAGTTGAGTTATCTTAAATAAGATATAAGGAGTAAGCCATTTAGGATTCTTCATGTTGATTTTTTTAAAGCATGATTCAAAAATCAGTGACTGGAAGCACCTAGAAGTTTCAAATTTAGGGCAAATCGGTTCAATAATTTTGTAGTAAAAAAACTTTTATTGTCACGAGAACCCTACATAGCCAAAAAATTTCAAGTTTGAAGTTCATCGGAAGCAAAGCTATAGGAAATAAATCAATTCGAGTTCAATAAAACCGTTTACAAATACCAGAATATTAAAATATTCCAATAAGATGAAAAAAACAATAATAATTTTCTACGAAGCTCATCTTAAAATATCTTACGAGAATTTTACAATTGTGAGCTAGACTAGTACACATACCGGGTGGGCCAAAAATAACCGGACAATTTTTTTTTTCATTATAACTTTTGATCTGTCCCATCGATTTTAATGGGACAAACTGCACTGGACAGAGAATTAATCATAGTTATGACTAAATATATTTTTTTGTTCGTCATCTAAAAATCCAAGATGGCGAACGAAATAAAATTGTGCCCTTCAAAGATGCTCGTTTATTCTTGTGTTGCGAACAAGTCTTAATTATTTATTTAAACCAGTAAAAAAGCTGCATTTCTGCCACTCACAAAAAGGTACAAATCAGCAAAATCGGTTTGATGGTTCGAAAAAAAAATATTTTTGTTTCAACCATTGTTTTGAACATTATACGATTGCCTTTCCAATCATGCCTGCACGTATTTCGTTATAAATTCATTACTACTGAACCGATTTTGATGAAATAAAAAACATCCTGGTGAGAATTGATTGCTTTATAAAGATCATGATCAAAATTTATCACTATCTTAAAATTTATGATGGCGGACAGAATAATACGTGATTCTTAAAATTTCTTTAAATTTCTGAAAATGTTTTAGTTTTTTTTTTAATCTATAGAAAAGCACTACTTTTATGCCGCTTAACAAGGTATAAACTAATAAAATCGGTTAAGGGGTTCTCACAAAATCTGATTATGTTTTAACCATTGTTTTACTAATTATAGGATTGCATTGCCAATCCTGTCTGCATTCAGTTCTGTATAAATTCATTATTACTGAGCCGATTTTAGTGAAATAAAAGACATTATGGCGCGAACTAATTGATCTTTAAAGTTTGCATCATGATCTTTTATATTTCACTAAAATCGGTTTATTAATAATGAATTTATAAGGAAATGACAATACAATCGTATAAGTTGTAAAACAATGGTTAAAACAAAATCCGATTTTTTGAGAACCACTACACCGATTTTATTAATTTGTACCTACGTCTTCGCAAAAGAAGAATAAATAAGCCATTTTGACAATTCCGAGAACAATCTTTAAAGAGCAATCAATTCTCACCACGATTTTTTTTATTTCACTAAAATCGGTTTAGTGGTAACCAATTTATAAGGAAATAAATGCAGACATGATTGGCAAGGCAATCGTATAATATGCAAAACAATGGTTGAAATAACAATATTTTTTTTTAGAACCACTAAACCAATTTTGCTGACTCGTACCTTGTTGTGCGTGGCAAAAATGCAGCTTTTTCACTAGTTTAAAAAAATAATTAAAACATGTTTGCAACACAAGAATAAACGAGCATCTTTGAAGGGTACAATTTAATTTTATCCGCCATCTTGGATTTTGATATGGCGGACAAAAAAATATATTCAGTCAAAACTGTCATTAATTCTGTATCAAGTGCAGTTTGTCCCATTAAAATAAATTGTATAGTTCAAAAGTTATAATGAAAAAAAATTGTCCGGTTTTTTTTGGTCCACCCGGTAATTACAATGTTTAAATTTAGCATACATTAACCAATATACTGAGGTGATAACACATTGCCTTTAGCTAACTAAATAATGCATTGTGGTTACAACGTATGGCACGTGAAGTTACGGTTTTTGCTCATATACGGAATATTACGTATATGCTTTTGCTCTGGGTACAAAATTTAACCTTGTAATTTCGATTCGACATAAAGGCAACAACAATGATTGGAATATTACTAGAGATTCGGTAGCTTAGTGATGCATGGCGTTACAAAAATGGCCGAATTGGTGAAAATAGTAATATACTGTGAGTTTTAATTTCCTTTATAAGGAAAAGAAGTATCATACTAATTTAAATACACCATAAGGTTTTTGGTCTGAAATTTTTCCCTTCCTAGCCCTGCAGCATTGGCTAGAGAAGGTAATGTTTTCGAGGAAAATTTTATTTTGACATAATGTCAAAAATGTGTAATTTGGGTGTATTTTACCTATTTTAGCAATATCGTCTTGACGCCTATCTGTATGTGTGTGTGTGTGTGTATGTCTGTCTGTAAGACCATAGCTCCCAAACCGCTAAATTCCTAATGACTGAATGAAAATATGATAACTTTTTATCGAAGCATTTCATCAATATGCAATTTTCGGAATATAGTAAACGTATTTTTCGCATTTAAGTGTTTAAATTAAAAACTTCGTAGATGTTTTAGTTTCTAAGATATTTACAAAAAACTGTTTTCAAAGCTGACATAGCGTGGAGTTCACTTGGAGTGTGCTAATGGGCTACGATGGTATCAGATACGTCATGGATCCATCTATTTAAATTTATGTGGCTTGCTGACGCTACGAGATCACAAAGATGGGCGATGGGCATAAATTGTATTATACCATTCTTCCAGAATTTGTGAGGAGTAAAAGTAATATACCTCTTATAAGATTTTTGTCTACCCTCAAAACGTATGGACGTTCAGTATATTGTAGAATAAACCTTCAATATCAAAAATTTTTTATGGGCCCAACTTAATCTAATGACTCAACACGGTTGCAAAAAAATGTATGGACTTTTAGTTAATAAATATCGGGCTAATCGCATAATTAGAAAAATAAATAAATACTATAAGAAGTCGCCTAAAGCGGCCTCCTCACGAGCCAATTGGCAGGGGTAATTTAGCGCGGCAGATATCAGCTTTTGCCAATATCTGTTACATACAGGGACGCTAAATTGCCCCTGTAAGACTAATCTATGATTCTATAATTGACTAGGCGTCTGAAAAATGTGACGATTTTTTAGGATTACAAATATTACAAATATTACCAATGTAGGGATGCCAGTGGAGTGGTAACTGTCAATTCTAGTCGTTTAAGTTATAGATTTTTAAAATTATAATTTAAATTCCTACAATAAAGTTCTGAACACATTTGATGTAGGAAGCTTAGTTTTTGAGAAAATCATATAAAACCTAAAAATTTTGGTTTATTATAAAAATATCCTAAATTTTCGTACGACCCTGGAGTATAAACTTTAGCTTTAAGAATACTATATGATATACTGATTAAAAGAGAAAATTATTTTCTAAAACAAATGTTTTCAATATCTCCTCTCAAATGATGTTTCAAAAAACAAAATAAAACCTATAATAATAATACGGATTTTTTGTGATCTTTAAAAATAGCCCCATAATTGGGACGCCCATGGAGTTTGAATTTGAAATTGAATAAAACCTAATTATTTTCAGTTTATTTTGCATATAATATAGAAATACATGTGGGTGTCTGTCATGTCATTACAATCATTCTCAAAACTGAGTAGATTTTTATTTAAAGGACACCAAAAAAACAAATTGGGCAAATTCCAAAATATCGGAAAAATGGTTAATATCATACCTCTAAAACTCTTAGCCTAACAAAGAAACACATTTTAGCATTTTCGTATAAAATTTTGTTGGCTATAATTTTTGTTTCAAACTTTTTTACGAAAAATAAGTTATTTTAGAAAAACATAATTTGTGCGCCGGTTTTTTTTAAAAAGCGAGAGCAGACATCGCTTGAGGTCGCAAACTTTAAGTATTATAAACCGTGAACCCTATAATTGTGCCAAGTTTCGGACTTTTTACACCAAAACGGCATTTTATATCTCTAATGATTGAACTTCTTAACTAATTTCAAGTCTAAAGCCCATAGGATAATAAACTGTATAAATAGCTGTCGCAAAGATTTTATGTATTAGAAAATCAATCAAGTCAACCTATATAAAACCGTTAAAAACTACCATAACAATTTGAAAAATTTAAAAAGATTGTGGCCTATTAAAATGCGTTGGGTGACATTTGTGGCAGCCTAAAAACGTTGCCGCCATTTTGTGACACTGTAATTAGAATAATACCAATTTGCCAACTTGTGACACAACAAAGCCCCTGAATAATTAAACAAATATCTGGAAGCAGAACTGTATTTTCCAGCTAGGTAAAACATTGATATGCCCGGTAACTTTTATACAGTGGAGAAGGGGGGGTTCAGAAATAAGAAAATTTTACGTGCGCCACAGTGTTTTAATATTAATGTTTTACAAAGAAGATCTTAATTAAAATACAGTTCAACCCAAACGTTGTAGCCAAACAATGAAACTCTACTTACTTCCGAGGCTTCTAGAGTATTTATGTAATTAAGAATAACCAAAAAAAATAAACAGAATAAAATTCTAAAAGATTGAATTAAGATGACAAAACTAGAAGCACTTTACAGGTAGATGGACTCCTTTAACAGGTCATAGTGTACCTACATCTGAGTCAGTAGTGTGAGACTCGGTTATATAAATGATTGTTAAAAAAAAATACACTTCCAAAATCGTTCCATCATAGGGGAGATCTGGACCAAATATCTGCTGTCATCACTCTACGTTGGGTAGAATGAGACAGACAGCAACCCAGTCCGAGATCCACCCCATGAGGTAAAACAGTGTAAAGAAACCGCTAAATCATATAATCTCATCTCTCTTTTGTCTCCGCAAAGTTGATCATTGGGTTGTACAAATAACACAAAAAAATTAGTTCATCTTGTTTATTTTCATAGGAGGATGGAAATGAAATTGATCAAAATACAAAAAAATATTGAAATCTGAGAATAATACTTGAAAAAACATGAAATGTAAACCAATGAAAAAGGGAAACAAGTTAGAGTTAAGGGCGTTCAATTTCACAGAAATATAATATAATTAAATATGCCGCAAAATCTTGGGTTATGACGTCACACCTTTATCTTGCGAATTTATGGAAAAAAAAATTATATAAAAAAAAATGTTTGCTTGTATGAAATTGAAGTAAACTCCTACCTTGGTCCTTGATTAATTTATGTGTGTTTTATTTTGTAAACCTGGTGTTGTTCTCTTCCCGCTACTTCGGGTCCCGTCCTATTCTGTCCGCGCCTCCCCTGCTGACTAACTAGCACATGGTACTAGGGCAGCACATGGTTTCGAAAAGTGTGCTGGATCTTTGCCCGAGCGTAAAACCTTTTCCCAGGGTTACAACTGGCTCATCGATGGAACAGAACCTCGTTCCACCAGCACAACTGTCCCGTCGATGGAATGAACGGTGCACTGCTCTTTCCGTAGAAACGGCGTAGGCCGCCTTAAATCCCCTTCAAAAGGGTGTGAGCGTCACTTTAGATTACGCCTAACACGACGGACTCACTCTTCGCAGTCTGTGGGACAGAACCTGCAGCCACTGCAGTGCCACCAACCAAAAACAATGGCGATCCCAGAGACTTGATGCCGACCCAGCCAAAATTCGTTAGGAAAAGAGACCAGGCACTTTTGTCGAGAACACAAAAAATGAAGTGGCCGGAAACCGTTTTGTAAATGTGGTGGGGACAGTAAAACGCAATACCAACCTAATTTTCCCGGTTGGATTCAAATAAGGATGCAAACCTATTTATAAAAAAAATGCTCTCACAGAAAAGTCACTAAATGCGGTTTGCAACACTGGAGGAAAAAACCCGCGGTTTTCAAACTAACCAATGAGGAAATACATCAATAGTTTCGTACCGGTATATAGGGGGCAGCACCGACCAAGGGGATAGAAAATACGTAAGACGCACACTGAGATGTTGCCGGATCTATTTCCACGGTTGGAATTTTTATAACAAGGACGTCGAGACACCCTCCATACATAGACCGAACATTTGCCTACCGGACCCCTGCCGACATAGCAAGTAGGATGAAAATAACCAGACGGACTATAAGAAGCTCAGCATTGAAACCATCAACTGTAAAATCACTTACTGGAGATCAGAGCTTGCATCAAACCCAGGAATATTTGAACACTCAACCAATTCCCATATGAGTAAAGCTATACTGAGTGTAGAATTTAGTTGTATTTTAGTTACAGTCTTAGTCAAAAGTTTCCTTTGCTCTTTATAAATGTTTTCTCTAAGATTCATATGGTAAATAAAGTTGTTTCTGAACCTGAACCTAAAAATACACACTGAACTACTGCTTAAACTCGGCACAAGAGTGTTCAGATGTTAACTCACACGATTTCGTTTATTCTTTTAGTCTTGGTTTTTATCCCTCGTTTATCTCCCATTTACAAAAGTGCATAACTCGTATTTATTTTATCTTCTCCTCGTCAAATTAATAAATATATCAAAGGGGCGGAGCCTCGGTTGTTACTGGTCAAACCGTGAACCTAAATATGTTTTCGTGCTATCAAAACTAGCTAATCCGTGAAGGATATGGGGTTCGGATTGTCCCAATATCCTCGAAAACAAACATAAGCGAATGAACTGTTCATCTAAATGTTTCCTCCCTGTTACTGAAACCATTTGTGATGCGGCAACGCCGCCATTCCCCAGCTGTTTATTTTCGTGAACGTCAAAGAAAATTACGAAAGTGCAGATAAACAAAACAATCGAAAGTTTTTATGTGATTTTTAAAGAACTGTGATCTTAAATTCAAATTACGATGTCCAGATAATGCGATGTGCGTAGTGTCCACAGTAATTCGATGGAATGCCTCCTTTTAAGGTAACTTCCTAGACACTACCCTTAATTTGTGTACAGAAAGACGAGTCGAAGAGCCTTGATTATTTACCTGAATAAACAAATATGTAACGTTGACTTAAACGTAAAAATGACACGTTACAAGATTAACAAAGTTAATTAAATTGTTTCAATAAGATAAAAAATACAATAAAAATCCTTTACAAAGCCCATTTTAAAATATCAGACACAGACACTCGTTTCTCAGAATTTTATTAAACATTCCAAGGGTCAAAGAAGCAGGTAATATTTGAAATTACATGTAACAAAGAGACCCGTAGTCTCTAAAATCTAAACTGTAATGTTGCCAAATTTCTGAGGTCGCTGCGACCCGGTTTTAACACGCAAAATACGTTTTATTCGACCGAGGTGACTTAGTAGACCGTTTCGTTTCAGTAAAAGCGACGCTAGCGCCACCGATAGATATGTGAACTAAACGGCCAAAAAGTAGCTATATATACCATTTTGTGACCTCAGAACAAAATTTTACACACAGCTTGCTGAGCGTATCAGGAAGCATACCTAAAATTTCTATTGAAAAACGTTGCCACCTCAAAAAAGTGAGGTAACAACGTTATATATGAGGTGACACCGTAGTTTATATACTTTGTTTTGGGGTGGCTACGTACCCTTTATCAATATATATATATATATATATATATATATATATATAGATCTATGAAAAGATCGATTGCAAAGAAAAAAAACCATCCGTGACCTACGAAAGCTCTTCTGTCTTACACGCTAGAGCAACGCATATAGTGGTTTTACCCACCATTAGACGGGAGCGTCAATCAGCGAAATTTTTAAGCCAAATAATACTAACAAACCTTCTTGTTAATGGACAACTTATAAGTGTTAACAGTTAACTGTTTCGTCCTTATGGGACTCCTCAGAACACTTCTAGGTCAATGTGACACCCTTGCGAAGCTAATTAGACGGTTTTGTCTCTAATTCTATGTGTTTAGTGAGAAAACCCTCTTAACCCAAACTTATACTCTGTCGTAACTATAACTAAATAAAATGCGTTATCGTAATTTTCAAGATATGTTGTAGCTTTTAATCCCTTTTTCTCTAGTACTTCTAAGCCCGCTTAACATAAAGCAAAATTCTTGTGATTGCGACCAATTGGACAACCTTCAAAAGTCAAGCTACAGCATTAACATTAGCTTTATTTCAAAATATTTAACCCAAATTAAAATATTTGTTTCAAAAATAACTCTGGAGCGTTAAAGATTTTAATAAACAAATAAAAAATTGTATCGAATAAAATTTCAATAATATATTTAGGTATTATCGGAGTTGTACCTGACAAGCAAAAAGTATTGCTCCATGTCAAGCAAGCTTTGCCAATATATGTTTCCTAATTGACATTTTATGACGATCCTACAAAAAGCTCCTGGAAGTGAGTGCGTCGCAACTTTCATAGCCCAGTCATACTAGGAATTCACCTAGAAAAAAATAGGTGCAAGCTGGATTTTTGTATAATTATTCCTCAGCATCTGGGACAGATCCTCACATATTTTTCGCCAAAATTCTCCTTGAGGTTCGGCCAGATATAAGGCCCTAAATGTTCTAAAATTAGTTTTTTGTGATTTTCTCGAAAAATAATAACTTTTTCAAAAAAAGTTTAGAGTGAAAAAATACGTAAAATCATTCAGTCTAGCAAAAAGTTAAGAAAAAAACCTAACCTAACATTTAAAAAATTTAAATAAAAAAATATATTATTTTACATTTACTCTATGGGTTACTTGTTTTAAAATGTTAATACTTTGTAATATTAAGCTTTATCCCCACTTGTATCAAACACTATTTTCAAAAGCGTAATATTAAAAATATTTAACTTGTAGTTAAATACAGTGTTAAAATACGCGCAAATGCGCACACTTTTATTTTATTTGAAATTCCAGCTTCCAGAAATTAAAGTAATTTTTATTATGTTTTAGAAAAAAAAGTATTTGATTAAACTTAAATGTGACAAAGTGGTTTGACAAAATCAATGGAACATAAGGGTAATGATCTCTATCATAAAAGTGGTTTATTAAGGGTTGAAAATTACAAACAGAGGTACTTACATAACGTGTTAACAAATACTCGTGTTAATATGAAATTTTCAGATTTTTATGTCCAAATTTTTCCCCAAGGCTGTCAAAAACCAGGCTGTATGTACATGGATAAATTATTTTTTGTAGATATTTTAGACACTAAAACTTTTAGTACTCGTGTTTATACACGGTAAAAAAATTTTTCTACAATGAAAACACGTATTTTTCTTTTTACCTTAAAACAATTTGATTTGAACCAAAATATTTCCTTTTAGTTCAACGCAGCGTTTAGTATTGAAATCAGACTTTATTTTTCTTCTTTGATTGTTTTGTTTCAGTATACTACATTTTGCAACAAAGCAAATTGTCTTCATATAAGTAATATTTTGCATCCAGAAAACACGGTGCCTTAAAATAATTCAGTTCCAATTTAAAATAAAATAATTTCTGTTTCATATTAAAATAAAGAGGCAAGACAATTTTTGTGAAATATCAAGAAAATATTATCTTGGTGAATAGGAAAGCACAAAATATTTTACTTGAAAGCAATTTGCTTTGACATTTATTTTGTTTAAACCCCTTTGTCCCATTAAAGTTTAGTGAAACACTAGTTTTGCAATCAATAGCAGTTTGGCCGGAATCTCAAATATAATAAAAGTGTGCACATTTGCATATATTTTAGCTGTTTTTACCGAGAAATTGAACTTTTTTTTTTCATACAGTGCCTAACGGTCTAAAAATATTTTTTCTATGTCCCATTAGCCTAAGCGTTACTTAAAGTTGTTTAATTTTAATAAACAAAAACTAAATTTAAGCACATGGTGTTTTGTACACCTGTATATCGTCGCCAAAACCACGAAGTGGCGTAACTCACAAAAAATTTTATTGAAATGCATAAAAATTTTCAAAATTATCAAAATATTTAAAACTTGAAGATCTTTTATTATTTGTGAACTATTTAATATTTCAAGCTTTTTGGGAATTTTTCGTAACTATAAGTTTTTGTTTAAAACCTCTTATAATTCACGTCCAGGTTCATAATTATCCTAAGAGCATAAATGGGCCATTAGACCTGTATTATTGGTAGGTCGTAGGCATAGAGTAAGATATTTTTTCTTACCCCAAGGTTGTAGGTAATATTTACACCGGTATATAAAAAATACTCTGCCTATATATGGGCCCCTAAGCTCCACTAGGTACTATAGTTATAGTGTACTTGTGAGCTAATATAACTAAAAACTGAAATATATTTTATTCAACTCCAGACTAAATTACCTTTTGTTTGATACCACACAAGCCATGTTATGACAAACTCAAATTTTCGAAATCTACCCCCACCCTTAAAAAAAAACAAAAAACTAAAATGTATTTTGTTAAACTCCAGACTTAATTACCTCGTTTGATACCACACAAGCCATATTTTCACTTAAACACTCATTTTTAAAATATACCCCCACCCTTTTTTTAAAACAAATTAAAATGTATTTTGTTTAACTGCAGACTCAATTACCTTTCGTTTGATATCACACACGCCATATTTTCACATAAACTCTAATTTTTGAAATCTACCCCCACCCTTTTATTTGGTTTGTATTCGGTGGATTTTGTTCATTTTTAAATGGGACCATCTCGACCCAAGACCCAGCCTAGGTACCAAATTTCATTAAAATCGGCCAAGCAGTTTTTGAGTTATGCGCGTTGGTCGTTACAGACAGACATACAGACAGACAGACAGACAGACATACAGACAGACAGACAGACAGACAGACAGACAGACAGACGGCGCAACAAAAAAGTTTCAAAATCATCTGAAACGCATAGATATATAAAAATTTTTGAAATCGGAGCAACTTTTTTTTTCTCGAAAAAATTAGGATCACCATAGCTCACACTACTATAGTATAGTATATGTGTGAGCTAAAAATTATCTGTATATTTGATCAAACCCACTTCTCCGGTGTTCTTATAATATAAATACGTTGAACATTTTCGCGCAGACAAAAAAAATGTGAAAACTGCTTAAAAATATAGAAATTTTTTTGAATAATATCAATGTTGCTTTATAAAGAAGCTCTCCGAGGAAAATTGATTTAATAGCTTCGAAAATGTACCATTTTCGCATCTTCACGGTGTATATTGCATTACTTGCAATCTATTCGATTGTTTCGATGTAGAGACTACTTTTTTGTGTTTATTTGCCGGAGCTATTATTGTTTACGTTTTTCCTCTTTGCGCTTTTTTCCGCGTGCACTTTTTGCCACAGGCGATTTTTTACTTGAGTACATTTCTGATAAAGCAAGTAAACAAAATTATACATTTTTCAGGCGTTTACTTACCTGTAGTAGCTCTCCACCCTTTTACTTTATATATTTTTGCTGGTTCCGGGGGGAACCATTCCCCCCCCCCTTTCCCCTCTCCCTAATGTAATACAGCTGGCAGGCATGGGAATGGGAACCTATTACTACTAATATATAATTCTGGTGCATGATATGAATGTAACTCTTTCATTTCTATTTGAAGAAAGTTGACGTCCTTAGATTTTACAGTAAGGAAGGCTTAGCGGAAAACAAGGACGTTAGAGATTTTAACCCTCTTTATTTTATAGTCTGTACTTTTCCATGTGGATTTACCTGAGCTTTAATATCTCAATTCGGCGCCCTTGTGGCGCAACTTTGCTAGACATCCAGGGGACTTATGTAGGTCCCTGACCGGTCTCAGGGCTGGTACAGGAACGCATTCTGTACCACGTGGTTTTGATGTCCCGCGACCCGTCTCATGAAACGACACTTCTGCTCCTAGATCATTTTCGAGATATCCTTAATGTTGCGTTCCCTCTTGATTTGTATTTTACGCACAAACCAAGTCTATCGACCTACCAACTCAGTTTTGAAAGCTTTCTCATTTGAGTTTTGCACATTTGTGGGTTTCCCTTGCTTTGTGAAGTGCCATTGCAGGTTTGTTTCTTGTCAAAAACTAATCCCAGATATTTTATGTTCCTTCTTTGCCAGGCTATCCTTCGACGACCCAGAGACTTTTTTCTTGAAAAGACAATCGCTTAAGTCTTTTCTGGGTTGATCTTAATTTTCCACCTTTAAGGGCAAGCTCTACAAAACACTTTGAAACCGAAGGGGCAAAGGTGTGCGTGAAAGGAACCTTGTGGGGCTGGACTTTGCCAAAAATTTTAACCAATCCCATCAAATTACAAAATTATCCTAAAACTCCAGGGCCGGTTTTTAAACCCGACAATCTGCATAAAAAAACCCATGTAAAAGCTCTATTTTAATTCCGAAAGTATTCCTTTTAATTGTCTAACGAAAATGTGATTCCCTTTCTAACACGAAAGAAGATACGAAATATAAAAATACTTCATGTGTGCAAAGATCTAAGTCATCCAGGTCAACCAGTCTTGCTAAACGGTTAACCCTTTGTGACGCCGGCGGTCGCTTGGCTTTCTTGAAATCATGTGTGTGTGTGTGTGTAAAAATGCAAGTTTAATAAAATGCATTTGAATAATCTAATAAAATATATCAATTGATGGATAAATTTCTTTTAGTGCGGGCACTGTAGGTAGTTGAGTATGCAAAATATGAGGACCGCAGTTTGACAATGGATTCTAGCTGACAAAAGGTCACAGATTAACGATCTGGATGTTGCCAAGCCAGGTTTTGGTCCATTTTTTTTTATTCCCCCTTTCCATATAGTCGTGTTCGAATTTCTGAAAACTTAACTAAGTTGACGCCTTAAAGCCATAATGACAGAGAAATGAATCAAAATTGTGTAAAATCCAACCTAAAAATAAAATTATATTAGTTTGTTAAATTTTAGCTGCAAGAACTCCCAAAAACCCCTCAGACCCCCTACAACCTGACATTTTGAGGTTTTCTTCAAATTTTCTCCAAAACTAAGCTTCTTAGGAAAAAATATCTTATTACCTTTATTATAGACAATAAAATTTCCTTTTCATTGATGTATTAGTCAGTGGGATACGACCAATGAGAAACTCTTCAGCGGCGTCCGTTTATAGAGGTGATGTAAAAAAATTAAAAAAGAAACATGTTTATTACATGATTTACTCGCTTTTCTTACAAACTAAGCTCTTTAATAAAAATTGTGTTCTATATTCGATTGTAGACAATGAAATGTCCTTTAAAATGATCTATAACAAGGCCAGATTTTTTTTATTTATAACAATTTACGGTCGTACGTAAATTACATCAATTTTAAAAAATCATTAAACTTACCAAATTTTTTAACAAGTCTTGTCCAATTTTTTGAAAAACTAAGATTTCTGGGAAAAAAATTATTTTATACTTTATTGTAGAAAATGAAATTCCCTTTTTAAAAATGTATAAGTTAGTGCGGTGAGGCTAATACCAAACTTTCCAGCGGCGTCCGTTTATTGAGAAAATGTAAAGAAAATAAAAAAACCACATGTTTGTCACAGGTTTTACCCGATTATATTAAAAAGCAGGTACCCTCTCAAAAATTATCCTATACAATCGATTGTAGACAATGAAATTTTCTTTGAAATGCTGTATCACAAAGGAAAATTTAGCTTTAAATTAAAATTTCACAGGCGTCCGTAAATAGAATCAATTTTTACAAATCAACAAACAAATTAAGTTTGTTACAGGTTTTATCCGATTTGCTCAGAAACTAAGCTCAATTGGAAAAAATGTATTCTAAACTTTATTGTAAAAAATAAAATTTATTTTTTACCAATATGTAAGTCAGTGAGGTTTGGTTTATGACAAACTCTCCAGCAACGTTCGTATATAAGGGTCAAATAAAACAAAAAAAATAAAATCATTTTTGACACATGCTTTAACCGATTTTCCAAAAAAAAACAAGCTTTATAGAAGAAATATGCCTCATAGCTGATTGTCGAAAATCAAATTTTATTTTAAATGATGTATAGCACGGTAAGAGTAATTTCATTTTTAAAACTTCAGGGGCGTCCGTAAATAAAATAAATTTTTAAAAATTACTAAATGAATCTGCACTTAGTGTCTTCGCACCCCTAGAACCCTCCCTCACATCCCTCCTCCACAATAAAAAGATAAAACTCCCTCCGATAAAAGATTCTAGGTACGTAGCTTCAGCTAAGCTGTAGCAGCAAAGGTGATCCTTCCGCACCTTTTCTCCACATCCTGTGCCAAAGTTTTGTAGGGAAGATTAGATGGATGAGGGGGGGATGGCCTAGTACCGCCACTTATTTAAATTTTAAGTATCTTAAACAAAATCGAACCAAAATTAATTTGTTTGTTGATTTTTAAACATTGATTTAATTTACGGACGTCCCCAAAGTTTTAAAAATTTAATTTTTCTTACCTTGTTATACATCGTTTAAAACGATATTTTCTACAATCAAGTACAAAGACTTTTTTGTAAAGGGCTTGGTTTTTTGGAAAATCGGGTAAAACTAGTAACAAAAATGTTTTTATTTATTTATTTTTTAAATGAGCCCCATTTACGTTAAAAAGGAAATTTTATTTTCTACAACAAAGTATAGAACAGGTTTTTTTAGTTGAGCTTAGTTTTTGTGAAAATTGGATAAAACCTGTAAAAAAATTAATTTGTTTGATGATTTGTAAAAATTGATTTTATTTACGGACGCCTGTAAAGAAGGAAATTTTATTGCCTATAATCGACTATATAACAGGATTTTTAAAAGAGGGCTTGGTTTTCAAGCTAATCGGGTAAAACACGTGACAAACATGTCGTTTTTTAATTTTTTCTGAAAAAACAGACGCTGCTGGAGAGTTTGCTATTAGTCTGATTACACTGACTGATACATTTTTATAAAGGGAATTTCATTTTCTACAAGAAAGTGTAAAATAATTTCTTTCACAAAAAGCTTAGTTTTTGAGAAAATTGGATAAAACTTGTAAAAAATTGGTTCAGTTTCAAATTGATATAATATATGGAAGACCCCAAATTGTTACAAATAAAACAAATCATGCCTTGTTATACATCATTTAAAAGGAAATATAGTCCTATAGTCTACAATCGACTATAGGACACAATTTTTGATAAAAAGCTTGATTTTTAAAAAATGGGGTGTAACATGTAATAAACAATTTCTTTTTTTAATTTGTTTACATTACTTCAATAAACGGAGACAATGACACTGGAGAGTGTCATTGGTCCTACCTAAAAGTTTCACGTTTTGGAGGTTCTGGGGGATTTTTGCAGCAAAAATTTAAAAAAACTAATATAATTTTATTTTTAGATTAGATTTCACACATTTTTGATGCATTTCTGTGTCATTGTGGTTTTAGGGCGTCAACTTAGTTAAATTTTCAGAAATTTGAACACGATTATAAAAGGAGGGAGGAGGAGGGATAAAAAAAATTGGACCAAAATCTGGCTTGGCAACATCCAGATCGTTAATCTGTGACCTATTGTCAGCTATAATCCATTGTCAAATTAAGCTCCTCATATTTTGCATATTCAACTACCTACAGGGCCTGCACTATTTCAACTATTTTATTTTTACGATAAAGACAAAAACAAATTTCCACTCTAATAATAAATACTATTTATTTTGTAATAAACTATATAATAGACTTATTATATTTAAATAAAATAGTAGTTTACCGAACAGGTGCGGAAAGTGCCAGTTTTCCGCACGCGATTGCTCGCCCAGCAATTAAGTACGGAAAAGTCACTTCTCGTGCGTGTTAGGAAGATACACTATTTTCCACAGTAGGCCAGTCATTAAAGCGAAAAAGGTGTGGTTGCGATTTTGACATATGTTGTTCACATTGGAGTGCTAAAAAAATTTTGGATTTCGGCCTTGCGAGGGCGGCTTTCCCTGCCATCTTGGATTTAGTGTGCACGAAAAATTTTTTTTTTTAAATTACTTGGACCTTGTACATTTTAGAAAAAATAGTTTTCGACAATAAAAATTCCTACAAAAACGCTTTTCATGTTTTTTGTCAGACGAATGGTTTTCAAGTTATGACGCTAAACATTTCGCCGTCATTTTGAATTTTAACCAATTTTTTTATTTAGTGTAATAACATGGAATAAAGACAAACTAATAGCCTATAAAATGAGTCACTGAGTTATCTGTGTAGTACCCTTGCTGAGATACAAACACTGAAGTTTTAGCAGTACACCCGTTTCCTTTGTCTTTCCATTCTATATGCAAAATAAACATAAATTATTCAGTTTTATGTCATTTTCTCGAAATGTAAGCATTTTTAGAGCCTAGGTCCGCCACTGGACTCCTCAGGACAAATGAATTGCTTATTGGACTTTTGGACACAAAATATAGTTTTGTATACAATATTTAAAAAACCTAACCTAACCTAACTTTTTGCTTTATAACCGATCTAAATGTAAATCTAAATGTTAATTTAAATCTAAATCTAAATCTAAAACTAAATCGAAATCTAATCCCAAAGCCAAATCCAAATGTAAATCTATCTCTTTATTGTCACAATCTGTAGGGGAGAGCGGGGCATATAACGAACTCAATTTAACGCAAAATTTATAAATGGCTACGAGTTTATTACTGTGCTGGTAGAACTCTGTAAAGTCAAAGTTTTATGGGTTAAAGGTAGATGGAGCACGTAAGAATAATTATAGTACATTGGCTCATAACCTATAATTCGAGTGGTCGCTTATAAAATTTTATGCCGAAAAATAAGCTTTTGCGAAAAAATCGAAGGGAAGAATAATATTTGTTAGTAACTCGGAAAATATTTATTTTATTTTCAATATAAGAACATCTTTGGTCGTTTTTTGTTTTTATCTTTTATTTTTTACTAAAAAATTTTACCTGGGGGCAAGATGACGAATAAAAATAAGCTTGAAAAAAAACTTGGAAAAAATTTGAACAAGAAAATAAAAAGAAAAATCATGGCAAATTCTTAAAAGTTAAAAAGGAAGTTTTTAATGATTTTAACCAAAACCTATCACAAACAAAAAAAAACAACGAAAATATTTTTGTTTAGGGTACCAGGAACCATGATTATTATATTAAATGTGGAAGGTGCGAGGGTTCGGGGCATGAGGCGTACACCTCATATGAAAAGATAGGAACATACATTTGTGACCTATGCGCCTAGTCGTCATCTAACCCCAATAGGCTCGTCAACTTACCCCGTGGGGCAAGATGACGAAAATGCATTTTTTACGTTTTTTGTTGTGTACATTTTTAAGGTTTAAATTTTTGTGTATTTTTTTTTAATTCGTTTGTAAACCAAAACATCTATTTTACATTTAAACGAAGTTTTTTAGTCAAAACCGGATTCGGGTATTTTCTAGGAAGCTTTAATCCTTAACATCATAATCTTGCCCTCTTCTCCCCTACATAGTGAAGGATATACAAAAATATTATGTCTGTTAAAGACGTCATAATTAACCAAATATTATGCTGATTGTTCCATTTTAAAAAATCACCCTGTAATTACAAACCTGACCTCACTGGCTCGGTATGTAAATTTATTGCTTGTGCAATATTTATCTAGTTTTCACTCTTGTATAACATACTATTATATGGCCATTTATTTTTACTGGTCATTCCCTGATGGCAACTGGTCATTTAATTAATTTTTGTGCAATTTGCCCTAAAAATGGTTAAATCTTTTAAACTTAGATATATTAATTTATTTACAAGAGAGTTATAAAAGAAGAAACACATTTTCCAACCACCATTTTAATTTTCTTTCAAAATGAAAACGTTTTTTTGACATTTTAAAATGACTTTCTCCTTAAGTGGTGATTCACTGGTCGATTCGTTCTATTAAAAAGCCTATAACAACCACTACTGCTATTTAAATGTCGTTATTTAAAGGGTCGTGGAAATTTGTTTGAAAACACGTTTTTTGAAAATCATTTGTTCGAAAGCAATAGCATGAAACATTTTCCTCCAATGCAAAATTGTTCGAAAACATTTTCTTCATAGGGAAATTTGTTTGAAACCATTTTCTTCAAACGGAAATTTGTTCAAAAACATCTTCGAATGGCAATTATTTCGAAATAAATTTCTTAGAAAAAAAATTCTAGTCCTGCCTTGCCAAACTTAACACAAATCATATGGTCGACTATGAAGTTTCTTTCTAACATATTTTTTCAAAACAAAAACTTCCTGACTTCTTTCCCGGGATTCTAAAGGGTGTGAAACAAAACCAAAGGTATTTTTTAGGGAAATAATTAAAAAAAAAGGTTTCGGTTTGGTTCTCGGTTTTTTTTGGTTTCACAGGATCTAGAATCCCGGAAAAGAACTCTAAAAAAGCTTTTTATTTTCGATACTTTTTGTTTTCGATATTTTGTAATTTCAATGTATTGGATTTTCGATATTTTCTGATTCGATATTTCGTAATTCGATAAAATGTAGTCTCGACATTTTGTCGTTTCGATATTTTGTAGTTTCGATATTTTGTATGTTTTCGATATTTTGTAGTTTCGATATTTTGTGTTTTCGATATTTTGTGTTTTGATATTTGTTCGCCCGTCCGTGTCTACTTCAACGTAATTTAAGCCAAAGTTTGAATCGATTTCGAACCTATTAAATCGCGAAACTGCTTTAAATATAAAATTTAATATTTCTTTGAAGTATCAAAACTTATTTCTATACGATAAATGGCAACTATAAAATAATTAAAATTTACTGAAGCCGTTAAATCTGTGGAGGCGGTGCAGAGTGATATAGAATAAAAATATTAAATATTGTAGGCAGAAATCTAATTGTAAGGGTTTTGAAATCACACTTTCTTGAGCAGAGTTTTGGAAATTTAAGAAAAATCTTTTTTGCACTTTTAAGAAGAGACTTAAATGCACCGCGCATTTAAAACCCCATTGCGATAGGTTAAACGGTTCTACAGAAAATAATGTATCAAAAATTACTCAAAATTAGGTATTTTAGGCACGTTTTTTGAGGGTTTAAGGTTTAATTTTTTTTAATGAGAATTTAAATGCGCGCTAAAGAATTCTTTTCTTTGCTTATTGCCAAAAGTTTTATCAAAAAATATTAAATACTTTTCACTTAAAAGTGTGATTTCAAAACCCTTACAAGCTCATTATATGCCAAACGTAGAGCTCCCTCTTAAGCCCAGGTTTCAATTTCTAGCGGACCCACCGGCCTCTAACCGTAAAGCAAACGTACGTGCACTGAACCATCAGGGCTATTATCTTTGGCCACAAATCTTGTTTTCTGGCAGAGCCTGGCAGCGCGCGGTGCTGGGACGTGGCGTGTTTGCGCTTGCTGCTTGGCATAAAGTGCGTATTTTTGCATTCCAATTCCGTGGTAAGATTTGCAAGATAAGGTAGTCGTAGGAAGAAATGACACAGATAAATAAAAAAACGAATTTGCGAACAACGTAACTGTCCAAAACCTACTTTGGTTTTACTTAACCATGTTTGATAAAAGTTTTGTTTTTATATTAAAACCAAAATATCTTAAAAAAACGACGTTTTGCAAAGTCCGATCTTGTCCAATTTCGGATAGGTATGATAAAATTGCTTATGTTGCGACATCTTTAATGTAAAACGCTATTTGCAGTATACTATTTTCTAGAAGTTTTTTTATAAAAACCATGTTCTTAAATTTGAAATAAAATGGTCAACATTAACAATTTTTAATGAGTTATGCAATCAACATAAACTTTTTTCAAGAGTAAAAGTAGCCTTCTTTTTGACAATATTGAAAATCCTTACATTTAAAACATAATCACTCACCGGATTTTTCTTACTTTTTTTTGATAAGAGTTTTATTTTTATATAACTAATGCTTTTATTTTCGCTGCATAGGATTCGCACGTGGCTTTATCGCCGGTACGTATTTCAACCAGCCCCGTAGGCACAGTATCGACCGCCTGAGTTGCGGGATTTATCTCATTACAACGATAACCTAAAAAATTGATACGCATTTTGCAAGGCGTAACTACAAATTGCTGTAATCTTATTTGTGAGATTTGTGTTATAATAGCTCATTTGGTCTGGAAGTAGAGTGGAAGAGCGCACTTTTTAATAATATTTTTTATTAAAAAGAGCGAACTCTGATCTTTGTTACATTTACATTTATTACTAAGTACTTCACTGTAATTTATCAGTATTGAATGTGACAATAAAAGCATTAATTATTACTAATTATTATTATTATTAAACCGCAACCCATCGCTGCTATGTTTGGGTGACGTAAAGCTACGCGTTTTCGCCCGTACCTATTTTAGCCCGTCCCGCATCGACCGTGCCCCTGACCAATAAAATTGCGGGATTTACCTCATTACGAAAACGATAAAGCGTTACGAAGTGCGTATCATCTATGAATGTCTACATAACATTAATACGCACTTCGCAATGCGTTGTCAGATGTGTGTTATGATAGCTCATTACATTGCGACCCATCGCTGCATGAGATACACAATGGTTGGCTGAGGTAAAGCTACGCGTTTTCGCCCGTGAGTATTTTAACACAAGACGCTAGCGCTACCAAGTCCACTTCCAATCCCTGGCTTCGCATGCGTAGATCTACCAATATTATTTACCTCATGTATTAGAATCGATGTACAGGGTGATTTTCACTTGAATGATTCTAACCACATGAAAATAGAAAGTTTCAAAAACCTAACCTAACAAAACCTAATCAGATCTAACCGAACCGAACCAAAGCAAACTAAACCAATATTTTTTTTCAAAAAAAAAACCTTCCTGACTTTCTACCTGGGATGCTAGAGGATGTGAATCCGAACCGGACCGTACCGAACCGAACCTATCCAAACCTAACCCTACCCAACTAAACCTAATTAGCAGTACGTGTTGTAGTTTAGTTTGATTAGGTTAGGTTTGGTTCAGTTTAGTTAGGTTCGGTTCGGATTCACATCCTCTAGGATCCCGGGCAGAAAGTCAGGAAAGTTTTTTTTTTGAAAAAAATTATTAGTTCAGCTTCCTTCGGTTCGGTTAGATTTGATTAGGTTTTGTTAGGTTAGGTTTTTGAAACTTTCTATTTTCATGTAGTTAGAATCATTCAAGTGAAAATCACCCTGTATGCATCTATTCTAAGACATGAGGTAAATAATATTGGTAGATCTGCGCTTGCGAAGCCAGGGATTGAAAGTGGACTTGGTAGCGCTAGCGTCTTGTGTATTTTAACCAGTCCCGTAGGCACAGTAACGCACTTCGCAATGCGTTGTCGTCGGCGTAACTAAAATTGCTGTAATATTATTTGTCAGATTTGTGTTATGTAGCTCATTACATCGCGACCCGTCGTACTTTAGCCAGTCCCGTAGGCACAGTATGACCACTCGCTTGACCAATCAAATTGCGGGCTCTAGCGAGTTATGACAACGATAAGACGATACAAAGTGCAGATCCATTTTAAGTGTCTATTGTTGTTTCAGATTTTAATTTTTAGTTTAAGGGCATGCGGAACTTTTAATCAAGAATACCTTATATCAATTCATCAGTATTTTTTATTTTATTTTTTTCGCCAAGATATTTATGGCAAGATAATAACTACCGGGTGGAAATTAGCCACTTCAAAAAAGTACAGTGATTTTCATTTTTTCTTGATAATTCCTAGTGATTCCCAGTGATTTTCAGGTGCTTCGCAGGGATTTTTATAGGCGATTCACAGCGATTTTCTTGTGATTCCCTAGCGTGATTCCCAGAAAATTGTTCAGTGACTCCCACGCGCGAATTTTTACTCGGTAACTAACTGTTTGTGTGAAAGATCATTCGGTAATTTTTAAGAAAGTTACGACAAAATTATAAGGAAAATATTAACCTTAACACATCTTGAATCTTAAAACCAAAGACTCTTTATCCAAATGCTATAATGGGAAAATAATTTGTTGCCTGACGGATACCATTTTAATGTACTTATTAATTTCCATATACTAGCGGTACTACAGGGAGGGGTTAAAGGAGATAGTTACATCCCATAGATCTCAAAAAATATATAGGCAGCGACTAAACATAAGTAACAGCCTGAAAAAATTTATATTTTTTGACTTGCTTTATCAGAACAGCAAAAATAAGCACAAAAGAAAAAGAGGCACAGAAAAATTAGCGTACAAGAGAAAAGCACTCATAAAAAAATCGCACACTAAAAAATTGAATACGGAAAAAGAGCATAGAGGAAAGCCTTAACTTAAACATTATTAACACCATCACATAATAAAAAAATCTAAACCTTCCACCAGACTATACATTTCAAAGCCGCGAATCCAAATATGTGGTTTGTATTACTCATTAACTTCAAGTAGTAGACTTGGAATAGGCTCGTATTTCATTCATAAATTCATTTTTGTTTTGGAACGGTATGCAAAACAAAATTTAGTGAGTGGGAAAGAGATACAAAACGTGTTTTGTTTTGGTTTTATTCTTATGTGGCAACGCCGGGTTGTTGCTTTACTACGTATGTCTGTGATAGGTGCGGTTTAATCGTAGATGTAGGCAGTGGCGGAGTAAAATAAAAATAAAACTAAATTAAAAATAAATAAAATGACTTTTAACATAGGAAGTCCATAAATAATATAATTAACACGATTTTTTTTATCCTTCTCCTCTTCGTTACGTCTTTTATAGACAAATTAGATTAAAAAAACATTAGGCGCCGTACAACTCGGCTTCCGATTATACTTTTTTTGATAAAATATTTAAAAAACACAGAATATTCAAAAATGTCTAATAAATACTTTACGCAATTTTCTTGCGATATGACTTTGCTAACTATTTGTAGTCAGTAGTAGACCTGAGTCCATTAAGTCGAGTGTTGAAATATATTCTGAGAATTTTTAGGTTTTAAGAATTTTTTAAAAAATTTATCATTTTAAGGTTTTAAGAATTTTTCAAAAATTTTAAATTTTTTGAAAATTTGAAGGTTTTTCGTAAAAAAAGTTTTTAGAAGCGTTATCCCAAAATATTTAATTGCAAAACAACTATTTGCACTGAAGAAATAAACCGATGGGTTGATCAATATGTTAATACTGTTAACGACCAATAAGAATCAGGACCTGGTAGGACTTACTTTTAAGAACTCAGCAGGAATATAAAAATTGTAGTAAGGTTTGGTTAGGTATTTTTTAAACCTGAACATGATATTGATCTGCATTTTTGTACTAATTTCGGTGCCTGATATTTGTGACTGGTGAACTTTGGCATCTTCAAAAATCAAAATTAGAATTGTAACATTAAATAACTTATATAAAAATATTAAAATACAGGGTGTAATTTTAATGATGCACCAAACTTTAAGGCGTGGAGAGAAGGTCAAAAGAAGAATATTTTTCTTGTCCACTTTGCATTAAACCTCTTTATTTTTTAGATACTGGGTTTCAAAGTTAAGGATTTTTTTTCGATTTTTTATTATAACTTCTTTGAAAATTGCAATAGAAAATCAAATTTTTTTGGAGATATGTGCTACAATAGAAGTAACAATTATGTGATAAAATGATTTAAACAAAAAAATATTACTGAAAATTATGACTGTGATCTGTTTTTTTTTTCAAAAAATTTAAAAAAATCTTTTTAAATTTGGTACTATTATCACAATTTTGTTTTAGGTTATCTCAAAATTGTTTTGTGAATTTATGAGCTCAGAAAACAAATAATTCTTACAAAAATTTACAAATTTATACCTATTGCAAAGGTTATTTGGCCAAAAAAGGAATAGAAAATTTTTTGATCACAATGAACTAGAAAATTATTTGACGATGTCAAATTTGTCATTTTTAAATGTCCCAGTTTTACCTCACTCTTCAAACTTGACAAATGCTTTAACTTGGAAACAAAAAACTTTTGACCACTAGTTATTTGAACTTTTTCTCCAGTTTTGACCTTCTGCACCAACCCTTAAAGTTTGGTGCATCATTTAAATTATACCCTGTATACTTGGTCATCTAAATTCAATGTTTTCATCCTTTTTTTAGTCGAAAAACTAAGATTTAGTACCCTTTTTACATTATAGACAATCTTATAGTTAAAACGTTCGCCAAGGAAGTCAAAAGACCACTAAGTAAGTAAGGTATCTTAGTTTAAAAACAAATAAATAGTAAAGTTAAAATTTTAACGACAGATGAGATTACTAACTAAAACCGCTACAAATAACAGGTAAAAATGGTTAGGTTAAGTTTAAAAAAACTATTTTTTTTTTTATTCAAAATCCTAAGTCTCTTAGGAACTATGGTAGCGTCAAAAATTGCTTACTGTAGCTGCGTTCGGTATTTGCATCTCAGACGCGACGGATTTTTGGTCAGGTGGTTACAGATTAGTCTGAGCAAATTGGAATTAACGAACATATCCGATCTAACCAAACACATGTACATATTGCAACTCACACCCAGCTATAATTTTGGCAAAATTTTCCTGTGATGTCGGAAATTTATATAATTTGTTGTCTCCTTAATAATTCGATTTCAATCTTTTTACATAAAAAATATTTTTGTAAACAAAACAAATACGCAACATGACGTCACAATCTTGGATCAATCTGTTTCGTCGGTCAAAATCCATGGAGCAACCAGATTTACGTCCGAGTAGTATGCACAGAATTACCGAACGGTTCAGATCTACCTCCCCTCGTACGTAAATACCGAACGCAGCTACTGTTAAAAATAAACAGAACTGTTTTCAACAGCAGATCTGAATAATTTATTTTTCAAATAGTCAGAGTTGGAAAGTTGCTTATGTCTGATAAATTTTGTTGTTCCCCTACTTTTGAAAGACTCTGTAGATAGGTATAAAAAAAATAAAGGCCTTGATTTTGAAAAATTGGATTTGTAAGAAATGTAGGTACCTGTGGTTTGCTTGGGTTTTTTCAAGTTATAAGATGTACCTAGATAGGTAGACAAATTCCTTGAGCCAAAATATTTGTTTATTTTGTTGTATAAACGCATAACAAATTGTAAATTTTAATTGGCGTCAGCCAATTTTGACCAATATTAAACGTACAATTTTTCAAAAAACAATAAATAAACAGGAACCGTGTACCTAACTACTACCTAGTTATCCCCTTTTGTAACAAAATAAACTAAAGTACCTACCTATATGACAACATTTAGTTCAATTAAATTATCATTTTATAAAATAATATTTTCACACACAACCATTCACAAAACATGCACAAAACTAAACATCTACGCCAATGCATTAGGCAATATTTTGACATTTTAACTCACCGATGAAATGATGTTTCTTTATCTAAAACATCAAGTTTTTTACACACAGTACTTTCGTTTTATCGTCTTTCTTTGAAAAAAACAGAAATTTGTCTTTAATTTGTCAAAAAACACAATAAAATCACTGAAAAAATCGAAAGCTAACTAGCAACACTGGTTTTCCACACATGAATGAATGAAAATACCAGCGTTAGTTTCGTTTACCGGGACATTTTGGCCCGCTGTGTCTCTTTTCCGCTCGATGTGGGAGGGTTTGAGAGAGATGCAAGACATACGGCGCATGTTGAGATGACTACTAAACGAATATTTACTACGCGTGTGTTCACTTTTCAGAATAGTGCTTTTTGGATATCTCTTTCGCTTGCAGAGCGGGAGGATTTGACAAAGATGCAAACTGTCTCGACCATTTAAGATAAGTTATTAAATTAAATTTACTTTGCTCGTGTTATTTTTATGTCCTTCTCTATCGTGCCTGCAATGGGTCGTGTTCCATCTTCATTGCCGGTTAAAAAATACATACGTAACATGAGACAGAAGATTTGATTTTTGCTCAGCACTCTCTCTCTGTTGCCTTATCTATACCTCTAAATCAATGGTATTACTCGTAGACTGCCAAAATTTCAAATGAAATGTGGAAAACTTAAAAATCATGCAATTGAATGTTAAAGTTTCAAAATAGTACATTTGTATAGCCAACAATAAATTATTAATATTAGGTACTTTGTAAAGTAACGACATTATTTTAAACAATTTGCATTTTTATATCTGCACTTTATTTCGCGATTCACAACGTTTTTCGCATTTTCTTTTGTGTCTGCGCGAATAATTGCGACTTTTGTCAAATTTGCTTGAAATTTTGCGGGTGTACGGTCAAATCGGCCCTGGAGAAGTAAGTCTATTCAAATGTACAGATCTAATGGGCCAGTTATGCTCTTAGGATAATAATGAACCTTAGACGTAAGTCATAAGAGGTTTTAAATCAAATATATTTATAAACAAAATTTAAAAAAAAAAATATTTTCAAAAATGTTTAGCTAAATCAAAAATTTTTAATATTTTTAATATTTGTAAAGCATTTAAAGATTTTATAAATTTTAGAATTTCAAAAAAAAAATTAAAAATCGTAAAACTTTTTTAAAATTATAAAACAAGGATTTTTCAAAATTCACATATTTCCAAGTTTAAAAATTTTACAAAATTGTCAATATTTATAATCTCCTCTTATTTTTTGGGTAGAGATTAACAAGGTAATTTTTTGCGTGAAATATTTTAATTTGCTAGATTACAAATGTTCACTTTGATTTCCGCATGTTCTGTTTTACTATCTGCGTTTTTTTCATATGCAAATATTTTCTTTTTAATTTCTCAGCTTTTTTTCCTGTCCCCTTATTTACGGTCACTGCTTTACCATTACTCACTGAACCGAACCGAACTAAACCGAAGAGAACCGAACCGCAGACTTTAATTCCTGAACCGCGGCAGTTTCCGTTAAACTCTGCATAAGATATGAAATTAAAAAAAACACAGCTTATTTTATTGGGAACCTTGGTAAAAACAGAATTTTTAATTGAATGTCATGTGGTTATAGCCCTTCAATTAGCTCTTAGTTTTCGCTCAAAGAAATCTGCGACAAAGCCGTTTCAATCCGCTTTAGTTAAATCAAAACAGGATATTTTGGTTTGCTTTACAAGCCTTAAATCGGGAAATTAAAGCTTGTCATTTACTCTGGTTGTATCATTAGTAATATAGTAGAATAGCTGGAATGGAAACGAGAATCTATTTGATAAAGGGAATTTGGGACAATAGCCTTTTTGGTTAGGTATCTACATCGAAATAAAACCTTGAGCATTAATAAATCAATAAAAAGCACCATATAGTCCATTCATTATAGAATTTTAGCTTGCAAAACGTGGTGTAGTAGCGATTTTGACATATGTTGTTGACATCGGAGTCCTAAAAATAAATTTGGATTTTCGACCTTGGGAAGGGGCGGGGGGGGGGCGGCTCCCACTGCCAGCTTAGGTTTAGTGTGCACAAAAAGGTTTTTTTTTAATTACTTGGTTACTGTACGTTTTAGAAAAAGAAGTTTTTACCAAAAGTTGAAGGCAATAAAATTTCCTACAAAAACGCGTTTGTACGTTTTTTGGCCAGACGAATGGTTTTTGAGTTACGACGCCAAACATCACTAAAGAGTAAATTTTCAGAAATCAATTTTTAAGAAAATAAATAAAACCAATAAAAAATAAAATAAAAATTAATTAGAAAAAAATAACCTCTATAAGCGGATGCCCCTGGAGTGTCATGTCAATAAAAGCTTTAACACAACTTTGTGATACACTGTTTAAATGAACATTATATTTTCTCTAAAAAAGGTTGGTTAACATTTTTGCCTAAAATGCTTAGTTTTTTTTGAAAACTTAATAAAACCTAAAAAAACATAATTTTTTTTTGTGATCCTACAAAATAACCCCACTTTATGGATCCCAATTAAGTGCTAACCGTGGACTTGGCCCACTTATGTGATATGTCGTTTAAAAGATAAATTAATTTTCTACAATAAAGTTAAATTCACACTTTCTGTAAAATGCTGACCTATTGAGAAGATGAAATACAACTGAATAATTTCGGTTTAATTTGCATATACTATGTAAATACATAGGAAATGGGTGTACTGCGAAGACTTCAGTGTTTGTGTCTTAGCAAGGTTACTAACCAGAGAACTCAGCAATATTTCATTAAATAGGCTAGTAGTTAGTCTTTATTTTATGTTATTACAGATTTTCTTAAAAATAAGCAGTTTCGCCACTAAATACAAAAAATATTAAAAATCCAGAATGGCGGGAAATGTTTTGCGCCATAACTCGAAAACCACTCGTCTGAAGAAAAACGTACAAAAGTGCTGCGCTTTTGTAGGAAATTTTAACTTTTGTTAATTTTTTTTTCAAATTTATAGACCCCAAGTAATTTAAAATGAAACCTTTTTGTGCACACTAAATTCAGTTTTTTAGGGCTTCAATGTGAACATAAATATTGCGACTTTTGCAAGCTGTGTGTCTTTTTTTCGCTTTAATGACTGGCCTACTATCAGGTCAAGTAGCCATTTTTAACAAGGTTTTATTACCTTGTTAGTTTGCATGTAATAAATCTAGAAAGTTGATTTTAACCGAGGTCCATTGTCGGATTGACTGAAATTTAGTACTCATTTGTAGTTCCAGTAACAATTTTATTAAAAAGTTTTCAGTGGTAGTCGTGGTGGGGTACTACTCAAGTCGATTTCGTTCGGTATGTAAAAGTTTTTGAGGATGAGTATTTTGAATTTTTAAATAGGATTAAAAAAAATTAATACGGAGTATTCAAAACCGCCGAATATAGTCCAAATTTCACTGATGGTTTTGACCGAGTTCTACTTATCCGATTAAATTGAAATTTGGTACACATTTATAGTTTCGGTGAAAATAGAATATTATGTTATTATTAAGTCACCAAGAATAGTGGTGGGGGATATTATGCAAGTTGGTCCGATTTGGTTTAAAATTGGTATGTAGTGGTTTTTGAGGACAAGGATTAAGAATTTTTAATCAAAGTATAAAAAAATTAATGTTGGATTCAAAATTATTTTAAAACTAAACATGAAAAAATAAATTATAAATTAAAAAGTTTAAAAAAATACGCTTTTAAATATATGTAGGTACTAAAAAGTATAATATAATGTAATTTGCTTAAAACGTTTTGTTACATATAAAAGCGTGGGGCACCTCGCCAATCCCAGAAAATCTGTTGGCTTTAAACTTGTAGACCTCTTAATATGCAATGAGTTTTTATAATTTCTAACGATTTAAATAATAGTAAAGTGTGTAAATGTGTAACACGTGTGTCTGTCTATAGCTATTTACTCGATTGAAGATCGCGATTACATATGTTTCGAAAAACATTTATTCAAAAACGATTACCATCGGCAATTAATTGCAAACTTATTCTAAACTTGTAGTGGTTTGAAATATTACCAATAGACACTTTCCAATAAGTCCCAATTAAATGAGCCGAACCCTATCATATTATAAAGCGTCTTTCCAATAAATTAATAAAAAAACTAAAACATTTTCGAAAAATAAGAATAAAAGTGCCTCTTTGAAGGATCAAGTATGGTTCTGTCCAACATCTTAACTTTTAGGATGGCGGCAAATTTCGATTATAATAGCTTGAAAGAACAATCAATTCTTACCATCATTTTTCTTATTTCACTAAAATCGGTTTGGTAATAATGAGTTTATAAGGAAATGAATGCAGACAGGGTTGGCAATGCAATCGTATAATCTGTAACACAATGACTAAAACAGAAATAGGTTTTTTGAGAACCATTACACCGAGTTTGCTAATTTGTACCTCGTTGTGCGCGGAAAAAGTTGTGCTTTTCTATAAATTAAAAAAAAAATCTAAAATATTTCCAGAAAATAAGAATAAACCCACCATTTTTAAGAATCAAGTATGATTCTGTCTGCTATCTTAAATTTTAAGATGGCGATAAATTTTAATCATGATCTTTAAAAAATAATCAATTCTCACCAGGATGTTTTTTATTTCATCAAAGACAAAGGTTCAGTAGTAATAAATTTGTAAGGAAATAAATGCAGACATGATTGGCAAGGCAATCGTATAATTTTCAAAACAATGGTTGAAACAAAAATATTTTTTTTAGAACCATCAAACCGATTTTGCTGATTCACACCTTGTGCGTTGCAAGAATGCAGCTTTTCTACTAATTAAAAAAATAATTCAAACGTGTTCGCAACATAAGAATAAACCAGCATCTTTAAAGGGTACATTTTAATATTGTCCGCCATCTTGGATTTTGAGATCGCTGACAAATAATTATAATTACTCAAAACTCTGATTAATTCTCTGCCAAGCGCAGTTTGTCCCATTAAAATCGATGGTATAGTTCAAAAGTTATAATGAAAAAAAATTGTCCGGTTTTTTTTTGGCCCACATGGTATATATGTATTGATTGATTTATAAGAATTCTAATTTAATACAGCAGATTTTTTGTTGCAAAAAAAATCACTGAATAGAGTTAAAAAGATACTATTATAAATCAGTACGTTTTGACGTAGCTAGATTAAAATTTAGCGCTCTTTTTACTCATCTGACTTTAACTACGTGGTAAAAAGGAGGACGGAGATAGCAATTCACAAATAGTATCAAGTTCCTATCCAAGTTCGTTAGTTAATTCACGTTTGCTCTGAGGTACATGAAGAAATATTTATATTTTATATTTATGTTCCCAATAAGCTTATTATGCTAACATTTTTAAATATTTTTACAAAGATGAAAGTCAAGTGAATCGCTGGACCATATAGCAACAGCCGCCCCAAAATAAAAAATAAACCAAATTTAATTAATAAAATAGGCATAATGCAAGGGTGTCGCTTTGTCGGATGTTACAAGTGCGTGCAATTAAGAGGAAAATATACATTGGATCTCACAGAGTGATGAATATCAATTGGATCGATTCTTGAATATACTCGCGCCAATATACACGGAAATTTTGGCGTCAAAATTTTTTAAAAATTTTGCTGTATTCTTCATCAGACTCATGGTATGCTATGACATCCATTTAATTCAGGTACATCCGGGCCCTCCCCATCAGGACTGTACCAAAAACATGGAATAACGTTGTGACATCCGAATTTGGATGTCACAACGTCGAAGGATGTCCCAAGATATCTAAAATTTTTACGCCTGGATGTCACAACGATCAGCGGATATCTATATATATATATATATATATATATATATATATATATATATATATATATATATATATATATATTGATCTATGAAAAGATCGATTGCAAAGAAAAAAAAACCATCCGTGACCTACGAAAGCTCTTCTGTCTTACACGCCAGAGCAACGCATATAGTGGTTTTACCCACCATTAGACGCGAGCGTCAATCAGCAAAATTTTTAAGTCAAATAATACTAACACACCTTCTTGTTAATGGACAACTTATAAGTGTTAACAGTTAACTGTTTCGTCCTTATGGGACTCCTCAGAACACTTCTAGGTCAATGTGACACCCTTGCGAAGCTAATTAGACGGTTTTGTCTCTAATTCTATGTCTTTAGTGAGAAAACCCTCTTAACCCAAACTTATACTCTGTCGTAACTATAACTAAATAAAATGCGTCATCGTAATTTTCAAAATATGTTGTAGCTTTTAATCCCTTTTTCTCTACTACTTCTTCAATTGGACAACCTTCAAAAGTCAAGCTACAGCATTAACATTAGCTTTATTTCAAAATATTTAACCCAAATTAAAAGATTTGTTTCAAAAATAACTCTGGAGCGTTAAAGATTTTAATAAACAAATAAAACATTTTATCGAATAAAATTTCAATAATATATTTAGGTATTATCGGAGTTGTACCTGACAAGCAAAAAGTATTGCTCCATGTCAAGCAAGCTTTGCCAATAAATGTTTCCTAATTGACATTTTATGACGATCCTACAAAAAGCTCCTGGAAGTGAGTGAGAACTTTCATAGCCCAGTCATACTAGGAATTCACCTAGAAAAAAATAGGTGCAAGCTGGATTTTTGTATAATTATTCCTCAGCATCTGGGACAGATCCTCACATATTTGCCGCCAAAATCCTCCTTGAGCTTCGCCAGATATAAGGCCCCAAATGTTCTAAAATCAGTTTTTTGTGATTTTCTCGAAAAATAATAACTTTTTCAATTTCAAAATATTTAATCCAAACTAAAAGATTTGTTTCAAAAATAACTCTGGAGCGTAAAAGATTTTAACAAACAAATAAAAATTTTATCGAATAAAATTTCAATAATTCCAATGGTAATAATATATTTAGGTATTATCGGAGTTGTACCTGACAAGCAAAAAGTATTGCTCCATGTCAAGCGAGCTTTGCCAATAAATGTTTCTTAATTGACATTTTATGACGATCCTACAAAAAGCTCCTGGAAGTGAGTGAGTCGCAACTTTCATAGCCCAGTCATACTAGGAATTCACCTAGAAAAAAATAGGTGCAAGCTGGATTTTTGTATAATTATTCCTCAGCATGTGGGACAGATCCTCACATATTTTCCGCCAAAATCCTCCTTGAGCTTCGCCAGATATAAGGCCCTAAATGTTCTAAAATTAGTTTTTTGTGATTTTCTCGAAAAATAATAACTTTTTCAAAAAAAGTTTAGAGTGAAAAAATACGTAAAATCATTCAGTCTAGCAAAAAATTAAGAAAAAAACCTAACCTAACATTTAAAAAATTTAAATAAAAAAATATATTATTTTACATTTACTCTATGGGTTACTTGTTTTAAAATGTTAATACTTTGTAATATTAAGCTTGATCCCCACTTGTATCAAACACTATTTTCAAAAGCGTAATATTAAAAATATTTAACTTGTAGTTAAATACAGTGTTAAAATCCAGCTTCCAGAAATTAAAGTAATTTTTATTATGTTTTAGAAAAAATAGTATTTGATTAAACTTAAATGTGACAAAGTGGTTTGACAAAATCAATGGAACATAAGGGTAATGATCTCTATTTTTATGTCAAAATTTTTCCCCAAGGTTGTCAAAAACCAGGCTGTATGTACATGGATAAATTATTTTTTGTAGATATTTTAGAAACTAAAACTTTTAGTACTCGTGTTTATACACGGTAAAAAAATTTTTCTACAATGAAAACACGTATTTTTCTTTTTACCTTAAAACAATTTGATTTGAACCAAAATATTTCCTTTTAGTTCAACGAAGCGTTTAGTATTGAAATCAGACTTTATTTTTCTTCTTTGATTGTTTTGTTTCAGTATACTACATTTTGCAAAAAAGCAAATTGTCTTCATATAAGTAATATTTTGCATCCAGAAAACACGGTGCCTTAAAATAATTCAGTTCCAATTTAAAATAAAATAATTTCTGTTTCATATTAAAATAAAGAGGCAAGACAATTTTTGTGTAATATCAAGAAAATATTATCTTGGTGAATAGGAAAGCACAAATTATTTTACTTAAAAGCAATTTGCTTTGATCCAAGATAATTTGTTTACCGTGTAGTTTAAACCCTTAAAAAACATCCTTAAGTTACATTTATTTTGTTTAAACCCCTTTGTCCCATTAAAGTTTAGTGAAACACTAGTTTTGCAATCAATAGCAGTTTGGCCGGAATCTCAAATATAATAAAAGTGTGCACATTTGCATATATTTTAGCTGTTTTTACCGAGAAATTGAACTTTTGTTTTCATACAGTGCCTAACGGTCTAAAAATATTTTTTCTATGTCCCATTAGCCTAAGCGTTACTTAAAGTTGTTTAACTTTAATAAACAAAAACTAAATTTAAGCACATGGTGTTTTGTACACCTGTATATCGTCGCCAAAACCACGAAGTGGCGTAACTCACAAATTTTTTTATTGAAATTCATAAAAATTTTCAAAATTATCAAAATATTTAAAACTTGAAGATCTTTTATTATTTGTGAACTATTTAATATTTAAAGCTTTTTGGGAATTTTTCGTAACTATAAGTTTTTGTTTAAAACCTCTTATAATTCCCGTCCAGGTTCATAATTATCCTAAGAGCATAAATGGGCCATTAGACCTGTATTATTGGTGGGTCGTAGGCATAGCGTAAGATATTTTTTCTTACCCCAAGGTTGTAGGTAATATTTACACCGGTATATAAAAAAAAATTATCTGTATATTTGATCAAACCCACTTCTCCGGGGTCCTTATAATATAAATACGTTGAACATTTTCGCGCAGACAAAAAAAATGTGAAAACTGCTAAAAAATATAGATTTTTTTTTAATTATATCAATGTTGCTTTATAAAGAAGCTCTCCGAGGAACAGTGGCGTATATAGAGAAAAGTTTCGGGGTGGGCCCGAGGCAGTTTTGGGGGGGGCCCGAGACCCCATGAGGGCGTATTTTATGATATTTTATGTTTGTCTTCATGAAATATGTCGAAAATATCTAAAAAAACCTTAGCTTCGGGGGGGGCCCGGGCACCCCAGCCCCCCCCCATATATACGCCAGTGCCGAGGAAAATTGATTTAATAGCTTCGAAAATGTACCATTTTCGCATCTTCACGGTGTATATTGCATTACTTGGATCAAGTTTTTTGCAATTTATTCGATTGTTTCGATGTAGAGACTACATTTTTGTGTTTATTTGCCGGAGCTATTATTGTTTACGTTTTTCCTCTTTGCGCTTTTTTCCGTGTGCACTTTTTGCCACAGGCGATTTTTTACTTGAGTACATTTCTGATAAAGCAAGTAAGCAAAATTATACATTTTTCAGGCGTTTACTTACCTGTAGTAGCTCTCCACCCTTTTACTTTATATATTTTTGCTGGTTCCGGGGGGGAACCATTCCCCCCCCTTTCCCCTCTCCCTAATGTAATACCGCTGGCAGGCATGGGAATGGGAACCTATTACTACTAATATATAATTCTGGTGCTTGATATGAATGTAACTCTTTCATTTCTATTTGAAGAAAGTTGACGTCCTTAGATTTTACAGTAAGGAAGGCTTAGCGGAAAACAAGGACGTTAGAGATTTTAACCCTCTTTATTTTATAGTCTGTACTTTTCCATGTGGATTTACCTGAGCTTTAATATCTCAATTCGGCGCCCTTGTGGCGCAACTTTGCTAGACATCCAGGGGACTTATATAGGTCCCTGACCGGTCTCAGGGCTGGTACAGGAACGCATTCTGTACCACGTGGTTTTGATGTCCCGCGACCCGTCTCATGAAATGACACTTCTGCTCCTAGATCATTTTCGAGATATCCTTAATGTTGCGTTCCCTCTTGATTTGTATTTTACGCACAAACCAAGTCTATCGACCTACCAACTCAGTTTTGAAAGCTTTCTCATTTGAGTTTTGCACATTTGTGGGTTTCCCTTGCTTTGTGAAGTGCCATTGCAGGTTTGTTTCTTGTCAAAAACTAATCCCAGATATTTTATGTTCCTTCTTTGCCAGGCTATCCTTCGACGACCCAGAGACTTTTTTCTTGAAAAGACAATCGCTTAAGTCTTTTCTGGGTTGATCTTAATTTTCCACCTTTAAGGGCAAGCTCTACAAAACACTTTGAAACCGAAGGGGCAAAGGTGTGCGTGAAAGGAACCTTGTGGGGCTGGACTTTGCCAAAAATTTTAACCAATCCCATCAAATTACGAAATTATCCTAAAACTCCAGGGCCGGTTTTTAAACCCGACAATCTGCATAAAAAAACCCATGTAAAAACTCTATTTTAATTCCGGAAGTATTCCTTTTAATTGTCTAACGAAAATGTGATTCCCTTTCTAACACGAAAGAAGATACGAAATATAAAAATACTTCATGTGGGCAAAGATCTAAGTCATCCAAGTCAACCAGTCTTGCTAAACGTATAACCCTTTGTGACGCCGGCGGCGGCGGTCGCTTGACTTTCTTGAAATCATGTGTGTGTGTGTGTGTGTAAAAATGCAAGTTTAATAAAATACATTTGAATAATCTAAGAAAATATATCAATTGATGGATAAATTTCTTTTAGTGCAGGCACTGTAGGTAGTTGAGTATGCAAAATATGAGGACCGCAGTTTGACAATGGATTCTAGCTGACAAAAGGTCACAGATTAACGATCTGGATGTTGCCAAGCCAGGTTTTGGTCCTTTTTTTTTATTCCCCCTTTTCATATAGTCGTGTTCGAATTTCTGAAAACTTAACTAAGTTGACGCCTTAAAGCCATAATGACAGAGAAATGAATCAAAATTGTGTAAAATCCAACCTAAAAGTAAAATTGGTTTGTTAAATTTTAGCTGCAAGAACTCCCAAAAACCCCTCAGACCCCCCAAAACCTGACATTTTGAGGTTTTCTGCAAATTTTCTCCAAAACTAAGCTTCTTAGGAAAAAATATGTTATTACCTTTATTATAGACAATAAAATTTCCTTTTCATTGATGTATTAGTCAGTGGGATACGACCAATGAGAAACTCTTCAGCGGCGTCCGTTTATAGAGGTGATGTAAAAAAATTAAAAAAGAAACATGTTTATTACATGATTTACTCGCTTTTCTTACAAACTAAGCTCTTTAATAAAAATTGTGTTCTATATTCGATTCTAGACAATGAAATGTCCTTTAAAATGATCTATAACAAGGCCAGATTTTTTTATTTATAACAATTTAGGGTCGTACGTAAATTACAATTTTAAAAAATCATTAAACTTACCAAATTTTTTAACATGTCTTGTCCAATTTTTTGAAAAACTAAGCTTTCTGGGAAAAAAATTATTTTATACTTTATTGTTGAAAATGAAATTTCCTTTTTAAAAATGTATAAGCTGGTGCGGTGAGACTAACACCAAACTTTCCAGCGGCGTCCGTTTATTGAGAAAATGTAAAAAAAATAAAAAAACCACCTGTTTGTCACAGGTTTTACCCGATTATCTTAAAAAGCAGGTACTCTGTCAAAAATTATCCTATATAATCGATTGTAGACAATGAAATTTTCCTTGAAATGCTGTATCACAAAGGAAAATTTAGCTTTAAATTAAAATTTCACAGGCGTCCGTAAATAGAATCAATTTTTACAAATCAACAAACAAATTAATTTTGTTACAGGTTTTATCCGATTTGCTCAGAAACTAAGCTCAATTGGAAAAAATGTATTCTAAACTTTATTGTAAAAAATATTTTCTTTTTTATCAATATATAAGTCAGTGAGGTTTGGTTAATGACAAACTCTCCAGCAACGTTCGTATATAAGGGTCAAATAAAACAAAAAAAATAAAATCATTTTTGACATATGCTTTAACCGATTTTCCAAAAAAAAACAAGCTTTCTAGAAGAAATATGCCTCATAGCTGATTGTAGAAAATCAAATTTTATTTTAAATGATGTATAGCACGGTAAGAGTAATTTCATTTTTAAAACTTCAGGGGCGTCCGTAAATAAAATAAATTTTTTAAATAAATAAATGAAGCGCACCACACTATAGCCGCCATCTGCATTTAGTGTCTTACCCCTAGAACCCTCCCTCACATCCCTCCTCCACAATAGCTTCAGCTAAGCTGTAGCAGCAAAGGTGATCCCTCCGCACCTTTTCTCCACATCCTGCGCCATAGTTTTGTAGATAAATTAGATGGATGAGGGGGGGATGGCCTAGTACCGCCAGTTATTTAAATTTTAAGTATCTTAAACAAAATCGAACCAAAATTAATTTGTTTGTTGATTTTTAAACATTGATTTAATTTACGGACGTCCCCAAAGTTTTAAAATTTTAATTTTTCTTACCTTGTTATACATCGTTTAATATGATATTTTCTACAATCAAGTATAAAGACTTTTTTGATAAAGGGCTTGGTTTTTTGGAAAATCGGGTAAAACTTGTAACAAAAATGTTTTTATTTATTTATTTTTTAAATGACCCCCATTTACGTTAAAAAGGAAAATTTATTTTCTACAACAAAGTTAGGACAGTTTTGTTAGTTGAGCTTAGTTTTTGAGAAAATTGGGTAAAACCTGTAAAAAAATTAATTTGTTTGATGATTTGTAAAAATTGATTTTATTTACGGACGCCTGTGAAGAAGGAAATTTTATTGCCTATAATCGACTATATAACAGGATTTTTAAAAGAGGGCTTGGTTTTTAAGCTAATCGGGTAAAACACGTGACAAACCTGTCGTTTTTTAATTTTTTCTGAAAAAACAGACGCTGCTGGAGAGTTTGCTATTAGTCTGATTACACTGATACATTTTTATAAAGGGAATTTCATTTTCTACAAGAAAGTGTAAAATAATTTCTTTCAGAAAAAGCTTAGTTTTTGAGAAAATTGGATAAAACTTGTAAAAAATTGGTTCAGTTTCAAATTGATATAATATATGGAAGACCCCAAATTCTTACAAATAAAACAAATCATGCCTTGTTATACATCATTTAAAAGGAAATATAGTCCTATAGTCTACAATCGACTATAGGACACAATTTTTGATAAAAAGCTTGATTTTTAAAAAATGGGGTGTAACATGTAATAAACAATTTCTTTTTTTAATTTGTTTACATTACTTCAATAAACTGAGACAATGACACTGGAGAGTGTCATTGGTCCTACCTAAAAGTTTCACGTTTTGGAGGTTCTGGGGGATTTTTGCAGCAAAAATTTAAAAAAACTAATATAATTTTATTTTTAGATTAGATTTCACACATTTTTGATGCATTTCTGTGTCATTGTGGTTTTAGGGCGTTAACTTAGTTAAATTTTCAGAAATTTGAAGACGATTATAAGAGGAGGGAGGAGGGGGAGGGATAAAAAAATATGACCAAAATCTGGCTTGGCAACATCCAGATCGTTAATCTGTGACCTATTGTCAGCTAGAATCCATTGTCAAATTAAGCTCCTCATATTTTGCATATTCAACTACCTACAGCGCCTGCACTATTTCAACTATTTTATTTTTACGATAAAGACAAAAGCAAATTTCCACTCTAATAATAAATACTATTTATTTTGTAATAAACTATATAATAGACTTATTATATTTAAATAAAATAGTAGTTTACCGAACAGGTGCGGAAAGTGCCAGTTTTCCGCACGCGATTGCTCGCCCAGCAATTAAGTACGGAAAAGTCACTTCTCGTGCGTGTTAGGAAGATACACTATTTTCCACAGTAGGCCAGTCATTAAAGCGAAAAAGGTGTGGTTGCGATTTTGACATATGTTGTTCACATTGGAGTGCTAAAAAAATTTTGGATTTCGGCCTTGCGAGGGCGGCTTTCCCTGCCATCTTGGATTTAGTGTGCACGAAAATTTTTTTTTTTTAAATTACTTGGACCTTGTACATTTTAGAAAAAATAGTTTTCGACAATAAAAATTCCTACAAAAACGCTTTTCATGTTTTTTGTCAGACGAATGGTTTTCAAGTTATGACGCTAAACATTTCGCCGTCATTTTGAATTTTAACCAATTTTTTTATTTAGTGTAATAACATGGAATAAAGACAAACTAATAGCCTATAAAATGAGTCACTGAGTTATCTGTGTAGTACCCTTGCTGAGATACAAACACTGAAGTTTTAGCAGTACACCCGTTTCCTTTGTCTTTCCATTCTATATGCAAAATAAACAAAAATTATTCAGTTTTATGTCATTTTCTCAAAATGTAAGCATTTTTAGAGCCTAGGTCCGCCACTGGACTCCTCAGGACAAATGAATTGCTTATTGAACTTTTGGACACAAAATATAGTTTTGTATACAATATTTAAAAAACCTAACCTAACCTAACTTTTTGCTTTATAACCGATCTAAATGTAAATCTAAATGTTCATTTAAATCTAAATCTAAATGCAAAACTAAATCGAAATCTAAACCCAAAGCCAAATCCAAATGTAAATCTATCTCTTTATTGTCACAATCTGTAGGGGAGAGCGGGGCAGTTAACGAACTCAATTTAACGCAAAATTTATAAATAGCTACGAGTTTATTACTGTGCTGGTAGAACTCTGTAAAGTCAAAGTTTTATGGGTTAAAGATAGATGGAGCATGTAAGAATAATTATAGTACATTGGCTCATAACCTATAATTCGAGTGGTCGCTTATAAAATTTTATGCCGAAAAATAAGCTTTTGCGAAAAAATCGAAGGGAAGAATAACATTTGTTAGTAACTCGGAAAATATTTATTTTATTTTCAATATAAGAACATCTTTGGTCGTTTTTTGTTTTTATCTTTTATTTTTTACTAAAACATTTTACCTGGGGGCAAGATGACGAATAAAAATAAGCTTGAAAAAAAACTTGGAAAAAATTTGAACAAGAAAATAAAAAGAAAAATCATGGCAAATTCTTAAAAGTTAAAAAGAAAGTTTTTAATGATTTTAACCAAAACCTATCACAAACAAAAAAAAAACAACGAAAATATTTTTGTTTAGGGTAGCAGGAACCATGAATTGAACCTCCAATATCGGACTTGATTAAATGTGGAAGGTGCGAGGGTTCGGGGCATGAGGCGAACACCTCATATGAAAAGATGGGAACATACATTTGTGACCTATGCGCCTAGTCGTCATCTAACCCCAATAGGCTCGTCAACTTACCCCATGGGGCAAGATGACGAAAATGCATTTTTTACGTTTTTTGTTGTGTACATTTTTAAGGTTTAAATTTTTGTGTATTTTTTTTTAATTCGTTTGTAAACCAAAACATCTATCTTACATTTAAACGAAGTTTTTTAGTCAAAACCGGATTCGGGTATTTTCTAGGAAGCTTTAATCCTTAACATCATAATCTTGCCCTCTTCTCCCCTACATAGTGAGGGATATACAAAAATATTATGGCTGTTAAAGACATCATAATTAACCAAATATTATGCTGATTTTTCCAGTTTAAAAAATCACCCTGTAATTATAAACCTGACCTCACTGGCTCGGTATGTAAATTTATTGCTTGTGCAATATTTATCTAGTTTTCACTCTTATATAACATATTATTATATGACCATTTATTTTTACTGGTCATTCCCTGATGGCAACGGGTCATTTAATGATTTTTTGTGCAATTTGCCCTAAAAATGGTTAAATCTTTTAAACTTAGATATATTAATTTATTTACAAGAGAGTTATAAAATAATAAACACATTTTCCAACCACCAATTTAATTTTCTTTCAAAATGAAAACGTTTTTTTGACATTTTAAAATGACTTTTTCCTTAAGTGGTGATTCACTGGTCGATTCGTTCTATTAAAAAGACAGCCTATAACAACCACTACTGCTATTTAAATGTCGTTATTTAAAGGGTCGTGGAAATTTGTTTGAAAACACGTTTTTTGAAAATCATTTGTTCGAAAGCAATAGCATGAAACATTTTCCTCCAATGCAAAATTGTTCGAAAACATTTTCTTCATAGGGAAATTTGTTTGAAACCATTTTCTTCAAACGGAAATTTCTTCAAAAACATCTTGGCAATGGCAATTAATTCGAAATAAATTTCTTAGAAAAAAAATTCTAGTCCTGCCTTGCCAAACTTAACACAAATCATATAGGTCGACTATGAAGTCTCTTTCTAACATATTTTTTCAAAACAAAAACTTCCTGACTTCTTTCCCGGGATTCTAAAGGGTGTGAAACAAAACCAAAGGTATTTTTTAGGGAAATAATTTAAAAAAAAAGGTTTCGGTTTGGTTCTCGGTTTGTTTTGGTTTCACAGTATCTAGAATCCCGGAAAAGAACTCTAAAAAAGTTTTTTATTTTCGATACTTTTTGTTTTCGATATTTTGTAATTTCGATGTATTGGATTTTTGATATTTTGTGATTCGATATTTCGTAATTCGATAAAATGTAGTTTTGACATTTTTTGGTTTCATTTTGTAGTTTCGATATTTTGTATGTTTTCGATATTTTGTAGTTTCGATATTTTGTGTTTTCGATATTTTGTGTTTTGATATTTGTTCGCCCGTCCGTGTCTAGTTCAACGTAATTCAAGCCAAAGTTTGAATCGATTTCGATTCTATTAAATCGCGAAACTGCTTTAAATATAAAATTTAATATTTCTTTGAAGTATCAAAACTTATTTCTATACGATAAATGGCAACTATAAAATAATTAAAATTTACTGAAGCCGTTAAATCTGTGGAGGCGGTGCAGAGTAATATGGAATAAAAATATTAAATATTGTAGGCAAAAATCTAATTGTAAGGGTTTTGAAATCACACTTTCTTGAGCAGAGTTTTGGAAACTTAAGAAAAATCTTTTTTGCACTTTTAAGAAGAGCCTTAAGTGCACTGCGCTTTTAAAACCCCATTGCGATAGGTTAAACGGTTCTACAGAAAATAATGTATCAAAAATGACTCAAAATTAGGTATTTTAGGCACGTATTTTGAGGGTTTAAAGTTTAATTTTTTTTAATGAGAATTTAAATGCGCGCTAAAGAATTCTTCTCTTTGCAGATTGCCAAAAGTTTTATCAAAAAATATTGAATACTTTTCACTTAAAAGTGTGATTTCAAAACCCTTACAAGCTCATTATATATGCCAAACGTAGAGCTCCCTCTTAAGCCCAGGTTTCAATTTCTAGCGACCGGCCTCTAACCGTAAAGCAAACGTACGTGCACTGAACCATCATGGCTATTATCTTTGGTCACAAATCTTGTTTTCTGGCAGAGCATGGCAGGGCGCGGTGCTGGGACGTGGCGTGTTTGCGCTTGCTGCTTGGCATAAAGTGCGTATTTGGCATAAAGTGCGTATAGTCGTAGGAAGAAATGACACAGATAAATAAAAAAACGAATTTGCGAACAACGTAACTGTCCAACACCTACTTTGGTTTTACTTAACCATGTTTGATAAAATTTTTGTTTTTATATTAAAACAAGTGTAATGTTGGTAATGTCATGTTCATACCATCATTTTCGGCGGTAACAAAAATTCAATTTTTTATGTGAAATAATTCAAAATTAACAAAATATTATTTTAGTTTTTACAAACATTAATTGCTGTACAGACTTTTTACCTAAAACATCAAAAAACTTAAGTGATTACCAAAATATTTAAAGATCTAACTTAACCTCAAAAATGAATTGTCTTAAATGCAAAGAAAAAATCGACGAAAAAACTGCCATTGAATGCGATAGCTGCGCCAGACTGATCCACAGGAAGTGCACTGGATTGTGCCGCTCCGAATTGGACGTTATGGACTTAAAAAAGAAGAGGACTTTGAAGTTTCTATGTGAAGACTGCTGCGATGGACTCCTTCAAGTACCTAAGCTTTTAAAAGCATATGATGAGTTGAAATCTGATATCGCTGCCTTAAAAAGCCAAAAAATCCAAATGTCCGTCGAGTCTCCTTCTGATGTCCAGAGTGCACCAGTACCGAAGGAAGATATCTTAACTGAACTTCAACAACGTCAAAAACGTTCTGCCAATGTCATGGTGTTTAACCTTGGTAACGATGGTAACGATGTTGACCAGGTAAAACAAATATTTAATGAAATAACTGGCACCAGAATTATGGTAAAAGAAGCAGCCAGGATTGGTAAACCAAACAAAAATAATATAATGTCAATGAGGGTTGTCTTAAACAATCAACAAGATGTTTATAAAGTAATCAAAAACCGTTCTAAACTTAAAGGACGCAAAATTTATATCAGCTATGATCTTACCACTAGTCAAAGAGCAATGGAGAACAACCTCAAAGATCAACTTCGTGAGCGTCTGGATCACGGTGAGGATAATTTGGCATTGCGTTATATCAAGGGAGTTCCCAGTATTATTTCAAAAAACTAAGTTCCTGTTCAAACCCTGACCAATCCCGGAGCAAATGCAAAATGGCAGTTTACTACCAGAATGTGCGTGGTTTACGGACCAAACTTGATCTTTTACTGGACAATGCTTCATATTCTATATTTGATATCATAGTGTTCAATGAAACCAGCCTTAATTCCAACTACAGCAACTCTGAACTGCATTTGTATGATTACAATGTATATAGAAAAGACAGGTCCGAGGAAACCAACACTGCTACTGTACTGGGAGGGGTCCTAATAGCTGTACGGTCTGAAATACCCAGCAGGCAACTCCAATCGTCTCATGATATAGAGCAACTTTTTGTACTTGTTGGGGCTGGACAATATATAATTGGAACCTGTTACTTCCCACCAAGTGCGTCAACAGATGTGTACCGAACCTTTTACCAAAATGTTGGCAGAGTTCAGAATGAATACCCCAATGCGCAGCTGTTTATTGGGGGACTTCAACCTGCATTGTACTTGGGAAATTGATAAATATAGTTCTGTGGTAACTGCACTACCAAATACAACAAGTGAGGTTGAGTCAGTGGAAGTTATGGGCAATTTAGCTTGCTTCTTTAATTTGTTTCAATTAAATAATAATTACAATGATGCCAACTCGCTTCTGGATCTGGTATTTCTCCAAAATGCCGATACCATTATTGAGCAGTCCGAGGATATCATCATTTCTCCTGTGGATAATTACCATCCCCCACTTACTTTTTTATTAGACACCAACAATTTGGAAACTGATATCTTGATGCATAAGGGTTATTATAGAGATTTTTAGTCAGCAGACAATCAAGCAATCTCGGACTTTCTTATCCAGTTTAATTGGGATACACTTTTGTTGAATCAATCCTTGGAGAACATGGTTGACATTGTTTATAACATTATGAATCTTTCAATAGAATTATTTGTTCCTCTCAAAAAATTTTCTAAAAAAAAGTTTCCCGGGTGGTTTTCTCCAGAATTAAAGCAACTTATAATAGCGAAAAAGGAAGCCCACAAAGTTTTTAAACAATCTAATGCTGAAATGGATTATTCAAGGTTTGCTAGGTTGAGGTCAAGATGCAAATCACTAAAAAAGGAATCTTATAAAAATTTTGTCTTTCATACTCAGAGCTCTGTTAGCACAAATTTAAAAGCTTTCTGGAAATTTGTAAACTCCAAAAGGAAAAACACAGGTATACCTTCTGAAATGGAATATAATGGCGTAAATGGAAACAGTGGGCCAGAAATAGCTGAATTATTCGCACAATATTTTTCCTCTGTACACACCACAACTAGCTGTGTTATTCCAAACAGCAATAATACTGAAAATAATATAAACTTAAATACTTTCACTATTTCCATTTCAGAAATTTATACCAAACACACTTCATTAGATACTCACAAGGGTCCTGGACCAGATGGTATTCCACCATCTTTTTTAAAATCTCACAGCTTTATTCTGTCACGCCCTTTACATGTTATTTTTAACAAATCCTTGTCACTGGGTAAATTTCCCAGTATGTGGAAGAAAAGCTTTATAACACCTATTCACAAGTCTGAAAGTAGAAATTCTATCCAAAATTATCGCCCTATTAGCATTCTGAGCACAATACCTAAATTGTTTGAAAGCATTATATGTGATTTTTTATCATCTAATTTGCAGGGAGAAATAATAGACCAGCAATATGGATTTAGACCAAAAAGGTCAACTGAAATTAATCTTTTATCTTATAGCGACTTTCTGTCGAATGCTTTGGAGGAGGGGTGTGAAGTTCACGCTATCTATACCGACTTCTCCAAAGCATTTGACCGGGTCAATCATGAGTTGCTGGTTCATTTTTTGAAAACGTCAGGAGTATCTGGCTCTCTGCTTGAATGGGTAAACAATTTTCTTCATGAACGAGTCCAGATGGTGCGCATAGGAACTTTTCAATCCAAAGAAATTCTCGTAACATCTGGTGTCCCCCAAGGGTCGCACCTTGGTCCTTTACTCTTTAATCTATTTATAAATAATATTGTCAGTTGCTTCGAATTTGCTAAATTTCTACTATTTGCTGATGACTGCAAATTTTTTGCTAAAATTTTTGATAAATCTGATTATCAACGGCTTCAAGCAGATTTGGATAGATTGATTACCTGGTGTAGCACTAATGGTATGCAATTAAACTCCTCTAAATGCCATACTGTGGTATTTTCAAGACGTAGATATATTACAGACTATACCTACAATATTAATGGAGACTCACTCGATCGTGTTTCCACCATAAGGGACCTAGGTGTGACAATGGAAGATTCTTTGTCTTTCAACACACTTCTCTCACATAATATCTAAAGCTACACAAATGCTCGGATTTATTAAGCGTAACACACATTCATTCACCAATATAAACTCAATAAAAATTCTTTATTGTGCCTTGGTTAGGCCATATCTTGAGTATGCATCCAGTGTCTGGAATCCCCACTATACTACCCATATTCAACAAATAGAGCGTGTCCAGCGAAAATTCTTGAGATATATTGGTTACAAACTAAACTTTCCTAGACCTTATGACTATTCTCATCTAGAAACAGAACTAAACATGCAAAGTTTAAGAAGTAGACGACTAAGAAGGGAACTCCTGCTTTTTTATGACATACTCCATTCTCATGTTTTTTGCCCTTCTCTGTTACAAAACATTGGCCTGTACTGTCGACCTCGGCCTACCCGTAGAGCTCCTAGTTTCTTCACTCCATATCACAGAACCAATTAAGGTGCTAACTCATTCATATCTAGAATAACTAGCTCATCTAACCTATTGCCAGACTTGGACTTCTTCGCATCTAGATCTCAATTCAAAAGAGATTTAAAAACCTGTATCTCCTAGCAAAAACTAAACAAAGCAGCTTTAAAAATCCATAACTTCGAACTGAATTAATATTTTAACATCTAGGAAATTTATTCAATTTATTCACTTTAGTACCTGATAAATAGCTATTAAAGTGTTTATTAATTTTTAATTTTATTGTTATTTTTTATTATATATATTTTTTTTAATCGTGATTCTTTACTCAATGTGATTTAGTTATTAGTTAGTACAATTGTTTTTCTTGTCGTTTCATTCTTTTATGACTGATATATTTTCTTTTTTTCTTAATTAAAATGTGTTTTGGCTTTAGAAACTCATTAAATGCAAACTAGTTTAGTATAAGTATTAATATTTATAAGATTCGTAAATGGGCTAGCCCATATGTTATTTTTTTTTTAGATAAATTAAGCCTATGAATTTTTCTTATATGTGCTACTCGTTGGAAATAAATAAATAAATAAATTAAGACCAAAATATCTTAAAAAAACGACGTTTTGCAAAGTCCGATCTTGTCCAATTTTGGATAGGTATGATAAAATTGCTTATGTTGCGATATCTTTAATGTAAAACGCTATTTGCAGTATACTATTTTCTAGAAGTTTTTTCATAAAAAGCATGTTCTTAAATTTGAAATAAAATGGTCAACATTAACAATTTTTAATGAGTTATGCAATAAACATAAACTTTTTTCCAGAGTAACTCTCATCTTTTTGACAATATTGAAAATCCTTACCGTTAAAACATAATCACTCACCGGATTTTTCTTACTTTTTTTTGATAAGAGTTTTATTTTTATATAACTAATGCTTTTATTTTCGCTGCATAGGATTCGCACGTGGCTTTATCGCCGGTACGTACTTCCACCAGCCCCGTAGGCACAGTATTGACGGCCTGCCTGACCAATCGAGTTGCGGGATTTATCTCATTACAACAACGATAACCTAAAATTGATACGCATTTTGCAAGGCGTAACTACAAATTGCTGTAATCTTATTTGTCAGATTTGTGTTATAATAGCTCATTTGGTCTGGAAGTAGAGTGGAAGAGCGCACTTTTTAATAATATTTTTTATTAAAAAGAGCGAACTCTGATCTTTGTTACATTTACATTTATTACTAAGTACTTCACTGTAATTTATCAGTATTGAATATGACAATAAAAGCATTAATTATTACTAATTATTATTATTATTATTACACCGCAACCCATCGCTGCTATGTTTGGGTGACGTAAAGCTACGCGTTTTCGCCCGTACCTATTTTAGCCCGTCCCGCATCGACCGTGCCCCTGACCAATAAAATTGCGGGATTTACCTCATTACGAAAACGATAAAGCGTTACGAATTGCGTATCATCTATGAATGTCTACATAACATTAATACGCACGTCGCAATGCGTTGTCAGATGTGTGTTATAATAGCTCATTACATTGCGACCCATCGCTGCATGAGATACGCAATGGTTGGGTGAGGTAAAGCTACGCGTTTTCGCCCGTTAGTATTTTAACCAGTCCCGTAGGCACAGTAACGCACTTCGCAATGCGTTGTCGTCGGCGTAACTAAAATTGCTGTAATATTATTTGTCCGATTTGTGTTATTGTAGCTCATTACATCGCGACCCGTCGCTGCATGAGATATACAATGTTGGGTGACGTAAAGCTACGCATTATCTTCCGTACGTACTTTAGCCAGTCCCGTAGGCACAGTATGACCACTCGCTTGACCAATCAAATTGCGGGCTCTAGCGAGTTATGACAACGATAACACGATACAAAGTGCAGATCCATTTTAAGTGTCTATTGTTGTTTCAGATTTTAATTTTTAGTTTAAGGGCATGCGGAACTTTTAATCAAGAATACCTTATATCGATTCATCAGTATTGTTTTATTTTATTTTTTTCGCCAAAATATTTATGGCAAGATAATAACTACCGGGTGGAAATTAGCCACTTTAAAAAAGTACAGTGATTTTCATTTTTTCTTGATAATTCCTAGTGATTCCCAGTGATTTACAGGTGCTTCGCAGGGATTTTTATAGTCGATTCACAGCGATTTTCTTGTGATTCCCTAGCGTGATTCCCAGAAAATTGTACAGTGACTCCCACGCGCGAATTTTTACTCGGTAACTAACTGTTTGTGTGAAAGATCATTCGGTAATTTTTAAGAAAGATACGACAAAATTATAAGGAAAATATTAACCTTAACACATCTTGAATCTTAAAACCAAAGACTCTTTATCCAAATGCTATGATGGGATCATAATTTGTTGCCTGACGGATACCATTTTAATGTACTTATTAATTTCCATATACTAGCGGTACTACAGGGAGGCGTTAAAGGAGGTAGTTATATCCCATAGATCTCTAAAAATATATAGGCTGCGACTAAACATAAGTAACAGCCTGAAAAAATTTAAATTTTTTGACTTGCTTTATCAGAACAGCAAAAATAAGCACACAGGAAAAAGAGGCACAGAGAAAAGCACTCATAAAAAAATCGCACACTAAAAAATTGAATACGGAAAAAGAGCATAGAGGAAAGCCTTAACTTAAACATTATTAACACCATCACATAATAAAAAAATCTAAACCTTCCACCAGACTATACATTTCAAAGCCGCGAATCCAAATATGTGGTTTGTATTACTCGTAGACTGCCAAAATTTCAAGTGAAATGTGGAAAACTTAAAAATCATGCAATTGAATGTTAAAGTTGCAAAATAGTACATTTGTATAGCCAACAATAAATTATTAATATTAGGTACTTTGTAAAGTAACGACATTATTTTAAACAATTTGCATTTTTATATCTGCACTTTATTTCGCGATTCACAACGTTTTTCGCATTTTCTTTTGTGTCTGCGCGAGAAATTGCGACTTTTGTCAAATTTGCTCGAAATTTTGGGGGTGTACGGTCAAATCGGCCCTGGAGAAGTAAGTCTATTCAAATGTACAGATCTAATGGGCCATTTATGCTCCTAGGATAATAATGAACCTTAGACGTAAGTCATAAGAGGTTCATCAATCAAATTTATTTATAAACAAAATTTCAAAAAAAAATATTTTCAAAAATGTTTAATTAAATCAAAAATTTTTAATAATTTTAATATTTGTAAAGCATTTAAAGATTTTATAAATTTTAGAATTTCAAAAAAAGAATTAAAAATCGTAAAACTTTTTTAAAATTATAAAACAAGGATTCTTCAAAATTCACATATTTACAAGTTTAAAAATTTTACAAAATTGTCAATATTTATAATCTCCTCTTATTTTTTGGGTAGAGATTAACAAGGTAATTTTTTGCGTGAAACATTTTAATTTGCAAGATTACAAATGTTCACTTTGATTTCCGCATGTTCTGTTTTACTATCTGCGTTTTTTTCATATGCAAATATTTTCTTTTTCTTACGGTCACTGCTTTACCATTACTCACTGAACCGAACCGAACTAAATCGAAGAGAACCGAACCGCAGACTTTAATTCCTGAACCGCGGCAGTTTCCGTAAAACTCTGCATAAGATATGAAATTAAAAAAAAACACAGCTTATTTTATTGGGAACCTTGGTAAAAACAGAATTTTTAATTGAATGTCATGTGGTTATAGCCCTTCAATTAGCTCTTAGTTTTCGCTCAAAGAAATCTGCGACAAATCCGTTTCAATCCGCTTTAGTTAAATCAAAACAGGATATTTTGGTTTGCTTTACAAGCCTTAAATCGGGAAATTAAAGCTTGTCATTTACTCTGGTAGTATCATTAGTAATATAGTAGAATAGCTGGAATGGAAACGAGAATCTATTTGATAAAGGGAATTTGGGACAATAGCCTTTTTGATTAGGTACCTACATCGAAATAAAACCTTTAGCATTAATAAATCAATAAAAAGCACTATATAGTCCATTCATTATAGAATTTTAGCTTGCAAAAGGTGGTGTAGTAGCGATTTTGACATATGTTGTTGACATCGGAGTTCTAAAAATAAATTTGGATTTTCGACCTTGGGAAGGGGGAGGGGCGGCTCCCCCGGCCATCTTAGGTTTAGTGTGCACAAAAAGGTTTTTTTTAATTACTTGGTTAATGTACGTTTTAGAAAAAGAAATTTTTACCAAAAGTTGAAGGCAATAAAATTTCCTACAAAAAGGCGTTTGTACGTTTTTTGGCCAGACGAATGGTTTTTGAGTTATGACGCCAAACATCACTAAAGAGTAAATTTTCAGAAATCTTAAGTTTTAAGAAAATAAATAAAACCAATAAAAAATAAAATAAAAATTAATTAGGAAAAAATAACCTCAATAAGCGGATGCCCCTGGAGTGTCATGTCAATAAAAGCTTTAACACAACTTTGTGATACACTGTTTAAATGAACATAATATTTTCTCTAAAAAAGGTTGGTTAACATTTTTGCCTAAAATGCTTAGTTTTTTTGAAAACTTAATAAAACCTAAAAAAACTTTATTTTTTTTCGTGATCCTACAAAATAACCCCACTTTATGGATCCCAATTAAGTGCTAACCGTGGACTTGGCCCACTTATGTGATATATCGTTTAAAAAATAAATTAATTTTCTACAATAAAGTTGAATTCACACTTTCTGTAAAATGCTGACCTATTAAGAAGATGACATACAACTGAATAATTTCGGTTTAATTTGCATATACTATGTAAATACATAGGAAATGGGTGTACTGCGAAGACTTCAGTGTTTGTGTCTTAGCAAGGTTACTAACCAGAGAACTCAGTAATATTTCATTTAATAGGCTAGTAGTTGGTCTTTATTTTATGTTATTACAGATTTTCTCAAAAATAAGCAGTTTCGCCACTAAATAAAAAAAATATTAAAAATCCAGAATGGCGGGAAATGTTTTGCGTCATAACTCGAAAACCATTCGTCTGAAGAAAAAACGTACAAAAGTGCTGCGCTTTTGTAGGAAATTTTAACTTTTGTCAATTCTTTTTTCAAATTTATAGACCCCAAGTAATTTAAAAAGAAACCTTTTTGTGCACACTAAATTCAGTTTTTTAGGGCTTCAATGTGAACATAAATATCGCGAATTTTGCAAGCTGGGTGTCTTTTTTTCGCTTTAATGACTGGCCTACTATGCGGCAGTCAAGTAGCCATTTTTAACAAGGTTTTATTACCATGTTAGTTTGAATGTAATAAATCTAGAAAGTTGATTTTAACCGAGGTCCATTGTCGGATTGACTGAAATTTAGTACTCATTTGTAGTTCCAGTAACAATTTTATAAAAAGTTTTCAGTGGTAGTCGTGGTGGGGTACTACTCAAGTCGATTTCGTTCGGTATGTAAAAGTTTTTGAGGATGAGTTTTTTGAATTTTTAAATAAGATTAAAAAAACTTAATACGGAGTATTCAAAACCGCCGAATATAGTCCAAATTTCACTGATGGTTTTGACCGAGTTCTACTTATCCGATTAAATTGAAATTTGGTACACATTTATAGTTTCGGTGAAAATAGAATATTATGTTATTACTAAGTCTCCCACTTCACCAAGAATAGTGGTGGGGGATATTATGCAAGTTGGTCCGATTTGGTTTAAAATTGGTATGTAGGGGTTTTTGAGGACAAGGATTAAGAATTTTTAATCAAAGTATAAAAAAATTAATATTGGATTCAAAATTATTTTAAAACTAAACATGAAAAAAATAAATTATAAATTAAAAAGTTTTAAAAAATACGCTTTTAAATATATGTAGGTACTAAAAAGTATAATATAATGTAATTTGCTTAAAACGTTTTGTTACATATAAAAGCGTGGGGCACCTCGCCAATCCCAGAAAATCTGTTGGCTTTAAACTTGTAGACCTCTTAATATGCAATGAGTTTTTATAATTTCTAACGATTTAAATAATAGTATAGTGTGTAAATGTGTAACACGTGTGTGTGTCTATACCTATTTACTCGATTGAAGATCGCGATTACATATTTTTCGAAAAACATTTATTCAAAAACGATTACCATGGGCAATAAATTGCAAACTTATTCTAAACTTGTAGTGGTTTGAAATATTACCAATAGACACTTCCCAATAAGTCCCAATTAAATGAGCCGAACCCTATAATATTATAAAGCGTCTTTTCAAAATTTTAGTACTTGAATAATGCCTGTTTTTTTTTTTAAATAAATTAAAAGGAAAGGACTAAAAAATATAATAATTACTCAATGATTGCACAAACAAAACTAAAATTTCAAAAAGTTTAATAAAATTTTTCTTTGTCATCTAAAGCTCACTTCGTTTCTGTATCAAATTCACTGTAGTCTAAACTCGCGACGAAAGTTTTAAATTGCACGAATCCCTGCAAGCAGATGGCTAGGCAAGTTTTCCCAGTCCAATGACGGATCCGTGGGGAAAACAAAGAAGACAACTGCCCTAAGGGTTGAAATCATATGATATGATGATATGATTAGTAGAAACCCTGCATATATGATATATTTTAAAGAAATAGAGACGCGACCAATTTATCAAAATCATTTTTTTTTAAACTACAATCAAAGTTGACATATTTGGATAGGATGGGATGAAAGTTTCCAGCCTAATATAGAACGCAACACCATAGTGATTAAATAATAATAATTAACTTTTCTACATGGTCCCCTTGTAAGATAATACATTTGGCCCAACGATGTTCAACTGATTTGATGCATATGAATATATTTTTGCTTCCAGCAGTCCACTTTGCAACATAGTAAACAACTGTCTATCATCGGGGTTATTTCCTGATAAACTTAAAATTGCTAAGATAGTGCCAGTATACAAAAAAGGTGAAAAAACCAATATAAAAAACACCGTCCTATTTTGATTCTTCCTGCAGTGTCGAAGGTCGTTAAGAAAGTCATATATAAGAGACTTCTGGAATTTGTTTTATCCAATAAACGCTTATCTGAGACACAATTTGGCTTCTTGCCAAATAAGTCAACGCAACTAGCAATATTTAAAGCCACAACATATATTGTGGAACAACTCGATAAGAAGCAAACAGTAGCTGGCCTCTTTTTTGCCCTCACGAAGGCCTTCGATACTGTGGATCATCAATTATTAATCGCTAAACTTAAAAATATTGGTATTACAGGTACCTGCAGCAAGCTATTTAACTCTTATTTAAACAACCGGAAACAAACCGTTAGTGTAAAGCATCACCAAAACAGTACTTTTCTAAAGCATCAGTAATAAACCAAGGTGTCCCACAAGGATCCATTTTGGGCCCTATTCTCTTCCTGCTATATGCTGGTAGTCTGTCAGTCCTTGTAGATGCCGATCTCCTATCGCAGTATGCTGATGATACTGGTGCCATTTTGACAGCTGAATCGGTATTGGCACTGTCAGCGGGCTTTGCTGCTGCAGCAGGGAGAATTAAAAACTGGTGTGATTCCAATTACTTAAAGCTTAATGTAGGAAAAACCGCTTTACTTACTTTAAGAAAAACAGGTATAGTTTTTGCAAAGTCACCTGAAATGCTCCTAATTCGGGGTTCTATCAACTTCATGAAATTTTGCTTCAATCTGCCCTTCAAAAGTTATCCAAATTCATATAAAATCTTCCTGGTATAATTTCAACCCTACCGACAGAGAAAAGGCGCGACTCTTTGCGGGCCGACGACAAAGTATTTGTTTTCTGACCGACACAGCACAGGTGGCTAGACGGCATTTGATTGGCAGATTTTTTTGAGATGCGATTTTAATTGCTTTCAGGTGTTCTTTGCGGGACTCCTTTAGTCGGCAGTATGCAGAGTTAGAAAATAAATCAGTGTCGTTTCTGTAGGTATTGGAATAGAAAGTAATATTATCTATTTTTATTTCATTAGTTTACGCCATAATTAAATTAAATCATTTTCATGAGTATATCTACCGCCGCCCATGTCACGTTCTTTAAAGGATATGCCGATGGTCGGCTTTAACCTTTGTTCAACTGACTTTGCCTAAACTATACTTCTGACACTTGGCTGTATGTTCCACTAGAAGGCAAATCTATACGTGAAACAAACCACAACAAATTTCTGGGAGTTATTCTAGACTCAACCTTAAACTAGAATGAACAAATAAAATCCACATGTGCAACCATAAATAGTCACTGTTATGTAGACCGCATTTCAGGGATCTTAAAATCTTAACTGCTCCTTCCCTCTATTTTAAATATCTTGTTATGTTTGTCAAAAAAAATTCAGAGTTATTTTACTGTAACAGTGATAATGCTCTGGAAACTGCCATGACCACACGTGGGAGAGGCGATCTAGCTAGAGGGGTCCCTATTATAGAGCAGTGAAAACTTATCAAACACTTCCTAGGGCAATAAAAGATTTGACAAATATGCACTTTAAAAAAGAATTAAACAAATATGTTCTGGAAAAACAATTCTACTCCTTTAATATTCTATCTTTACTTACCAATGCACAAATAGAGTTAAATATACTAAGAGATTAAAACTCTAATGTAATTTGTTTATTTTATAACTTTTTAAATATTTTTAGTATTTTAGTTATTACAAATTTAAGTATTCTGTATCAAGGTATCTCAGATACCTAAATTTTCTGTTTTGACGTTGCTATTGTATTTGTAAAAATGATTATTTGTTGGCAATAAAGAATAACTAACTAACTAACTTCTAAATCTGAGGAAATTTTTTTTCAAGCAAGAATTTTTTTTAGGTTTGGAAACAAATAAAAGTCTAACGGGGCTAGGTCTGGCGAATAAGGTGGATGATTTAACAGTTCAAAGCCTAGCTGAGGAATTTTAGCCATTACAAGAGCGGACTTGTAGCAAGGTGCATTGTCCTGATGAAACAGAAATTTCTTTTTTGTCAAACGAGTGCGTTTTTCGCTTATATCCAGTAAGTCGCTGTAGTACTCTGAATTTTTTGTTCTTCCTTTTTCGACATAATCTATGAGTTTCCCTTTAGCGCCCAAAAGAACGTTGTAATGACCTTTCCATCCGACCGTACTGCCTTTGCCTTCTTTGGAACTGGTTCGTCCTTGCCGTCCATTGTTTGAACTGTTACTAAGTTTCAGTGATATAATGATGAACTGATGTTTCATCAACCGTAATAAATCTACTCAAAAAGTCCCCTGAATCACGTCTAAACAGTGCCAAATTCTCCTCTGAATTGGTTAGACGATCTGATGTACTCGCGGCTACAGGCAAAAATGCACTCTGGCTCCTTCGATTTCGCGGGTTAATTTGATCGTATATTTTTAAAATTCGTAGTAGTTCGGGGCCTAAGAGGGAAATTTTGGGGTTTGTCTGCATTTTCGCGTACCGTAATGAAATTTTACACAGAGGTAGTAGACACCTAGAGATGCCATTTTAGAAGTGGTGCTCCGATGGAACCCAGTGCAGGGCCCAGATACAGGGGCGTATAAATTAAATATGAAACTCATTTCGCGGACAGTTTTTTATTTGTTTCATCTTATAGCTTGTAAATCCAAAAGATTTACAAAAAATAAAGTTTTGAAAACGGTTTTTTCAGGGAGCAAAAGGAAGGAGGACAGACATTGTTAAAATCTTATTTCATCTAAAGTGGTCGTGTGGGGTATCGATTTCTGGGTAATTTCGTATTCTAAACGAAAATAGATATAAATTAAGTCAAAACGTCAAACTGCATGTTCACATGATATGTCAAAAACTGACACCTTAAATGTACCTGTTCTGAGATCTACGGCAGAGCATATTAAAAACACCTAATTAAGCCCAACTTAAGAAAATTTGATAAATTAAGTAAAAATGTAGTTTCTGGAATTTTTGAATTTTAATGTGGATGAAATTTAGTGACATGTCTCTTTAAATTAGAATATTTAGCAAACCGTTTTAAACATTTGTTACACACTGCAACACATTTGAATTTCTATTTTGGTGCAATTGTGTGGAGTTATCTGAAATAGTAGGAAACAAAAATCGAAAACAGTTCCATTAAAAAATACTCTGCCAATATATAGGCCCCTAAGCTCACACTAGGTACTATAGTTATAGTGTACGTGTGAGCTAATGGGTGTCTCTAAAAGGTCTGTACAAAATCTTAGCACATATTCCTGAGGTTAAAATAAGTCGATTTAAAGCAACTTACCTTAGTCAGAAATTGCTCCGTTTTAGAGATACTGGGTGGTGAATTTAAAAATTAAAAATCGATTTTATTAAAATTTATGAATATTTCTCAACGCATTACTTTAAAAATTGGTATTTTTCACTTCTCTTTTTCACTGTGGCCGTTAGAGGGCGCTTCACAATGCTCTTTTTATGGTTTAAAATGGCTATAACCTTTTTCCTCAGTATAACTTTTAACTTTTTTTGTTAAGAGAATATTTTCCTGAATTTTTTTAAGCTAAAAAGGTACTCTTGTTAACATGCGCTAAAGTAAGTAGTTTTCGAGATATTTCCGTTTTTAGTGTTCGATGCCGCAACGGAATACTGACATTATTTTGAATGACTATTTCACTAGTGTTTTATACTGGCAAAATGTCATCGCAACGGCCAGTTTTCTACTGACTATTGTTCTCAAAGCTTTATTCAAGTTTGTTGCTTTTTGGCAAAATCGATTTTTAATTTTTAAATTGACCACCCTGTATCTCTAAAATGGAGCAATTTTGGACTAAAGTAATTTGCATTAAATCGACTTATTTTGACCTCAGGAGTATGTGCTAAGATTTTGTACAGACCTTTTAGAGACACCCTGTATAACTAAAAACTGAAATATATTTTATTCAACTCCAGACTAAATTACCTTTCGTTTGATACCAGTGCGGTATCATACCACACAAGCCATGTTTTGACTTAAACTCAAATTTTTTAAATCTACCCCTACCCTCAAAAAAAAGAAGAACTAAAATGTGATTTGTTTAACTCTAGACTCAATTACCTTTCGTCTGATATCCCGCACGCCATATTTTCACATAAACTCCAATTTTTGAAATATACCCCCACCCTTTTATTTGGCTTGTGTTCGGTGGATGGGACCGTCTCCACCCAAGACCCAGCCTAGGTAACAAATTTCATTGAAATTGGGCAAGCGGTTTTTGAGTTATGCGCGTTGGTCGTTACAGACAGACATACAGACAGACACACATACAGACAGAGCAACAAAAAAGTTTCATAATCATCTGAAACGCAAAGATATATAATTTTTTTTTAAATCGGAGCAACTTTTATTTTCTCGAAAAAATTAGGATCACCATAGCTCACACTATTATAGTATAGTATATGTGTGAGCTAATAAAAAGCATCAGTGTCAAAAATTTACCTGGATGAAATTTTTTTAAATGAGCTCTTAAATTAGACTTTTAAGAAAACTAATCAAGTGAGTGCACTCGGTAGATTCCATATTTTTAGGTCGATATATGAATTGAAACAATAACATAAACTAAATTTGACCGAACTAACGACAAGACAAATATCAAACACGGACTAATTTTCAAAACTGGAAAGGACTTAAAATGTCAAACACTTCCAGGCTATTTAAACAAAAACAAAACAATTAAAACATAACCTCGAAATCGAAGGAGCCATAGTGCATTTTCGTCTGTAGCCGCGAGTATCTGATGTGAGCAAACGCGGCACCCATTGGGCGGATAGCTTTCTCATACCTAAAACTTCACATAAAATATAGTGAACTGGTTCTTTTGATATGCCCACAGCCTCAGCTACCTCTTACAGTCTTAATCTGCGATCTATTAGAATTAGTTTGTGAATGGTTTGCACCATTTTTTCAGAGGTTGCCGTTTTTGGCCTGCCAGAATGCGGAGCATCATTAGTGTTGGTACAGCCACGTTTAAAGTCCAATACCCAGGTTTTAACTGTGGTATAGGAAGGAGTAGATTCCCCTAGTGTAGCATCTAGTTCAACTTTTATTTCCGTCAAAGATAACCCTTTGATATGAAAATATTTTATCACGGCTCTTATCTCGTTTTTTCCATCTTTTAAAATTCACAATACTGTATAAACTTTAAAAATAAGCAGGACACAAACAACTTGACGCACTCCCTTAAACCTTCGAGCGTATACTGATCACAAGCAATGCTACACAAACACGTTGGAACGAGAAAGCAAATCGGGCCTGCTATAGGTTAGGCCAGAAACTATTCATCCCATCCTCGTAGAGTCGCAGCAAGCACATCAATGTCTTTTCAAATAAAAGGACAAAACATCGGATCTCTATAAATTATTTTACCTACTCGCGTGCGGTAAAGTAATTACTTTACCGCACACTGTGCGGTAAAGGTACTTTACCGCAGCGCACCACTTAGAAACCTTAGCAACGCATCAATAAGGCAGCTTCAATATTTGTTTACGTTTTAATTTCATCTAATTTGAGATGTTTATTTATAAATTACATTCAATTTTTTGAAAAAAAAAGGTACTCATAGGTAAAATATTGTACCTAGCACATGCGGAAAGTGTCTTTACCACCCTTGACGGCTTGAATGAACTCCGCTACGCGTCGGTCGGTCAACTGCCGTCGCGTGCGGTAAAGTATCACTTTCCGCATTTGTTAGGTAAATAACTATAACAATGGTTGAAAAGAGAACATATACACGCTCTTGATCTTATAACGAACGGCGCGGCGGTAATTCAATAATTATAGACCAGGCAAAAATTTAGGATTTCTCTTTACCAAATTTTGTACACATTCGCAGTACCCTTTCACGGTTCCAAGAACCTACTTCGTTAAGTTTTTTGTTAACTTTTCTGTGGCGCAGAGGCGATTTACTGACATAACGAGATTCGTACAAACATAAGTTTTTTATTTTTTATATTTTTTCACAACCCGGACCACCCTGTACCTATAACTGACTACTGTTTTTAAAGCAGTTAAGTCTTCTAATAAAATGATGTATTATATTATTTTTTTTTTCTGAAATTAAGAAAAAATATATATAATATATGTATTTAGTTTTTCCAAAAAATTTGCGATTTAAAAAAATATATATATATATTTTTTCTTTGTTTATATTTTTCCATAATTTGAAAAAAAAAATAATGTAATATACCGTTTTATTGGAAATCTTAACAGCTTCTCAGAAATCTAGGCGGTGTATACACGGTGGTCCCGGTTGTGAAGAAATATAATAAATAAGTAATGAGCATGAACTTAGCGAAGCACCCATCGCAGATCGAATCGTGACTAGGTGGATAATTTGCCGTTAATTAGTCGTGAATTAGTTGTGGAAAAATTAATTTTGTCGCTCTTATTTTTTACCCTTTTTTTTGGGTGCTTCGCTAACTTCATATGAAGTTAGCGAAGCACCCTCGTAAAAATGGCTTTTATCAAAATCGAATATGGTGGATAATTTGTCGCTAATTAGTCGTGAATTAGTTGTGGAAAAATTAATTTTGTCGCTCTTATTTTTTACCGTTTTTGAGGGTGCTTCGCTAACTTTATATGAAGTTAGCGAAGCACCCAAAAAAAGGGTCAAAAATAAGAGCGACAAAATTAATTTTTCCACAACAAATTCACAACTAATTAGCGGCAAATTATCCATCATATTTGATTTTGATAAAAGCTATTTTTACGAGGGTGCTTCGCTAACTTCATATGAAGTTAGCGAAGCACCCAAAAAAAGGGTCAAAAATAAGAGCGACAAAATTAATTTTTCCACAACTAATTCACGACTAATTAGCGGCAAATTATCCACCATATTCGATTTTGATAAAAGCCATTTTTACGAGGGTGCTTCGCTAACTTCATATGAAGTTAGCGAAGCACCCTCAAAAACGGTCAAAAATAAGAGCGACAAAATTAATTTTTCCACAACTAATTCACGACTAATTAGCGGCAAATTTTCCACCATATTCGATTTTGATAAAAGCTATTTTTACGAGGGTGCTTCGCTAACTTCATATGAAGTTAGCGAAGCACCCTCAAAAACGGTCAAAAATAAGAGCGACAAAATTAATTTTTCCACAACTAATTCACGACTAATTAGCGGCAAATTTTCCACCATATTCGATTTTGATAAAAGCTATTTTTACGAGGGTGCTTCGCTAACTTCATATGAAGTTAGCGAAGCACCCTCAAAAACGGTCAAAAATAAGAGCGACAAAATTATTTTTTCCACAACAAATTCACGACTAATTAGCGGCAAATTATCCACCATATTCGATTTTGATAAAAGCCATTTTTACGAGGGTGCTTCGCTAACTTCATATGAAGTTAGCGAAGCACCCAAAAAAAGGGTCAAAAATAAGAGCGACAAAATTAATTTTTCCACAACTAATTCACGACTAATTAGCGGCAAATTATCCACCATATTCGATTTTGATAAAAGCTATTTTTACGAGGGTGCTTCGCTAACTTCATATGAAGTTAGCGAAGCACCCAAAAAAAGGGTCAAAAATAAGAGCGACAAAATTAATTTTTCCACAACTAATTCACGACTAATTAGCGGCAAATTATCCACCATATTCGATTTTGATAAAAGCTATTTTTACGAGGGTGCTTCGCTAACTTCATATGAAGTTAGCGAAGCACCCAAAAAAAGGGCCAAAAATAAGAGCGACAAAATTAATTTTTCCACAACTAATTCACGACTAATTAGCGGCAAATTATCCACCATATTCGATTTTGATAAAAGCTATTTTTACGAGGGTGTTTCGCTAACTTCATATGAAGTTAGCGAAGCACCTAAAAAAAGGGTCAAAAATAAGAGCGACAAAATTAATTTTTCCACAACTAATTCACGACTAATTCACGGCAAATAGCACCCTAAAAAACGGTCAAAAATAAGAGCGACAAAATTAATTTTTCCACAACTAATTCACGACTAATTCACGGCAAATTATCCACCTAGTAGCGATTCGATTTGCGATGGGTGCCAAAATATGAAGTTAGCGAAGCACCCTCAAAAACGGTCAAAAATTAGAGCGACAAAATTATTTTTTCCACAACTAATTCACGACTAATTAGCGGCAAATTATCCACCATATTCGATTTTGATAAAAGCCATTTTTACGAGGGTGCTTCGCTAACTGCATATGAAGTTAGCGAAGCACCCAAAAAAAGGGTCAAAAATAAGAGCGACAAAATTAATTTTTCCACAACTAATTCATGACTAATTAACGGCAAATTATCCACCTAGTCACGATTCGATCTGCGATGGGTGCTTCGCTAACTTCATGCTCATAAATAAGTAACTTATGTTTGTACGAATCTCGTATATCAGTAAATCGCCTCTGCGTCACAGAAAAGTTAACAAAAAACCGTGGAAGGGCACTTTATATGTGTAGAAAATCTGATAAAAAGGTAGGATCGATTGGAGATCCAAAATTTTTGCCTGGTCTATTATTAAGAAAAATTGAATTCACTCAAAATCGTTGCGCAGAATAAGCGTCCTTAAATGAACTGATAAAGCATAGAAACAAAATTCTTTTGTCTTTATTTATTTTAAACACGACGTTTCGGTTAGTAAGTATTTCTAACCAAGGTAACCTGTTAGGGACAGTTAGAGATACTTACTAACTGAAACGTTCTCTTTTAAGACAACGGAAGTCAAGAATTTTGTTTCTACTTAATCATTGTCTACGAGTTTTAAACAAAGGCCTGACAAAGCATGTCATGTTTGTTTTTATTTGTCAAAAAGTTTTAAATAAAAGACATTATCACACAACAGAAAATCAAGTTTATATTTCAAAAGCATAAATTAATTATTAATTAAATTCCTCTTTGGTAATTAGCTACTGTAATACATCAGATAAGAGATATCGATATTCTATTAGCTCACACATATACTATACTATAGTAGTGTGAGCTATGGTGATCCTAATTTTTTCGAGAAAAAGAAGTTGCTCCGATTTCAATTTTTTTTATATATCTTTGCGTTTCAGATGATTTTGAAACTTTTTTGTTGCGCCGTCTGTCTGTCTGTCTGTCTGTCTGTCGGTCTGTCTGTATGTCTGTCTGTCTGTCTGTCTGTCTGTCTGTCTGTCTGTCTGTCTGTCTGTCTGTCTGTCTGTCTGTCTGTCTGTCTGTATGTCTGTAACGACCAACGCGCATAACTCAAAAACCGCTTGGCCGATTTTAATGAAATTTGGTACCTAGGCTAGGTCTTGGGTCGAAATGGTCCCATTTAAAAATGAACAAAATCCACCGAACAGAAACCAAATAAAAGGGTGGGGGTAGATTTCAAAAATTAGAGTTTATGTGAAAATATGGCGTGTGTGATATCAAACGAAAGGTAATTGAGTCTGCAGTTAAACAAAATACCTTTTAATTTATTTAAAAAAAAAGGGTGGGGGTATATTTTAAAAATTAGAGTTTTAGTGAAAATATAGCGTGTGTGATATCAAACGAAAGGTAATTGAGTCCGGAGTTTAACAAAATACATTTTAGTTTTTTGTTTTTTTTAAGGGTGGGGGTAGATTTCAAAAATTTGAGTTTTAGTCAAAACATGGCTTGTGTGGTATCAAACAAAAGGTAATTTAGTCTGGAGTTAAATAAAATATATTTCAGTTTTTAGTTATATTAGCTCACACGTACACTATAACTATAGTACCTAGTGTGAGCTTAGGGGCCCATATATTGGCAGAGTATTTTTTCTAGCAATCCAAAATCTCAAACACTATGAGTAAAAAAGTTAATGCTGTTATTAGCAAAACTTGGATCTAATATTAAAATTTGAGAGGTAAGTGTAGATTTTCAAAATTAACAATAGGATTCAAAATGAAAGAAGCTTTTGGGCGCCAGCATACCAGTTTGAAATTTATAAAGTTTACTACATAAGCATATTATGTAAAACATAAACATGAAGCATCCTATTAACAAAAAGTATTCCAAAAGCTGTTATACAGGGGGTTTTCTTTTAACTTTTAAAACGAAACTACGCAAAGTATTTTTTGCAATTTTTGAGAAAAATTCTTGGTCACGTCGATTTTCTTTGCGTTAGGGATTTATATAGGGTAAAACACCCAATGGTTGGCCCTTAGCCAGTTATTGGCACCTTTCTTGGTTTATAATGGTTAAGACAATATAAGCATTTTTTTATGTCACATAAAGAATTTTAGTGAAATCTGGCAACATTTACCTACAAACATGCGTTCACGCGGCGACTGTAATTTTTAGTGTTGTTCTAGACATTGAAGACGAATGGAGGCGCAAACAAGAAAATGCTTGATTTTTAGATTTTTTCTTAAAAATTCGTGTTGGAAATGGTAAGCTAAAATTGACAAAAAGTTTTCAATTTATCGGTATTTTATTTAGTAGAGTTTGTGGATCATCTGAGATGATATTTATTATGGTATTTAATCAAAAAAATTAAAAAGTGTCTATTTTTTAAATGGGACAATAGCTGGGTAGAAAGTTCTTTAAAAACCCAATTATTGGCATAGGGTGCCAATAAACCGAAGTTGCCCTTTTCTGGTTACCCGGATGTTGACACAGATAGACTAGGAATTTCCATGAACCATTTTGTGTTTCTAACCGCAGAAAATTGAAATTCAATCCTTTTGCTGGTTTTTCATTGTTGTTATTTTGTACACATCACTAGAACAAAGGACTTTAGAAACCTTTCTGAGATAGCAATAATTAAATTTTTGAAATGTTTTTGTAAAGAAATAGTAGTTATGTTATTATTTCTTTGTAAAAAAATAATTTTTCATTAATTTTTCAACTTTCAAACCATAAAACTGGGGTAACAACCACTGGGTTAAAAAAACTTAGTTTACCTACTGATTGGCACCTAGGGCCAATAGCTACAGTTTAATGTGAATTCGCAGTAATTGGCACCTTATAGCTAACGCGCGCAAATGCATGCGTAAAAGTGAACTTACACGCACGCGTGTAGAAAAAAAAATTTACGATCGTTTTAAGAAAATTAAATTTTGCTCGCGCAGTAAAATAAACAGTTCTTATGTTTTTTCCTTGCAGCCGAACAAAAAATAGTAAAACACCCGTTGGAAAACCTTTTGCTAAATGTGTTTAGATCACCATTGACTCAGTCTACCAATTTCTCTTTTTTAATTTTAATGATATTTAAACATTAAAGTATGCAAGTATTCTGTTTTTATTAATTTGTCGCTGTTTGTTTCAGATGCCAAAGGTAAAATCAAAACGCAAATATGAAAAACATTATTCCGAAGAAAACTACAGATGGCTTTGCAAGATGTAAAAAATGGTGCCCCAAAGAAACTTGTTGCAAGAAAATATGGTGTTCCAAGGTCTACCTTACAGTTTAGATTGAGCGAGAAATTTAAAAAAATAGAAAAAGGTCCGTCTCATACTTAACCCGAGAAGAAGAATCTAAACTCGTAAATTGGATCATAGAGAGCCAGATGAAAGGATTTCCTCGAAGGAAAGAAGATATTCAAGCTTCAGTAAAATGTTTTTTGGATCAGGTAGAAAGACAAACTCCTTTCAAGAATAATACGCCAGGAAATCATTGGTACGAAGCATTTTTAAAGAGGCATTCTGAGTTGGTTGAAAGAACAAGCGAAGGTGTAACAAGTGCATCTGCTAATGTGGCAGAGGCTGATATTTGCAAGTGGTTCATAGAACAATATCTAAAGAAGAAAGGCTATTTTGACATTTTCAAAGATCCAGAAAGAGTTTTGAATGGCGATGAAACCTGCTTTCTCTTTTGCCCGAAATTAGATAAAGTAATTGCGGTAAAAGGGGCAAGAAACGTATACGAAGTGGATCAAGGCGAGGCTAAACAAAATCTCACGGTGATGTTTACCTTTTCGGCTGCTGGAAAAACAACGCCTCCCATGATTATATTTCCAAATAAAAGGCTAAACTCCAACATTACCAACGGCATTCCCGGCGAATGGGGTATTGGTCTTTTGTGGAATATATAAGAACTGTTTTGCATCCCTATCTTGTTAGAAAAAATACTCAGTTCCCAGTAATTCTTTTCGTAGATGGACACAGAACCCATTTAACCTATGAGATCAGCATTCTTTGTACTGAGTTACAAATCATATTAGTCGCTCTTTATCCAAACTCCACGAGAATTCTGCAGCCAGCCGATGTTTCAAATTTTATACCTCTCAAAAATGAATGGAGAAAAGGCGTACTGGAATGGAAGCGCTTAAACCCTTACACAAAAATGGGTAAAGAACATTTTGCTCAAGTGTTGAGTAAAATAATAGAATCACTGAAGCTTGAGACAATTTCTGCAGGTTTCGAGGCTTGTGGACTTTGCCCATGGAATCCCAACAAAATTGATTTTTCAAACTGCTTGGGCAAAAAGCAGCACATTGATGCAGAATCTAGCTATGCTGTTGAAGAACAAGACGCTAATATTGACAAAACAATGACATATCAGGTTTTTGCTTCTTTAGTGGGTGATGAAATCTTAAATAGCTTAAAAAATAATGAAATATTCAGTAACCAAGATAATGCTCTGAAGCGCATTTATGATATATCGGAGTTACCTTTAACTAGCAAGACACCAAACTTATATTCAGAGCTGAATATCAACAGTATGCCAATTGATCTGATAACTCATGAAAATATTGAATTTTCGATTTTACCTTTGACAGAGCAAGATATCGCAAGCCACTACTTTAATCCTGAACATACTCCAAAGAAAATAGATGTAAAAGGAGGCGAAAGAGATTCAGTGAGGAAGCAAGAGTTAGAAGCTATCGAAAAAATAGATGATAATGATTTTAAAACGCCATCATGCTCAAATCAGTCAAAAAAAGAAAAAAATTATCAGACGCAGAGAAAAAACCTGAAAAAAGTTATGGAGCTGTACAAGAAAGTAAAGAAAATGAAAAAAATCATTTAAATATCAGTAAAATTGAAGATTATTTGCCCAGAGCTAGAACACCAAAAAGAAAGAACAAAATACAAGTACAAAGATCATCCTTTGTGATAACTTCTTCTGGTTATAAACAGCAAATGGAAGAAAATAAGAGAATTAAAGAAGAGATTGTGAAGAAGAAAGAAGAGAACAGGAAACTAAGATTAGAAAAAAACTTGAAAAAGAGAATAAACAAAAGACAAAAACAAAAGCATCAAAGATATTAAAAAAAAATCAAGAAAAGGAACAAGATGAGGAAAAAAAACTCGAAAAAGGAAAAAACAAAAGACTAAAACAAAAACAACAGAGAGATTAAAAAAAGTCAAGAAAAGAAACAGAATAAGGAGAAACAGGAATCAGAGTTATTAAAAAAAAATCAAGAGAAGAAACAAGATGAGGAAAATCAAGAATTAGAGGTTTTAAAAAAAAATCAAGAAAATAATGAAGATGAGGAAAAACAAGAATTAGAGGTTTTAAAAAAAATCGAGTTGATGAAAAACAGGAATCAGAGTTATTAAAAAAAATCAAGAAAAGAAACAAGATGAAGAACAGGAATCAGATCTATCTGACAAAAATAATTTCATAAAAACAAGTGGACTTGAAGAGATTGTGAAGAAAAAAGAAGAGAACAGGAAACTAAGATTAGAAAAAAACTTGAAAAAGAGAATAAACAGAAGACAAAAACAAAAGCATCAAAGATATTTAAAAAAAATCAAGAAAAGGAACAAGATGAGGAAAAAAAACTCGAAAAAGGAAAAAAACAAAAGACTAAAACAAAAACAAAAACAACAGAGAGATTAAAAAAAGTCAAGAAAAGAAACAGAATAAGAAGAAACAGGAATCAGAGTTATTAAAAAAAAATCAAGAGAAGAAACAAGATGAGGAAAATCAAGAATTAGAGGTTTTAAAAAAAAATCAAGAAAAGAAAGAAGATGAGGAAAAACAAGAATTAGAGGTTTTAAAAAAAATCAAGTTGATGAAAAACAGGAATCAGAGTTAATAAAAAAAAATCAAGAAAAGAAACAAGATGAAGAACAGGAATCAGATCTATCTGACAAAAATAATTTCATAAAAACAAGTGGACTTTGTTTTATTTGCGCCAACAATATTTTGCTTACAAAAAAGGGCATTAGATGTCAAGAATGTACAAGAGCATATCATGTAGAATGCTTGCAAAAAAGAAATGTGTTTAGAGACTTCTTTTGCTGTGCAGTTTGCGTTTTAAAGAAGAAAATTTAAGTTTAGTTGTTTTTGGTAGTTGATTCTACTTTTAAGTTTATGAAAATTGTTTATTCTGATTAAAAATACAAATAAAACAGAATATAATTGTTTTTTTTTAGAAAAAACAAAAATAAATAGAATACATAATACTTTTTAATATCAGTGCCAATAATTGGTTTAACCAATGCCAATAACTGGGAAAATTGTGCCAATAAATAGATTTTTGTCTAAGTTCGACATTTTTCACGGAAAAAAACTAAAACAAGTAGACACAATTTTTTTTTTTGCAGTAGAAACATATTCTGCGTTACGAAAAATTATTTAGTATTTTTTAAATAAATAATTTTTCTACTCTCTGCCTTAAAGTGCCAATAATTGGATGTTTTACCCTAGATAGGGAATATGATGCGAGTTTTTGAGACTAAATTTATAATAGATCCTTACTTTGATTATTAAAATTTCAAAAACAAATTGATCGATTTTTGGAACACAAAGCGCGTTAAAGTAATAAAGATATAAGAGCCCTAGTTAGGTGTAGCTTGACTTATCTCTTTATCCAGTGGTGCACGCAGAGGAGGCTAAAGCCCCCCCCCCCAGAGCCGCTAAATATTTACCAATATGCATAAATTTTCCCCCAAAATCAAGATCGATATCAATTTGTGCTCAACCTCCCCCCCCCCACGAGCCATCTCTGCATATCGATCCGCGCTTAAGCCCTCCCAGGATCAATTTCTGCATACGCCACTGCCTAATCTGTAGTTCCTTTAAATATAAATATCTCACTCTTGTTTGAATCGAATAGACATTCATTGCAGATCTGTGTTTAATATGAACTTTTAAAAATAAAATAAGATAAAGATTTTTTCGGGGGACCAAGATAATAAAAACAAGCTGTTTACCTAATGGCTCATTTTCATTATTAAGCTGCAAATGTTTGCTCGTGCGTTCATGTTGAAATGTATATCCGGGTATAGTCGCCAGCATGTCAGGAGAAGACATAATAATTTATGGCGGTGGTTTTATTTAACTTTAACATGCAACTAAAAATAAAAAAAAAAACGTAAACGCAAGTGGTGATGGATGGCAAAGGCCATGAAGAGCAGAAAAATATTTAGCGGCACTAGTTTAAGTCGTGATTTCGCAGTCTAGAAAAGTTGGGTTCAGTAATTTTTGCAGGCTTAAATTTTATTTATCTAATAATACATAAGCCATATTTTATAATACCTTACAACCCTCCTGCTCAAAGTAACCCATTGAGTGAAAAGGATTTAAATGTATTCGCTAAACTTCAGACTTAATTAGGGAAGGATGGGGCAAGGGAAACACCTTAAAGTTTAACAATAGATAGTTTTTGGTCGTGCAAAATTTAGGCCCGATAACTTCGCCGACAACGATAACTTTAACAATATTTGACAGTTCGATATATATATATATATATATATATATATATATATATATATATATATGTATATATATATATATATATATATATATATATATATATGAGATCATGCGGCCAATATTGCTTCAAATAAAAATAAAAAATATATAAAATATTTCATGCCATTATTTTGTAACCATATCCAACATAATAAATATCATATAACTAATACCATTAAAAAAATTACTACTGCAAAAATCAGAAGTTTTTGCAAGGCAAGTAAATATTTTAATAAAATGAAAAAACATCCATGAAGTTGAAGTAATTTTCCTCAATAACTTTTTTGATATTTATCCCTAAAGTTCTTTTTTTTAAATTATATAATGTTCTTTGAATTTAATCTGTTTAATGCTGCCAGTTATTTTTTCTTTATTGTTTTATTTTGAATTTTTTGGAAAACCTAACCTTAAAGTTTGTTTTGATATTTTTGGGTTTTCTGCAAAAACCTTTAAAAAAAGAAAGTCCTGTTTGGGAAAAATTCCGATCAGGTGATAATTTCTCTCTTTGTTGAAAGTTATTTTCTTTTTGATCACCTGATCATTTTGTTAAAATCATGCGCATTTTTTGCTCACGCTGGGTGTTTGAAGGGGAATGAAGAAATCACTTCCGCCAAAAAACTAAAAGAAGTCACACGTGTTTTCGGGTTGAAGACCGAAATTCCAGTCACAAGAAAGGGCCGCGACCGCCAGTGAAATTTTGGGACTGCTACAGAATTACAGAAGGTAAGCTTCTAGCGTGTTGCCGATTTTTTCCTTTGTTTTTTAGTTTAATAGACTCTGATTTCCCAGGCGGGGCGAATTTAATTTTGGGGTTATTTTTTTTGGGATATCTCTAGTTTTTCTCCCCTTCAGGGCTCAGATAATCGATAATATTTTGTTTTCTAAAATATCTTTCTTTTAGTTCAATAAAGTAAATTAGCTACTATGATACTATTATTTTTCTAAAAATGAAATGTTTCAGTTTCTGCAAGGAAATAAATAGTTTGCGAAGTTTGCCGAAGATTAGATTTTGCACTAGAAAGAAACTATGACTCACCGTCTTTCATAATTAGTTAATTGTATTTGCCCATGTTTGCCTATTCAAATGTTATTCATTTTTAAAGTAGGCCGTGCATCTCGATGGTGCGTCAGATTATGTTCACTTGTTTTTTGTATACGTCAACTTATTAGATGCGTTTAAAAATAGTTTAGTTGAAAGTGTCTTTTTGATAGTATTATCGACCTAAAAGTTAATGTTTAAAAATGTTAAGGATCAGTAGAAAGTGTCTTTCTGATAGTGTTATCGAGTTAAAAGGCGATGAGAATATATTTTTACGTAATTTGAAGCAGCAGTATAAATTATCCGACGAGGATTTTAAAATAGTTAAAGAAACGATTCAAAAGACATATTTGCCTCAGTTTATAAGTAAGTGGAACCAAGCAAATAGAACCAAAGATCGTTTTTGTAGGAAATTTGATACATGGCTAAACGGATTTGTGATATTCAGGAAAATTAAAGATGTAGTGACTGCGGCAGGTAGACCGTCTAAAAAGATGGAAGAATGTTCAGATAGAAGCAAACGTAGAAAAGTGGCAGACCTAGAAAAAATTTATAAATTAACAATAGCTGAGCTGCAAAGCTTATTGGAAAGAAGATTGTGTAAAGAAGGAAAACGAGGTGAAGCTGCGATGATCCGGGAAGTGCATTCTTTAGGAGCACAGGACTTTAGACAGCGGCTTCAATGCCAAAATACTGTGACAAAATTTTCGAAAGATGAATCTTTAGCTCTGATGACTGATATTAAGTTATCTAGATATCAATATAATTCCTTAAGAGAACAGTGCTTATTGAAAAACGCGGACATTTTTCCCAGTTATAACCAAATTTTCCAAGCCAAATCTGAATGCTATCCTTCTTTAATGGAAATTACATAGAAATGTGCTTTCATAAAAATGCAGCAACTATTGGATCACACTGTACAACGGCTATTTCAGATCAAAGACGTAAAACAGAAAAGTTTAGAAACTAAACAGAACAAATTTTTGCTGCGTAGTAAGTGGGGTTGCGACGGAGCATCCGGAAATAGCATTTACAAACAAAATTTTCTAAATTCACAAATAACAGATGAGTCCGTTTTTTCAGTGTCTTTGGTACATATTCAATTAATTTCTACAGAAAATAAAGTAATTTGGAAGAACCCACACCCATCGTCTTCTAACTACTGCAGACCCTTGTTTTTTGAATTTTTAAGAGAAACACCGGAAAATGTAACCAAAGTCGTGAAGGATTACGAAACTCAAATAAAAAATTTAACGGAAACTACAGCCTCTATCGCAGACAATCATGACTTTTCTGTTTCCCATAATTTGTGGCTCACAATGATCGACGGCAAAATATGTCAAATATTAACAGAAACTTCGTCTGCAGCTTGTTGTCCGATTTGTAAAGCAAAACCTTCAGAAATGAACGATTTGGTCAAAATTAGAAGAAAAGGTCTCAACAGTAATGCTCTTAAATATGGACTCTCCAGTCTACATGCCTTAATTCGGTTCATGGAATATATTCTAAATTTAGCTTATCGCTTAGACGACGCCGTAAGAAGAACACCACTACAGCCGAACCGTCCACCTGCCAGTAGGACTGTCCGTACACTTGCCCTGTCCGAAGCCACTACGCAAGAGAGCTTCAATCAGAGCGACCTTCTACGAGAAAGTCCGTCCACCTGCCCGTGCACTTGTCCTGTCCGAAGCCACTACGCAAGAGAGCTTTAACCAGAGCGACCTTTCACGAGAAAGTCCGTCCACCTAACTGTACGACTGTCCGTACACTTGTCCTGTCCGAAGCTACTACGCAAGAGAGCCTCAGCCAGAGCGACCTTCCACGAAAAAGTCGATCCATTCTACAAGCGTCGAAAAACCTTCCACCTGCCCGTACGACTATCCGTACACTTGTCCTGTCCGAAGCCACTACGTAAAGAGAGCCTCAACCAGAGCAACCTTCCACGAGAAAGTCCATCCATTTTACAAGCGTCGAAAAACCGTCTACCTGCCCGTACGACTATCCGTACACTTGTCCTGTCCGAAGCCACTACTCAAGAGAGCTTCAACCAGAGCGACCTTCCACGAGAAAGTCCATCCATTCTACAAGCTTCAGAAAACTGTCCACCTGCCCGTACGACTGTCCGTACACTTGTCCTATCCGAAGCTAATACTCAAGAGAGCTTCAACCAGAGCGACCTTCCACGAAAAAGTCCATCCATTTTACAAGCGTCGAAAATCCGTCTACCTGCCGGTACGACTGTCCGTAAACTTGTCCTGTCCGAAGCTACTACTCAAGAGAGCTTCAACCAAAGCGACCTTCCTCGAGAAAGTCCAGCCATTCTACAAGCGTCAAAAAAACTGTCCACTTGCCCGTACGACTATCCATACACTTGTCTTATCTGAAGCCACTACTCAAGAGAGCTTCAACTGTCGACTAGAACGACCTTCCACGAGCAAGTCCGTACATTTTACAAGCTGCCAAAGGCCGTCCACCCAACAGTACGACTACCCGTCTACCCGTACACTTGTCCGAAGCCACTATTCCAGAGAGCTTCAACCAGAGCGACCTTCCACGAGAAAGTCCGTCCATTCTACAAGCTGCAAAAAACCGTCCACCTGACAGTCCTACTATCCGTACACTTGTCCGAAGCCCCTATTTAAGAGAGCTTTAACCAGAGCGGCCTTCCACGAGAAAGTCCGTCCATTGTACAAGCGTCAAAAAGCCGTCCACAGCCCGTACGACTATTCGTACACTTGTCCTATCCGAAGCTACTACGCAAGAGAGCTTTAACCAGAGCGACCTTCCACGTGAAAGTCCGTCCATTCTACAAGCGTTAAAAAGCCGTCCACCTGCCCGTACGACTGTACGTACACTTGTCCTGTCCGAAGCCGCTACGCAACCTTCATAATTAACAGACCAACACCAATATAAACAAAAAAATTATTAAGAAGAAACCAGTACAAGAGCCAACCGACCGCAATGATAGGAAAAAATCTAGAAAGAATATTGCTAGAAAGACAGCTAAGAAGATACAAAATGGGCTCACACCTTCTAGATTGCCTTCCAGACATGCATATAATGGAGTATGCGTCAGCACAAGAACTAAAAAAGCTCCTACTGTATGCCGAAGATGTACTTGAATTTTCACAAGCGATTAAAGTCAATTGGGAGCCAATAATCATAAACATAATTTACCAGAAATGGGATGTCGAGACGCACATTTTACACCATGAATGGGTAAACTACGAACTAGGCAGATTGCCCACATTGAAAGAAGTTCTTCAGTGCTTAATTGAAAGAAATAAAGAGTTGAACAAGAGCCCATCAACTGATTTTAAGTACAATGAAATTTTTCACATTCCAAACGTCATTATGGATCATTTAGATGATATCCGAGACATCCCACGTATGGATAAAGAAACAGTTAAAGAATTTCAACAGCTTTATGAGATGAGCCGTCAGTGCCTTAGAGACATTCAAACCTCGGGACAAAATACAGAAACTTGGGACCTACCATTGATGAAATCATTGTCAAAGAAATTGACGTCTGAAGTAGAACAGTCATACCATAGATGGGTTCAAGCATTTGAAAACAAAATCCCCACACTAGAAGACTTTTTTCAAATTTTAAAAAAAGAAATGTATACACTTAAGAAGAAAGAAGTTAGCAAAGGAACAAAGACAAACCATAAATATGCAACTTTATTCAAACTGAATAAACTCAAAAAGAAGAGAATTTAAAATATTACCCAGATCATGTATATCAGAAGATACCTCCAGTAATCTTGGTTACGAAAGAAGTGAGCAAAGAACAACAAACTCTAGAAGAACAGAACATAGTACGAAACTACAAAATCCAGCATATCAAATTAAATAGCAAAGTAAAAAAACCAAACATACAGTCAGCAGAAGTCCTCAATTTAAAGCCAAAAAGAAAACTGGTGCCTATCCAGTGCTTAACCAGAAATACCTTCAGAATAAAAAGCAAGTCCAAGGATAACCAAAAGTCAAGAAGACATACTAAAAAGAAGAAAAGTTTAAAACAAGTAGCAGGAATAGTTATTAAAAAGACAACCCAAAAAAAAACATTCCAAATCAAAAGTTACTGAGAAGGCGGAAGGACAATGGCAAATAAGTCATAAACATTTTGCCATTGTAAATATGCAACAAAACATTTTTAAATTCTTGCCTCCCAATTTACAATTTCTTCATGGCACCTACAATAGTATAGGGATAACAACAATAACAAAAATAGACCATAATATTTTGCAAAAGAAACAATTTGTTGCCACAGCGAAAAGTTCGACGACGTACGATGACCGCAAAAACCAAAACACAATCGATGCGATGCCTAGATTCACTGTCAGCAGTTTTAAGACACTGACTCACGTTATAAATGAAGCAGCATTATTCAACCTGAGGTCCATACAGTCACCCGTTCTGGAGAGAGGGGAAAATGTTTAATTACAAAATTAAACAGATTTTATTTTTTTACCATTTTTCATAAATCTTCATTTTTAGATAAATTTATTATTTAAACACAGGTGATCTTGAGAAATTAGGTTTTAATAACATAAACTAACCTTCTCAAGTTTACCTATTTAAATAATATAAATTAATTAATTTATAAAACAACACATTATATTGAATTTTATATTTTATAATTTATCACGAACTATAACAATTTTTTAATATAAAAAGAGAGGATTTATCTTAATAAAAGAGATTCAACATTTCATAGTTGTTCTCACTATACCTACTTAGTTTACTGTACCATAAGCCTTCTTGGTCATTGCAGGGAGTGAGGCTGCTCCCTGGCAGTAAACTTTTAACTTTAATCCCGCTGCTTAACCAAGCCGAGTTAAGCAAGTGTAATTGTCAAGCACAGCTTGCACAAAACCTAAAAATAAGTTTAAACATTTAAATAGGAGGAAGGTATCAGATTTTTAAATTTAAAATAAACAGAAAAAGTTTTGAAAAAAAGATCACACAGCACGTTTTCCTATAAAAAAAAATTAATTATTATTAGGATCTGGGGGCCGATTTTTTCAATTAGCTTTCCGATCGTTTTGGCCGACTAAAAAATTTTAGCCACAAGATTTAGCCTAAAGACCGGCAACGCCGCCGGTATAGATATAGACTTCACAGCACCCCTTGGCAGTGGCGATGATCGCGTGTAGTGTTGTCGCACAGTGGGACCTATTGTTATAATTTAGCAGTTTTGTATTACAAGATTAAGGGTGACCTATAAAAACATTGCAAATTTAAAATGCAGCTAAATGTTTGACTAGGTACCGATTTAAATAAATTTAAAATATATGTAAAGTAAATAAGCTTTTAAATCCAACTAAACAAAAATGATCGCAAATATAAAATAAAGATAGCAGACAATTAAAAGCTGAGAGTTATTTATATATTTTCTTTGAGTTAAAAAACTGCGCTTACATCAGTACATCAATAAAAAAGGTACAGGGTTTTTTATCGCTTATTTCAGATACTACTTAACCTATTTCAATGAAATTTGGTATACATGTTTTATAAGCAATTCTCCCTTGTTAAGGCGATTTTTTTACGCTATGGCATGTGCAAGTCAGGCCTAACCAGCGAAGCCGGCTATTGTTATTTTGGTAGGTTAGTTATTAATCAATTGGAATAAGAAACCGATACCTTTCTTAAATGCTAATAAAGAATAATAGGGCTTTTTTAAAATTCAAGATGGCTACTATACGCTAAAACTATACAACTTATTTGTAAAAATTGACGGAATATTTATACTTAATTTGGTTACACGTTTACAAAACTACTAATTTAAAGAGAATGTCACATACTTGGATTTATATAACGATACTTTTTTTAAAAATAATTCCGCATTTTTAGATTATTTATATTTTTCTCCTGATAGGTTAGGCCGGGATGTGGGTATAATTGTTTTTTCCTTTAAAATCGGTTTAATTTTAAATTTAATCACTGCTCAAAAGTCAAACCCCCAAGATATCCAAATATAAAATAAAAATAACTCCATTTTGATGCAAACGTGTACTTAATTAAAGTTTTTTTTTAAATAATAACTTACCAAACCACTTTTTAATTAATGTTTTAGTACAGTTATTTCTTAACCCCCATTCTTTATGTACAATTTGTAAAGAAAAATAATAATAATTTGATCTAATTTGAAAAATAATATTTATGTTTACTAATACTTGTCTACTTTTTAAAACTCTTGGTCATCTTTAATATGTATGAAATAATGTCTAAAATACTCGTAGTAAACACTTGTTTAATCGAGTAATTAGGTCAAAAGTCATAAATCTAACCGAACCAATTCAAAAAAAGTGTGGAAATTTGTAGCCTAGCCTACAATTAGTACCTTAGACTATTGCGCCACCGAGGGAAGCGACTTTAATAGGTTTAATTTTTAGATCGGAAAAAGATTTAAGTAATGGAAGATATAAGGAAACTCGTACAAGGGGGACGAGTGTGATAGAGTTTAGGCAGACTAGATTAGTTTGCTGAAGATGGGCTCCACCTGCTAGTACCTAAAATAAGTATGTATTGCAAAAAAATACAAAAAATAGGAAATTTTTTTCTTCTACCCTCCCACCCATTAACCTTATTGTGCAAATAACAGAAAATATTCAATGAAAAAAATTTCGCCGCGAAAAAAGTTTTAGAAAAATTAGGCACTATTAGAAAAAAAATTTCACTTTAAAAATATTTATTAGAAAAAGACCAAAAAGTTTTTGGAAAAATACTGATGGAAAATGTTTCACAATCAGACAAATCGTATTACCTGAAGTTTACCGCATCCAAATCGATGTTTTTCTTATAGTATATAGTAGGGTTACACGTACAGTTTTTTGTAAACTATGTGTAATGGATGATCTTTTAGATCTGTCAATTTTTTTATTAAAAATTAGGTAATATTTTGTCGCATGTTCAATTTAATATTGGAAATCCCAGTTTTCCTTTTAAAACTAATAATACAAAAACTAACTGTTATAAGTTTTTGAACTTTTTAAATATAAGGCAGTAGGCTATGTTTGAAACTTGCTGCTGAAATTAATTTGGCATTGTTGCTTACATGTTCCACTTTCTTCAGATAGCATATTGGTTCTATAATTGGATTATATATTCTAATGGTTATTTAATTTAATTGAATTTTTACGGCTGCTATTACTAAAAAAACGAAAAACAATTAGGTACTACATAACTGAAGTATTATAAAAAAGGATAAGGAATATGACGTTATATTTCTGGGAGAAAGTCGGTTAAGTATGATAGCAATTTGTAGATGTGCTATGTACATTTGGGAACCACAAAGCGACAGAAATCATATTTTAGGTTTAATAATAATTAATAATTAATGTTTGTATTGTCACAAAAAAATATATAAATACATATGCTTCGTATATCTAAAACTAGAATGTATGGCAAAGGTCAGAGTTCGCGCCCATATATACAGGGTGTTTCAAAATTCAATAACATAATTCTAATGTTAAATTTCTTGAGTGATTTTAAGACAAAAAGTTCATATAAACCTAGGCCTACATTTGCTTAGTTTTCGGGATAATATTTTTTATTTATTTTGATATAGTCGCCATGCTATACCGAAGCATTTTTTATTTTGATAATAGCAGTCTTTGGTGCAAAAGGGTTTTTTTAAACGGTTAGAGATGCGAGAAAATTGCAGGAGACAAAAAGTTTGCAAACGAAACAAGGATTTTATTTCTTGATTTAGATCTACCAGTGGCTTACAACAAACAAATATCCCAGGAAAAAGCTGACATGACCCCTGAAAAAGTATAACCTTGTATGTCTTACAGTGTACTGACAACAGCTAAATATACGTGTAAAATTTGAGCGGCATATCTCAAAAACTGCACGAGCTATAAACAAAAAACTAATAAATATATTTAATTTTAACACACTGTATCTCGAAAACTAAGCATTTGTGTCTATGTTTATATAAACTTTTTGACTAACAATTACTTAAGGAATTCAAAACTAAAATTATTTTATTGAATTTTGAAACACCCTGTATAAATAAAAAATTGTTTATAAGCCGATTTGAATTAGAAATTCAGTAGAAAAAAAACTGTGTACTAAGTAAAACATAGTATATACATAAGTTTGAAATACATATTTAAGTCCTACAAATTTCTTAAAACATTGTTGCAACTCTTGTCTTATTTTGGAACTCATGTTCCACAACGGCACAGAATTTTGTCTTCTTTAAACATTTTTTGTATGAGAAGAAGAAACTCTGATCTGTCTTTTATATTCGTTGAGCCTTTACTTATGGAAAATAAAAACGTGATCTGGTTTATTTAGGAAAATATCTGTTATGTCTGATCGTGGACACATTTCCCTACCCAAATGCAAAAGTGAGTTTTAAAAAGTTATGTCATCATTAAATAAAAATCTTCAGTCCTTATGATATCGGACGGGGGGCAGATTATGGTAGGTTGGTTGTAAGGGGGCTGCTTATGGGGGGAGGGGAATCTCTTTCTTTACCCCTTCCCATAGAAATACAGGCAGTTATCCTTTTGTAGGAATCTATTTGTATATTATTATTAAACTACAAAAACAGCAATTAAAGTAAAATAATGTTTTATTTTTTTAGGAGAGCTTATTTTTTTATAATAAGACTTTATGTTACCAAAATTCTAGAAAAAACAGAGCAGAAAGGCCTTGTCCGCATGTTATTTGTGGACTTTGTCAGCGCCCCTGATAGATTATGTTTATTTCGTTTGAAGGGGGCTAATTTTGATCTTACAGGGCTTACCCTCCCTCCCCCAAGCTACTTCCTTGGCGTATAAACATACATTCATTCCATTCTTTTAAAAAATGTTAGTTTTGGTAATATTTAGTTTTACCAAGAAAAATTGCATTGGATATCTGATTTGGCCCACTGTGCTTGTTACTACGTCATCTAAGGCCCGCCAGTCTGCAATTCACAACAAAAAATAAGCTTGGTGCTCATAGAGAAAATTTTGTCTCTGGGTGCTCTGCATAAAGTGGGTTAGGTATTTAATGTTTTTATTATTTATGTTCAACGTTCGATAGTTTTGGTTATTTAGCTGTTGGGCCGTATGTTCAAACGTAAGTATTAGTCTGGTGTTGTCTAGTATTTCGCTAACAAGCCCTTTGCCAAAAAAATGTTTTTTTTTTCAGTTGGAAATTATTCTAAAGGCAGACTTTTCAAAAGTAATTAGAGCTGGAAAATTTGCATCTTCTTGAAAATTATTGGTTTTTAATATAGGATTTTTTTTGTTACAGGTTACTTATATATCTACAAGGCAACAAATACAAACTTCTCAAGGTTGCAAGCAATCCCTATCATCTGCTATGTTGATCCAAATAAACAACTTGTTGCAGAAAAATAAACATCCTTCGAGACCAGCACAAGTCTAGTAGATGCCACCCAAATCTCTCATATGATTTATTCTGTTATAGCAATGTAACTGTGTGAATGTGAAATTGAATACAATGTATTATCAAATAATATATTTGTTAATTATTATCAAAAATAATATTATTCATAAGAAAAGTGCGTAAAGTGATTACATTTTCACAAACAAAAACAGTTGAACAATATATGAAGTGAAGTTCGGTTTGATAATAGTTTGTGAGAAATAGGTACCAGGCACATAGATAAAGGAGGGCACTGAGAGACATTTCCCCCCTTCTTGAACAAGTTTTTATCATGAAATTTTAGTGTCTTGGACAAAAATTGGGCACATCACCACTAAAATGTTCTGTGTTCAGGGTATTTGCCTCCGGCGAGCATTTCTGCCTACCCTGTCCAAAACATCATGCACCGTCATGGAATAACAGCACAGTACTTTCTACATTGGAGTATTCCCCCAGAAAGAAAAGCTATCTATGTGCCTGCTACATATTTTGAGTACATGTTCTGTAAAACATTTTTTGTTCAGTTCTCCAGAAGGATAATTATATAATAAAATTTTCTTGAAAATGTGTTTGAACAAATTTCTGTTCATAGAAAATGTTTATGACTAAATGATTTCGTACAATTTTTCATTTAAACAATAAAATTAATTTTAAAGATATTTCTGCAACCCACTTTTTTCTATGAGGGTTAACAAAAATAACTACTACGTACATATTTTTACTTAAATGTCAAAAAATGCTTCAAGCATGCTCCTATGTTGTAATAATAAGTTCTAAAAAAATGTAAAATCCTAATTTGAAAAACTAGTTTTCTATAATCACCAAAAACACAAAGTTGTTGATTTTAAATAAAGCACTAGTCATTATTTTAATTAAAAAAAATAAAGTACCTTATGAAGTTTCTAAATCAATAATGTTTTTGGAGAAATTTCCATACAAGGAAAATGATTTCGAAGAATTTTCCAATTATCAAATTTTTACTTGTTGTTTCTTTAAAAGCTCTCTAGCAAACTTATTTTACCAATTTTACATTGGATCTTTGGATTTAAAAACAAAATTGATAGTTTTTATATTTTGGCCGCATGATCTCATATGACCTCACCACTGCGACGGTGCGATTATTTGTTCTTTGATGTGCAAGACTATTGAAATCGAGATAATAAATAGGGGACGACGAGGGAATATTTTTTTTCTAAAGGAAAACACTATTTGCAATTTAAATGCTTTGTTTGTGGTCAAATGTAAGTCTTTCTATGTATTGTTATTAAATTTTTCTTATTCGTATTATGCCTTTGTTTTGGCTATCGTGGGGGTAATAGGGAACGTCGTAATGGGGTACTAACAAATATACAGTGCGGGCCAAATAGGCCTTCTAACTTTTGAACAGAAAGAGATATTGATTTCTGGTAAAAAGTCTTTTTAATGGGATCTTTTTTTAGGATATTTCAACTAAGCGACAGTCATGTTAAAATAATTTAATGTAAAAAATTTGACACACCAATAAAAATTTTTTATCGGAAGGGGGGCATTTTATACCTCTTTTGAAAGTTATTTTAATTGTCTATACAGGAAAATTAAACATTTTTAAATCGGTTAATATTCACAGGAGATATCATTATTTTTGGTTGCCGTCGACTCTCAAAAAGTTAAGTCTGTATCAAACAAAAATTTATTTTACAATTGATTTGTTTTATAATAAATTGATATTTTATGCTTCTTACTTATCACAAAACCTGTTTAATTACAAAATTAAACAAATTTTATTTTTTTACCATTTTTCATAAATCTTCATTTTTAGTTAAATTTATTATTTAAACACAGGTGATCTTGAGAAATTAGGTTTTAATAACATAAACTAACCTTCTCAAGTTTACCTATTTAAATAATATAAATTATTTAATTTATAAAACAACACATTATATTGTATTTTATATTTTATAATTTATCACGAACTGTAACAATTTTTTAATATAAAAAGAGAGGATTTATCTTAATAAAAGAGATTCAACATTTGATAGTTGTTCTCACTATACCTACTTAGTTTACTGTACCATAAGCCTTCTTGGTCATTGCAGGGAGTGAGGCTGCTCCCTGGCAGTAAACTTTTTACTTTAATCCCGCTGCTTAACCAAGTCGAGTTAAGCAAGTGTAATTGTCAAGCACAGCTCCTTTGAAGAAAGAAACCGCCGCCGACGCCGTAAGAAGAACACCACTACAGCCGAACCGTCCACCTGCCAGTACGACTGTCCGTACACTTGTCCTGTCCGAAGCCACTACGCAAGAGAGCTTCAACCAGAGCGAATTTTCACGAGAAAGTCCGTCCACCTGCCTGTAGGACTGTCCGTACACTTGTCCTGTCCGAAGCTACTACGCAAGAGAGCCTCAGCCAGAGCGACCTTCCACGAGAAAGTCGATCTATTCTACAAGCGTCGAAAAACCGTCCACCTGCCCGTACGACTATCCGTACACTTGTCCTGTCCGAAGCCACTACGTAAAGAGAGCCTCAACCAGAGCGACCTTCCACGAGAAAGTCCATCCATTTTACAAGCGTCGAAAAACCGTCTACCTGCCCGTACGACTATCCGTACACTTGTCCTGTCCGAAGCCACTACTCAAGAGAGCTTCAACCAGAGCGACCTTCCACGAGAAAGTCCATCCATTCTACAAGCTTCAGAAAACTGTCCACCTGCCCGTACGACTGTCCGTACACTTGTCCTATCCGAAGCTACTACTCAAGAGAGCTTCAACCAGAGCGACCTTCCACGAGAAAGTCCATCCATTTTACAAGCGTCGAAAATCCGTCCACCTGCCGGTACGACTGTCCGTACACTTGTCCTGTCCGAAGCTACTACTCAAGAGAGCTTCAACCAAAGCGACCTTCCTCGAGAAAGTCCAGCCATTCTACAACCGTCAAAAAAACTGTCCACTTGCCCGTACGACTATCCGTACATTTGTCCTGTCCGAAGCCACTACTCAAGAGAGCTTCAACTGTCGACTAGAACGACCTTCCACGAGAAAGTCCGTCCATTTTACAAGCTGCAAAAGGCCGTCCACCCAACAGTACGGCTACCCGTACACTTGTCCGAAGCCACTATTCCAGAGAACTTTAACCAGAGCGACCTTCCACGAGAAAGTCCGTCCATTCTACAAGCTTCAAAAAGCCGTCCACCTGACAGTCCTACTATCCGTACACTTGTCCGAAGCCCCTATTCAAGAGAGCTTCAACCAGAGCGACCTTCCACGAGAAAGTCCGTCCATTGTACAAGCGTCAAAAAGCCGTCCACAGCCCGTACGACTATTCGTACACTTGTCCTGTCCGAAGCTACTACGCAAGAGAGCTTTAACCAGAGCGACCGTCCACGTGAAAGTCCGTCCATTCTACAAGCGTTAAAAAGCCGTCCACCTGCCCGTACGACTGTACGTACACTTGTCCTGTCCGAAGCCGCTACGCAACCTTCATAATTAACAGACCAACACCAATATAAACAAAAAAATTATTAAGAAGAAACCAGTACAAGAGCCAACCGACCACAATGATAGGAAAAAATCTAGAAAGAATATTGCTAGAAAGACAGCTAAGAAGATACAAAATGGGCTCACACCTTCTAGATTGCCTTCTAGAAATACATATAATGGAGTATGCGTCAGCACAAGAACTAAAAAAGCTCCTACTGCATGCCGAAGATGTACTTGAATTTTCACAAGCCATTAAAGTCAATTGGGAGCCAATAATCATAAACATAATTTACCAGAAATGGGATGTCGAGACGCACATTTTACACCATGAATGGGTAAACTACGAACTAGGCAGATTGCCCACATTGAAAGAAGTTCTTCAGTACTTAATTGAAAGAATTGAAGAGTTGAACAAGAGCCCATCTACTGATTTTAAGTACAATGAAATTTTTCACATTCCAAACGTCATTATGGATCATTTAGATGATTTCCGAGACATCCCACGTATGGATGAAGAAACAGTTAAAGAATTACAACAGCTTTATGAGACATTCAAACCTCGGGGCGCAATACAGAAACTTGGGACCTACCATTGATGAAATTATTGTCAAAGAAATTGAGGTCTGAAGTAGAACAGTCATACCATAGATGGGTTCAAGCGTTTGAAAACAAAATCCCCACACTAAAGCATAAAAATTTAATTTATGATAAAATCAATAATTTTCATTTATTTTTTTTTGCTTGATAAATAATTGAATAGTTTAGTCGACCGCGAAACAAAACAAAGATATCTCTATTACAAAATTACAAAAAACAAATCGTCTCTCTTGTGAAACTAAACCGATTTAAAAAATGTTAAATGTGTTGTCTAGAGAATCAAAATACCTTTCGAAAAAGGTACTAAATACCCCCCTTTCCGGTTATAAAGTGTATCATACAACTCACCCTAGCAATACTGCACATGAGGGAAGTGCTGTAATTATTAAAGAAAATATATCACACTATGAGGAGATGGGATATAAAACCATAGAGATTCAAGCTACATTAGTAAGTGTAAAAACCAAAACATATACACTAGTCATAAGTGCTGTCTATATACCACCAAGACACTTACTAAAGAAAAATCAATATCTTAATTTTCTCAGAAAATTAGGAAACCGTTTTATAATTGGAGGTGACTTTAATGCAAAAAATACCTACTGGGGATCTAGACTGACGAATTCTAAAGGAAAATAACTTTTGCAAGCTATTAGTGAATATCAATGTGAGCCAATATCAACTGGTAAGCCCACATACTATCCAACAGATCCAGGAAAAATTCCAGATCTAATTGATTTTTTTATAGTAAAAAATATATCTTTAAGTTTTGTAGATATAGAAGAAAGTTTTGATTTACACTCAGATCATTCACCTACTATTCTAACTCTTAGTAAAAACATAATAAAGAAAGAAGCAAATATCTCACTAGTTAATAAACTGACTGACTGGATTAGTTTTAAACAAAGTCTTCAGAAAAAATAAACCTATCAGTACCATTGCAAACGCCAGAACAAATCAATAAAGAAGTTGAATATTTTGTTACAAATATTCAACAAGCAGCTTGGGAAAACAGTCCAAAACCAAAGAGAATTTTTAAGGGAAAAAACTATCCAAAGGAAATTAGAGACCTTATATTGGAAAAAAGGAAACTAAGAAGAAAGCGGCACGGCTTTGCGTGATCCTCGGGACAAAACAAATCTCAACAACATGACGCAGCGCATTAGGCGAGAAATTCTAGTAATAAAAAATGAATCTATTAACCATTTTCTTAATGAACTTACAGATGATAAAAATACCGACTATTCCCTTTGGAAAGCAAAGATTTTGAAAGACGAATTATCCAAATTCCACCCATACGAAAATCTAACAACCAGTGGGCAAGGAGTAACAAAGAAAAAGCAGATATTTTTGCAAGTCATTTCGAAAAAACATTTCAGCCCCACGAAGCACCGGATGAAAACTTTCATTTAAATGAACCCCATCAAATCGAAGACCATATTAAGCTTACATCACCAAAAGAAATATTAACAGAAATCAAAAATATTAATTCGAAAAAAGCCCCAGGGTATGATCTTATTAACGGGCTACTCATAAAACAACTCCCCAGAAAAGCTATCGTAAAACTATGCAACCTAATTAATGCGTCCTTTAGGCTTAGGTATGTACCTAAACTGTGGAAAGTTGCAAAAGTTATCATGATCCCAAAACCGGGAAAACCACTCCATGACGTGTCATCTTACAGGCCAATATCTTTGCTGCCAATTATATCCAAGCTCTATGAGAAATTATTGCTTAAAAGAATAAAACCCAGCATAGAAAGACAAGAAATTATTCCATCTCATCAATTTGGTTTTCGAGACAAGCATTCCACGATAGATCAAGTACATAGAATTACTAATATAATAGAAAAAGCACTAGAAGAGGGAAAAGTTTGTTCTGCAGTTTTTCTAGATGTAGCACAAGCATTTGACAAAATGTGGCGTGAAGGCCTTACTTTTAAACTAAAACGGTTTCTGCCAAAACAATATTCGGATATTTTGGAATCATTCATATCTGATAGACATTTTAGAGTAAAACAGGAAGACTCATACTCAAATTTAAGAGAAATTCAAGCAGGCGTGCCTCAGGGTAGCGTACTAGGCCCTTATCTATACTTATTATTCACTTGCGATATCCCAAAGCCAGAAAATTATCACTTAGCAACATTTGCAGATGATACTGGTTTATTGACGGTAGAAAAATCTATTAAAAAATGCATAGAAAAACTTCAGGATGCAGTCACCGAAGTTCACAGTTGGACCACAAAGTGGCGAATAAAATTAAATGAAACCAAATCAATTCATGTTGATTTTACAAACAAAAATATAAATCACATACAAATAACAACTAACAACATTCCCGTACCATATTCAAATCAGGCAAAATATCTCGGTATAACACTTGATGCCAAATTGCGCTGGAAAGCACATGTTAAGAAAAAAAAAGAAGAACTTGAGATATGGTATAGAAAAATGAACTGGCTAATTGGAAGGAAGTCCAACTTAACAATTCATAATAAGTTACTGCTTTATAGACAAATACTGAAACCAGTATGGACATATGGTATTCAACTATGGGGTTGTGCAAAAGAGAGTAACATTCTAGTTTTACAGAGATTTCAAAATAAAGTATTAAGAAATATTGTGAATTCACCTTGGTACGTTCGAAATAGTGACCTTCATCGAGATCTAAAGATCGAAACTGTAGCAGAGACTATAAAAAAGTACGCAAAAAGCCATGAAGATAGACTCCATCGGCATGTGAATGTGGAAGCAATTCAACTTCTAGACAATACTATGCTAGTTCGAAGACTAAAAAGAGTGAAGCCGTTTGAGCTAGTAAACTAAGTGAATTATATAAAACAAAATAATGCTATAACCACAACACAATTGTGAGTTACAGACTAAACAAAGCGGGGAAAACTGTTGAGTGAACCCTAAGTTTAAATCTGACTTTTCTAGTAAATTAAGTTAAAACAAAATTGCTAATTAGTCTTACTGACTAGATTGTAATACAATAAACACAGTGTGTTTGACAAATAAAAAAAATAAAAAAAATGCCCTCTTTCCAATTTAAAAATGTTGATATTGCGTCAAATTTTTGACATTAAGTTAGTTTGACATAACTGTCACTTAGCTTGAATATCCACAAAAAAAGTCCCATTATAGATACCTTTTATATTACCAGAAATCGATATTTCATTTTGTTTAAAAGTTAGAAGGGGGTCTATTCTGTATTCTTTTTTGTTCCATATTGATTTGAGCGGTGTAATTTGACTAAGGTGACTTAAGTAAACCTGTAGAAATAGCAAGTTGCAGAAACATTAAATGGCACCTAACGCAAATAGTCCACAATACGCCGGTCTATTTTTAAAGTGATGACTAACATGCTGAATTCTCGTACATAGCTTTATTCGGCCGAGACGCCCACTTTTTCCGCGAATATTCTTTAAACTAATTCCTAACAGAGTGCGTGGGCGCAAAAATCTTTTGAGCTTTGCATTGACTTAAGGAAGCATATGATTTAGGGGATAATCTTGTCATTTAGTTTTCAAAACAGATATATTAACCCTCAAATTATCTCAAAATTATAAATAATAAGATGAAAAAAATTCCATTAAAGAATTAGTAGCCGGCATTTTTTTTCTGTAACTTAAAAAATGTGTTTGAAAGCTAATGGCAATATTCAAGTATTGTTGCTGAAGAATATATTTATTAGGCGTCTCGGCCAAATAAGCCTATGTACGAAATTTTAGCCAATCAGAAAAATAAACCAGTGTAATGTGGGCTATTTGAGTTAGATGACATTTAATATTTTTGCAACTTGCCATTTCTAGAGCTTTACACTTTTGTCAAATTTGAAGGCAACTTCACTAAATACTCAAATCAGTATGCAACATAAAAGAATATATCTATTATTGCCATACTACGATGTTTTTTATTACCCCACGATAGTTGAAACGAAAGGGTAGTAGAAATATTTCCATTCTGAACTACATGTTTATGACAAGTAAGTAAAATTTAAAATAATACATTAAAAGTATTACATTTGACAACAAACTTATTATTTCCTTCAGACAATTTTTTTTATCTGAAATGGTTTGCTTGTAAAAAATAAGTTTAAAGAAGAGCAAAAGAGTGCTAAAACTTTATTAATATTGAATAATGAACCGAACCGAACCGAACCGAACCGAACCGAACCGCACCGAACCGAACCGAACCGAACCGAACAGAAGTTAAAATGCAAGAGTAGCAAAAAAATATTTTCTATTATCTATTACCCCACCTATGTCAAATAAATGGGTTCCGCAGAGACTGATGAATCTTCTTCCATCTGTCCCTGGTTCCGCTCAACATTGCTGTAACCTGTGCAGCCAGCGCCACCAAATAGCACGGAATTTAATAGAAGCTCGTGAAAACACAATCGCACCCGTTCTACGAACGTCAAAATTCCCATTTTAACCGTCCGCGGTATTCCACGGAAGCCGTTAAAGACATGTGATATTCAAATGTCAACAGCGTCGAATTGCGTTAGTCGTCGACCATTTTTGGCATGACCAAAAACTATCTAATAACAATTAACACTACACAACACCTTTTACTATTTGCCTAATAACTGAAATGTCCCCTCCCCCCCCAGATCTCTAACTATATTTGGTTTTAATACACAGACTACACCTCCTGGTTACTATTCAACTATATAATAAAATTTCGAAAAAAACACAAATTTAATATGATTTTAGAAATTATAAAGCGAGAAGTAAAAGACAAGAAATTGTTATATTTAAGTATTTGCTTTATATTCAATAATTATTATCTATTTAATGCATAAAAATATGCACTTGTTGATAAATAGGCAAACTACTGGAAAGACGCGGTTGCCCCACCCACCCTCAAATAAAAGATAGTATTTGAAAACCACAAGTCATTTTTACCTTCCTAGCCCGAGAAGCAATGGATAGAAAAGGTATTGTTTTCGACAAAAAATTTCTCTTTTGGGATAACGCGCGTGTTACATGGGTGTATTTTGATTTATCCTAGCACTATCGTCATAATGTCTGTCTCTATGTGTGTGTATGTGTATGTCTGTCCGTAACACGATAGCTCCTAAACCGCGGAAACAATTTTTTATTAAATTTTCAGGTAAAATAGATTAACATTTTGGTCTAAATTCATTTGGACAGTTTTTTGACAGGTAAAAAATTTTAAAATTGCTTACTTTTTAACGGAGCGTCACATCAATATGCGGTTACCAAAATATAGTAGAGCGCATTTTTCTAAAAAAATAGTGTTAGAACCAAAAATTTTGTAGGAGCTTTCGTTTCAGAGATATTTAAAAAAAAGGGGTGTGGACTGTGCTAATGGGCTAGGAAGGTATCAGATTCGTCATGGATTCATTTATTTGACTAAACTTAATTTGTAAAATCTACCTCCATCGCCTGGATAAAGGCAATAATTTGAACCAACTCGTTCCCAAACTCAGCACAAAAATGACGGAATTTTTCAATACCGGCAAAGTAATTAAAGAAACTAGATATAAAATTTGTATCTAGAATTGTCTGTATCTCAAAAATTTTTAAAACTATATACTCACAAATATATTTATTTTAAATTTTTATATAGTAGTGTATTACCTAATACAATATTCATTAGTTTAGTCCCGTTGTATTTTTAATTGTATAGATATAAAAAAATGACAAAATCTACCGACAACAAAAACATCAATCTTTAATCAACCCAACAATTCGAAATGAAAAGAAGATCTAATAAATTATGTATTTGATGATTTGTTATTTCTACATTTGCATCAAAAGCGAACACAAACGACTTTGTTTAAAGGTCGTTTACGTAAACGAACGAATTTGTTTGTTGTTGTTCGTATAATGAATATAAAGCATAAGAAATCGCTGTTTTACCAAGCCGGGCAATGCGCATTGATTCGCCACTGCTGGCTACCTATTTTATTTAAGCATTTGGCAGTTTCACTCGGGCCACACTTAAAGGATTTACGAATCAGGAAAAGGTTTCAGTTCGTTTGGGGGCGTAAATATTGGAACTGAATTTAGCAGGTTTATCGGACTGTTTTTTATTTGACAGGGGATTTAAAAATCCTTGGGATGTTTCTTGGATCCGTTTATTTTCGATTAGGAGAAATATACTATTGAATTACGATAGGACGGCATATATCTAAACTAAGGTCACTCATCGTAAACCAAGCTTTACAGGTAGCGAAGCCTGACTTTGATTTTCTACTTTTAGGTTAAAATTTTTCACATGTTTTCCTCGGTTTCGCATTGGCGGCTCGTTATTTTAAAAATGTGGTTTTAACACAGTCCAAGGCCAACACAAAAATAGAGGCCACGACCCTGAAAAAATCAGCTGTTCTCCCGGGGCTGAATTTTACATTGGGTCTTATGGGAGGTCAGACGTTTTTTTATGATATTTTTAAAATGGCACTACAGATTTCCGCGAAATTTCAGTGACATATTCTCAGACACCATCCCGATATTCCACCAAAGTTTTGTAAGGAATCAACATGATTAAAAGGTTAAAATTTTCAAAATTTAGCATTCTTTATTTTGAATTCAAATTACCCGCCATGAACCACATGCCAACTGATATATTTGACATGTATTTGACTTTGTCATCTGTGATTGTCACATTCGCTTCTGCTTTCAACTTAATTTTTGTATAAGCTAATGAAGCGGCTCTGAAAAATTAAGGATTACTATAGATTTAAAAAAAATTGATCTAAAAGAATATAGTAAAAATAATCTCAAAACCGGGTTTATTTAAAAATAAATCAAATATTCATGAACCGTCATTCCAACTTCAATATTTTAAAGACAATCAGCTGTGCCGCGACGTGACCATCAAAAAAAAAATCAGCCCCGGATGTGACGTCAACAAAGTGAAGGATCGTGGCCCGTCCGTTTTGATAGCCCAAGGCCAACACAAAAATAGAGGCCACGACCCTGAAAAAATCAGCTGTTCTCCCGGGGCTGAATTTTACATTGGGTCTTATGGGAGGTCAGAGGTTTTTTTATGATATTTTTAAAATGGCACTACAGATTTCCGCAAAATTTCAGTGAAATATTCTCAGACACCATCCCGATATTCCAGCAAAGGTTTGTAAGGAAGCAACATGATTAAAAGGTTAAAATCTTCAAGATTTAGCATTCCTTATTTTGAATTCAAATTACCCGCCATGTACCACATGCCAACTGTTATATTTGACATGTATTTGAATTTGTCATATGTGATTGTCACATTCGCTTCTGCTTTAAACTTAATTTTTGTGTGAGCTAATGAAGCGGCTATGAAAAATTAGGGCTTACTATACATTTGAAAAAAATTGTTCTGCCAGAATAAAGTAAAAACAATCTCAAAAACGGCTTTATTTAAAATAAAATCAAATATCCATGAACCGTCATTCCAACTTCAATATTTGAAAGACAAACAGCTGTGTCGTAACGTGACCATCAAAAAAAAAATCAGCCCCGGATGTGACGTCAACAAAGTGGAGGATCGTGGCCCGTCCATTTTGATAGCCCTGGATAGCCCTGCACAGTCGTCTAAAGATCTATTTAATAATGATACAGTTTCAAGATAGTTTGCAGCATAACTGTTTAATTCCAATTACATAAATATATTAGGTACCTTTATACTGTGTAAAACAACATGTTTAAAATAAAACCGAACCGCGAATGCGAAACCGAGAAATGAGTGTCCTTAATCTAAAGAAGAAAGGAATGAAAATACAAGGTAGGTATAAACCATTTTGCAATGCTTAATCTATAGGCTTCTAAAAATGGTCAGTAAATACTCCAAAATATAAAATATATTATTTTATGATTAAGGGGTTGATTTTACTTCAGATGCTTGAAAATCTGTACAAATTAGAAGATCTTTAAAAACCTATTATTAAAATTAGTTATATATTTTAAAAAGAGTTAGAGAGATACAACATCCCTTTTGTGACCAGGAATTCTTTTGAAAGTCGATTTCCAATTTTAATTTTAAACCTTTGTATAGTTCCTTTATCGCTTTTATGTATGTATGATTGATATTAGTTTGTTCTAACGCTGTTCATAATTTGTCTACTGGGACAGTATCATATGCTTTATGTAGGTCCACAATATTTTTGGCACATCTTTTCTCAATTACTTGTTTAAAACAAAATACAATATTACTACAAGATCTGCCTGCACGAAACCCACTTTGCTCTTCTTCTTGTTTAAGAAAATCATTCACTATTAGATCTCTAAAAACCCTACCATACCATCTACTTAGAGTACTGGTTACTGAGATTCCTCTGTAACTGTTGCAAGCCTGTTTTCTTTTTTTTGTATTAAATGGTATTTCCAATCATTAGGTACTGAATGTCCATCTATGAATTGACTGATAATATATGTGAGATATTTTAGTAGTTTCCCTGTAGCATTTCAGCGTATATTCCCTCAGGTCCGCTAGCTTTTCCGAATTTAAGCTATTCTTTATCATTTCTTTTTCGATCATTGCTCCTGCTCCATGTATTTTTATGTCTCTCCTCGGAGAGGCTGACAAATATTCGGGTCTCGTTTCGTGCAGCAGTCACTTGTAGTATTCTGTCTATTGTTCTAGTTTGATGATCTGTATGTTTACTTTTTCTTTTGTTGGGTTTTTTACCGTAGAAATATATTTTCATACTGTGGCATTTGCGCTCGAAAATTTCATTTTTTTAATTGCTTATTAGATGTTTTAGCTGTCTTCTAGTTTATACCTATTGCAGAGGTTATTGACCACACTGTATCCCTTAAACCTAGAATTTTTAAGAAAAAATAATGAAACATTTTTTTATCATAATAAATTCACGGAACTATTACATAAACTGGAATGCTAATGACGTAGAAAGGAAATGACCGCTACATGTACTGGATAGTTTGGATGTTAAATTGGTTGGTATTGGCCAAAATATCCCTATATCGGCACTAATCTTTAGAAATTCCCCAAAAACTCTGGGGCTAAAAATTACAAAAAGCTATGAAAGAAACATAGGACAGCTCACAAACTATGTAAGAAACTTAGTCGGATAGAGGTTGGTGTGAATGCATTCATACAAATGTGCCCCTAACTGAATAACAAAATGGCAAACGTGGGAGGTGTTATCGTGTTGGCTGGTTCTTAGCACTTTTGAACCTAGCTTGAGTAACTAGTATCCACTGTTCATTTTTCGGTTGAACTGAATAACACACTTTTGATTGGCTCACTTTTTTCATGGGGACTGTGTACCGATTGTGAGATTTTAGGAGTAACATTCACAATTTTGAATTATATTTTATCAAATATCAAAATCTCGAACTCTTTATAATGAAAATTTAAATTTAAATTTATTAAAATGTTAAATATCTAAAATATAGATAATTAAAATGTCAGAAATCAAAATCTTAAACAATAAAAATATTAAAAATGATATTATTGAAAATTAAAATGTCGAATAATTAAAATATTTAAAGTCAAAATATCAAAATTGCAAACTATACGAATAAATCGAAATGTCGAAACTACCACAACTACCTAACCAACCTAAATAAATAACATAACCAACCAACCTAAACAGCCAACTTAACCAAATTAACCAATCACCCTAACCTAACCAATTGAATATTTCAGCTTTTTATTTTGCGATATTTTATAGTTTCGCGATTTTGATTATTTGAGATTTTTATTATTCAAGATTTTAATTTTCGGTAAAATGTATTTTGATATTTTAGATGTTACCATCGAACATATTCAGTTATATGTTCGATGATGTTATCCAGTTTTGAGAAATGTGTACACTGAAGAGTATAATACTTACTGACCATTCTCAAATTATGTAATACTTAGGGGGGATCGGGGTGTAGCCTTGCATTGCACTTTTTTTAATATTTTTTTTCCGGTAACTGTGTTACGAAGGGGAATAATCTGGTTGCGAATCAGCTATTTTTGCCTTAAGTGGGAAATTAATTGTATAAGAATTTTGTTTACTGATTTTGTTAGTCAGGTTGCTCTATATTGTTAATCCGAGTGATGCCACTCTGGCACCCTTAAACATTTGGACAAAACCAAGATGGCGGCCCTTTCAAAGTGAAAAAATTAAAGGAAAAATATCTAAATCAAGGATAGGTCTGTGGTATACTATTTCAGTCGGCCTTTGGTTGCCAGAATTGAAATTCGACACTATTTTTTCTAGGGGTACCCCAACGGAGGGAGAATGATTTTATGAAAAAAATCGACCTGTTAACACAGGCAAGCGATACACAGATTCTAGGGTTTTTGAGTCCGCTGAGTCCAGTTAAAAAAAAGGGGTAATTTAAAGAAACAGGGGGGGGGGGCGGAAATTTATGGTATTACAGTAAAACTGTTTATGTGGAAACTTAGCAAATAAACTTTAATTAAGTTTTTTTTCAGATTTTGATAGCTTTGCTTACCAGTGACTTTTGGGCATCAGCCACCATTTTAAAATATTCAAGAAGGCGACGGCAAAAAGATTCGGGGGGTAATCTGGTTTATGGTATAAACAATAAAACTGTTTATATGGAGATTTAACGAACAAACTTTATCAAATATTTTTAGGGAGTTTGACAGTTCTGCTCAACCCTATTATAAAATTAACAAATGACTTTTGGCCATCAGCCATTATTTTGAAATATTTAAATATTCAACATGGTGGCAGTGACAAAAATACAAAAGAAAAGCATATGCATGCGATACATCAATCCAAATCTGTTGTTAAAAGATGATTTTGGGGTATTCCGGTGGAAGGGGGGTATTTATTGGGTAAACCGTATAGGAAGACTTAACGAAAATACTTTAATAATGACTTTTTTTACAGATTTTGACAGCTCTGCTCAACCCCATTATAAAAGTAGCTAATAACTTTTGGGATTATCCATCATTTTAAAATGTTCAAATTGGCGACCGTGGGAAAAAAAATTTAAAAAGAAGCATATGCAGATTACTCCAAAATCTTTTTTTGACAATATATTTGGATTTAGCGAACCCAAAAACTCGCGTGTGTATGCTTTCCTTTTGTTTTTTTTTCACAGTCATCATCTTGAATATTTCTATCTTTGGCTAGTTTTGTAATACGCTTGAGCAGAGCGGCCAAAATCTGTAAAAAATATTTGATAAAGTTTCCTTGTTCAGTGTCCATACAAACAGTTTTTCTGTTTACCCCATAAATACCCCCACTCCTTCAGATTACCCCAGAATCTTATTTTAACAACAAATTTCGATTCAGCTAACCCAATAACCCTATAATTGATGCATCGCATGTGTATGCTTCCTTCTGTTTTTTTGTTCATGTTCGCCATTTTGAATATTTGAAAAAGCTGCCAAAATCTGCAAAAAACTTGATTAAAGTTTGTTAGTTAAGTCTCCTTATAACCATAAACAGTTTTATCCTAATATAATAATTCGCCCCCTCCCCCTCCCCCTTCTTTAATTTACACCAATTTTTTTTTAGTGCAGATTTGGATTCAGCGGACCCTTTTCTCTATATTAAACCTAATAAATATCACTATATATATGTTTATCCCAGTAGCAGACCAAGAGTCAAGGCTAAGGGGCCACCCCTCTTTGTCCAAAGAATTTTAAATAATATAGGCACATTCTGGTGTATTACACACCTGAAAAAAAATTCTAACCATATATGTTTTAAAAATCTAAACTGCCCTAATTTTTGAAAGTCTGGGACCAGTTCTGTATATCCCCTGATAAAAATCCTGACTGACAGAGAGAGATTTAATAAAATTTAATTAAAAAAACACACAACTTGTGTAAACTAATGCCTGATTTACCCTGCAACTTATTACTGATTTACCCAGCAACATAAAGCACAATGAATACATTTGGTGTTTAGTGCATCTTACCATACTAAGCAGGAGTCAAAAAGACAGTCATTATGCAAGAATGTCCATTGTGCAATATGTTGGGTACAATAACCCTTGGTGCACTAAGCACAGGGATTCTGCATAAATAACGCAACTTATCGGTGAAAGGAAAACAACGGCAAATCGTTGCGACTGTAGTAACCCACAACAAAACAGATAATCATGTGCAAAAAGCACTTGTTTTGCTTTAAAAAAAATAACGCACTATTTACAAATTAAACGAACTCGACCCGGTAGAACTTGGCAAAAATAATCTTGGAATTTTTGTGTCTGTTATCATTTCTGTCAATCTGTGTGCGGCTAATAAAAAACCAAGTAAGAAATTTTACTTATTTACATGCTGATTTTAAACCAATCTCAAAAGTTTAGAACTTGAATTTTTTACATAAAATAGCAAATATTACAAAATGTTATACTATGGTAAACATGAAAGTAATAAATAATATGGAAAACATATAATTTTCGGGTTATACAAGCAATACTTAAAATTTAAAAAAAAAGTTAAGTTGATTTGATTGACGTGACTACGTTCTTTTAACATCCAAACTGTCACCTACATCTAGCGGTCATATTTGTAAGATTTTCCGGGGCCAATTAGCATTCCAGTTTATATTACAGTTCCGTGAATAAATTACAAAATAATTTGACGTGGTCAAATTTGTCATTTTTAAACTTCACAGATTTTCCGCACTCTTTAAAATTAATAAATGTTATAACTTGGAAACAAAACCCTTTTGACATAAGTGTTATTTGAACTCTTTGTTTACTTTTGACCTTCATCCAGGGCTAGCAAAACGGACGGGCCACGATCCTCCACTTTGTTGGCGTTACATCGGGGGTACGTTCAGATTGAAACGTCGGGCGAGACGTCTTGCCGAGTGAATGACGTCAAGGGTAAATCGCCGGACGTCTTGCCTTTGTGAACGGTATGGATGTAATAAACATAACCTTAAAATATATTTTTTTTCAAAATTATTGATAAATTTGATCAGATTTAAAAATTTGTTACAGTTTCTTTAGTAGAGTTAACATAAACACAGATAAGTGTTTTTTTTGTTTTGAAAAATGGAAATAGAGAGTCATTTGGAGTACCCGACTTTTGGTGGCTGACAGAGTTTTATTATTGACAAATAAAGTTTTGTTTTAGATTTAAAAGTTGTGTTTTCTGTAAATTTATTTTCTTTGTTGTACAAGCAATACAGGTTTTAAGTTCCTCTGCTCAACACTTCCAAAGGAAATAAATAAATTTGAAAATTAATAGTTATATGTACATACATGTGCAATATAATATAATAGCGTATGACAATGAGAATGCGAAAGAAGACAAATTCTCAAAGTGTTTGCTGGGGCGTTGAGCGATCTTCAATTACTGATGAGAGTTAATTATCGTCCTTAAGGTTAGATCCAGGTCTAGAGGTTAATAGGTTTAGGACTGAGCGTATTCAAAAGACAATTGAATTTTGCTGACGTTTCGACTATAATAAGGATTAGCTCTGAAGAAGACTAAAAATATATTTGAAACGTCAGCAAAATTCAATTGTCTTTTGAATACGCTCAGTCCTAAACCTCTTAACCTCTAGACCTGGATCTTCAATTACATTATATCAAACCTTTTTATATGGTTACATTATCTACTATTAAATAAAGAATACAAATATACATCGTTTAAATGTATTTTATTTTAATTTGAAAGCACAAAGTAATATCTAAGTATAATATTATTTATATTCCTATAACAATTTGTCCAAATAAAAATCCATTCTCTACATTCTCCTAAGTAGAAACTAAACAGTCAAAATGAAATTCTGTAAAGGTCTATTTGCATCTGATAGAGTGTTTTTCTAAAAGGAGTGCTGCTGCAAGAGGATTCATTCTGCTTGAAAAACTGCTTGATACTCTAAAAACAACTCACACTGCCATGGGTTATTCCGAAGGCAATTGTCTTCATTGCATGGAGCGATGTGAAACCTGTAACCAATACAGTTTTGAGGGTCGATTTACACAGCAACATAACAAAAAATGGAATTTTAGGGTAAATTTTCTTATTTTCGTTTTTTTTTCTAGCAGCTGATGGTAAAATGGAGCTTTAAACTTTATCCATTGTGCTATGTTACTATGGGTAAACCATCATGCATACCCTAGCAAAAATCCCACAAAGAAAAATACTCTGTCAATCTATGGGCACCTAAGCTCACACTAGTTACTATAGTTATAGTGTGCGTGTGAGCTAATATAACTAAAAACTGAAATATATTACCTTTCGTTTGATACCACACAAGCCATGTTTTGACTTAAACTCTAATTTTTGAAATCTACCTTTACCATTTTTTTGTCAAAAAACTAAAATGTAGGTTGTTTAACTCCAGACTTAATTACCTTTTGTTTGATATCACACAATATCACTCCCACCCTTTTATTTGACTTGCGTACGGTGGATTTTGTTCATTTTTAAATGGGACTATCTCGACCGAAAACCCAGCCTAGGTACCAAACTTCATTCAAATCGGGCAAGCGGGTTTTGAGTTATGCGCGTTGGTCGTTACAGACAGACAGACACACGGCGCGACAAAAATGTTTCAAAATCATCTGAAACGCAAATATATAAAATTTTTTAAATTTAGAGCAATTTTTTTTTCTCGAAAAAATTAGGATCACAATAGCTCACACTACTATAGTATAGTAGTAGTGTGAGCTAATAGGTAACTACATTTAATGTTTTCTATACGGGATATACCTAAAACAAACCCAACCATAACAAATTTGGCTTCTACAATCTTTTGAAAATAGGAACTTTTGTGATGTTTTTATGTGGGTTTCTTGTCAGAGGTAAGGACTTAACCCTTCTAAAGAAACTTAGAACTCACCTGTCAAAAGTCAAACAAGTGTTTTTTGTCTTCAAGAAAAAGTAAAATTTGATTATTTATTTATGGAAAATGCCACTTTTATGTAATATGTTTTCGAAAATATAAAACAAAATATAAAAAAATTGAGGGGTTGGTTTATATACCTACTGCGCAAGTCGAGCCTTTGTCACCCACCTCATAGAGAAGGGTGTAAAAGGCGATTCGCCCGACGTTATTTTCGGCCAATATGAACGAGAGTAACTTTCACCCAGTATTTAATCTGAACGGATTTGAGCGCGCCCGACTACATCCGACGTGCTATCTGAACGTACCCCGGGGGTTGATTTTTTTTGATGGTCACGTCACGACACAGCTAATTATCTTTAAAATATTGAAGTTGGAATGACGGTTCATGAATATTTGAGTTTTTTAAAATAAAGCCGGTTTTGAGATTGTTTTTACTATATTCTCCTTTATTTTTCAGAGCCGCTTCATTAGCTCACACAAAAATTAAATTTAAAGCAGAAGCCAATGTGTTCGTTTCTGCGTGCAAATTAATCGGATAGCCTACATCAATTCAATTCAATTCAATATATTTATTCACAGTAAATTTTACAGTAGATTTTAAACCTAAGTTTAAGTAATGGTAAAGGTGGTCTTTAGATCAACTTAAGTACTATGTGTACTTGACTGTTGATCCAAAGGGCACTATTTTTTGCGAATATATTAAGTGAGCACAAAATATTAAAACTAGAAAAATAATAATAGTAATTCAGGTTTGTTATGTTTGTATAGATAAAATAAAATATATAATTAATTACTAATATTAAAGTATTATTCATTCGCTCTAAGATGAAAAGGAAAAAAATACATTATTATAAAACCTTCTTAAATAATAACCACTTTTTTTTCGTAAATAAATAAATCATAATAATAAACAGAAAAAGGATTTGGATTCCTGAAACTTTATGGCAGAAATCCTATGTATTAAAAAAAGTTTCTAAATATATATATATATATATATATATATATATATATATATATATATATATAAACTAAATGTCCAAGACGAAATAAATTGATAGGGAATAATGAATTGTTGCCAGGTTTGAAAAATGAATAAAAAAAATTTAAAATAAATTTAATCCTGTGTTTTTTCTTTATTATGGTCACTAACCATTTTTGTTAGGCAAGTACTCAGAAGAAAAAGCAGTATAGATTTGCATAGAGTATGGGATAAGGGATAGCTAAAAACTTATTTTGTAACAGAACCATATAGGTACCTATTTTTGTTGCCTTTTTGTAAATTATTTTAGAGAGATTTTTGTTTTTAGTAGAAACTTGTTAAGGATTTTTTTAAAGTTATTTCTGTTTGACTTCATTTTCATTTCTATTGGTAGGGTGTTGTATATTTGCTGTCCAAGGAAAATACAAGTTTGTTGTCCAATAAATTTGTGATATTTTATTGTAATGACATTTTGTTCTTGTAAATATCTAGTTGGATATGAATGATTTGGTAAGAAAGGCTCTATAAGGTTGTTTTTTATTATTTGCAGAACAGCTGTTTTAAAAAATAGAGAACGTACACTTAAAATTTGTGTATGTTGATAAAGCTCCGATGATGGAAAGCTCTGATTTAGGGAAAATATTGTTTTTATGATTCTCTTTTGTGCAATTTCAACTGAAGAAAGGTGTTCTGAATATGCGCCACCCCAACCTAAAATGCCGTATTCAATGATGGACTGAGCTAGTGAAAAGTACAGGGATTTTAGTTGGGTAGTGGTCAGTATATGTTTAACTTTACTAAAGATATACAATGAACAGGATTGGGCCAATTACAGTCCCTTGGGGTATTCCACAGGTAACAGTTTGTTTAGAACTATTGCTTGAGTTAATTCTGACTATTTGTTGCCTGTCTGACAAATAAATTTGATCGGCTGTAAAGCTATCCCTCTGATCCCGACTCTCTCCAGTTTTGACAAAAGCCCCCCATGAATCGACTGTATCGAAGGCTTTTGCCAAATCTAGAAAGACTGCGGCGCAGGGTTTGCTTTTATCAAGGGCCGTGTATATTTTACTTGTTAAGTGAGCTATGGCGTCTGACGTAGATTTATTGTTTCTAAAGACGTACTGGTTCTTACTTAAGATATTTTGGTTTTCAAGAAATTGTACTAGACGTATTTTAAGAATTTTTTCAAAAATCTTCGACAATACCGTAGTAAGGCTGATTGGTCGATAGTTTTCTACATTACCCTTTGGACCACTTTTGTAAATAGGCCTTACAACTGCAAGTTTAAAATTTTTGGGGCAGATACCTGTTTCGAAAATTGTGTTGATGAGATGAGTATTAGGTTGCTTTATTTTATTTATTGATTCCTTAAATATTCTTGCCGTCAAATTGTCAAAGCCGCATGAGGCTTTATCTTTTAGCTCGTTTATTGTATGTTCAACCTCTTGTTCTGTTGCAGGTGCTAAAAAAATCGAGGACGATACATGACGGAAAGATATTGGCTGTGCTTGATAATTTATGTTTTTATTTTCTGATATTTGTTTTGACATTTTGGCTCCCAACGTAGTGTAATGCTCGTTAAAAATATTAGATATCTGTTCAGGATCCTTAATTTCATTATTATTCATTAAAAGATTGTTTATTGTTATTTCATTAGTTTTCGTTCTGTTTGTGTATTCGTTCACTGTTTTCCAAATGGCTTTAGGGTCGTTTCGGGCTTGTAAGATTTTGTTTTTGTAATAGTTCTTTTTAACTTTATTTATTAAATTATTTATTCTGTTTCGATAGTTTTTGTATGTATTAAAGCTGCTTTGTGATTTTTCTCGTTTGTATATTTGATATAATTTGTCACGTTTTTTTTGCGAGTATATTAGGCCAGCGGTTTTCCATGGCTTTTTTGACATATAGAGATTAGATTTTTGGTTGTACATTCTTGTAGACAATTTGTAATTAATTCAGTTATGGTATTCGATATAAAGTTTACATCTGTTGAGTGCTAAAGTTCTTGAAAGTTAATAAAATTGATTAGAGTTTTAAGTCGGTTAAAGTCGGTTTTTTGATAATTTTCAAGGTTTTTATTTTCATTATTTGTATGGGGAATTTGGAGGATTGTCGGATAGTGATCGGTAATTTTCGATTGTAGGATAATCGCAAGTAGAGAATCATTCTTTATATAATTAGATTTGACGAAGATGTGATCCAGACAGCTTTTTTTGCTTTATCGACTCTAGTTGGCTTATTTATCGTAGATATAAATCCTGTAGTGTAAAGCAAATCTAAGTAGTCTTATATGATTGGGGAGGCTGTAATTAATGTCTCCAATTAGAAACTCACAATCAAATTTGCAAGTATGTTGAATGTATTGTGTAAGGTCATTAATAAACTCATTGACGTTAGTTGGATGCAGCCTGTATATTGCTGTAAAAGCAAGTTTTTTTAATCCTTTAGAAATTTCAACCCTGATTCCCGTGTTTTCTGCGAGATTTATAATTTTATAGGTGAAAGAATGTGTGTTTTTTATGTAGATCATAACGCCATCATTCTTATTGTATTTACCCTCGCTATATATAAGTTCGTACCCGGAAATTAAAAAATAATTAGGATCTTGTATATTGCATGTTTCAGTAAGTACTATGATGTCAAACAGAAATGATTTAAAATTGTTTAAATGAACTTCTAATTTATTAAAATTAGTAGAAATTCCTCTAATGTTTGTGTGGAATATTGAGAATTGTTTGGTTGGCTCTACTGTGCTTAATATTCTTAGGGTATCCTCGCAATTTGAACTTTTTATTTTACTAAGTTTATTATTTGGAAAAAACGTGCAAAGTTATCCATATTTCAAATTTATTTTTTCTTGAGTAAATAAATCGATAAAAAATATTTTTTTAGAGGTATAAAGATACAAAACTGTTTTATTCGAGTCGGAATTTATTATTTATTTGAATTCTATTAAAAAAAGGCTAAACAAAAAAAAAAAGAGTAAAGAGAGATAAGTCTAGTAATGATTAATTGGAATAATTTATTGTCTTCGATCTCTTTCTTTTTGATCGCGACGGGGATTTTTTCAGTTCCGCCGAAGGTTCTTTTTCAGTAAGTTTTTCGGTGGGCCGTTTTCTTGGCTGTCTTTTACTCTTGGAAGAAGACTGTTCTGATAAGATATTTTGTTTTTCTTCGTCCTCGTTTACTGAGTTTTCTGACGATTCCGAATCCGAGTTTTTTTGGTGAACTTCCTCTAGTTCAACGAGATCTTCTGCAGTGTAGTACTTGTTTCCAATTTGGAGTTTAAAACCCCTAATTCTTGCTTCCAGATTTTGACTTTTCGCGGACTTATGATGACGCCTTAGAATTTTCTGGGTTTCAAGGTCTTCTTTACAAAAGTCGTTTGATATAGATATGCCCAGATCGTTTCGCAGCTTTTCCAATTTTGACGGCTCCTTGAACAGGGAGGCCTTTTTTAGGAACCATATGAATTGTACAATGACAGGAGACGTGTTAGTTCTTCCAATTCTGTATATGTTGTTAATGTCTCGTTCTTCGATGTTTGTTCCTAGATTTTGATTTAGGGTGTCGAGGGTTTTGCTGAGAAGATTTTCGGGGTGGAGTCTCTCAGATTAAATATTAAAATATTATTCTTACGTTGAGTTCTTTCTATCTGCACGTTTTTAGATTTTAGTTTAAGTATTTCTTCTGTAGTTTCGCCTAAATGCTTCTGAAGATTGCGCTCAAACTCTTTTTTTAGTTCATTCGTTTGTTCGGAATTTGCTGTTAGAATTAATTTAAACAGTATTTTTTGTTCAGGAGGTAAGCTTGCTATGCCCTCGTCGCCGGACATTTTCAACACAGATTCTTAACCGTTGGTGGAAATAACAGTTCTTGGCCCATTCGTCGAAGTATGAAAGTCGCTGAGCGATTTTCAACCTTAAAACTGTTAATAATTATGATTTTTTTTACACTTACTTGACTTGTGTAATCTGACTGAATGGATATTTCTGTAAAATTCTTGTATCCACTTTTTCGCTGATTGAAATTGAATCGATTGAACCCACTTTTGTATTTTGTTTTAGTTTAAAACCACTCAAAAAATCTTGATTTATTGGCCACTAAACAGCAACATGTGCTCACCTTAAAGGTTAGACGAGACATCTATTTGTTTATGTTCGGCACTCGGTAGACTTTTAAAACTTAACATAGATATTTTTTGTAGTGTAACTTTGTTTTAAAAAGATTAATGCTGGCATTTTGGGATTCTAAATGAACTTTATTGTAAAAAATCATTAAAAAATCGAAAAAGTTTTACAATACAAACAAATAAACAAATGCTATGACAAACACAGGTGACAAAGTCAAATGCATGTCAAATATAACAGTTGACATGCGGTACATGGCGGGTAATTTGAATTCAAAATAAGGAATGCTAAATCTTGAAGATTTTAACTTTTTAATCATCTTGCATCCTTACAAAAGTTTGGTGGAATATTGGGATGGTGTCTGAGAATACTTCACTGAAATTTCGCAAAAATCTGCAGTGCCATTTTGAAAATATCATCAAAAAAACGTCTGACCTTCCATAGGATCCAATGTAAAAGTCAGCCCCCCGAGAACGTGGCCTGTATTTTTTTGTTGGCATTGCTTCTTCACCATTCCTTAAAGTTTAAGGCATTATTTAAATTACACTCTGTATTTTGATTGGTAAAGTCTAGGAAGGTATTTGCTACTGAAAACTGAATTATACGACAAAAACAACCGACGTACAGTATGGCGTCAAACGTTATATTTTGCTGTAGTGTTGTTTTCTCTGTGGGGTTGAATTTATCCTAATTTCTTCTTTTGGGCAGTCCTACTTAGGTTTGCCTTATAAAAATCTCCATTACTAAATTTTCCCTTTATCTTGAAGTCCCAGAGTTTCCTTCAAATTTCCTGCAGAAAATTAACACAAAGAAATGCCTCGAGCGATACTCTCAGAAATTTTAGCAGCTTAGAATCGCCTGTGCGTCTCGAGAAGCTTTTAGACAGTGGGGAAAACAGGTAAAGTATTACTTCAAATGTTAGTTTAAGAATAATTAACACAGTAGTATTGGAAAACAATGCCTCCTCTAGCCATTGCTGCGCGGACTATAAAGGTAAAACGGTTACCTCGTACAGTGCATTTGGCGTAGGCTTGATCGGTTTATCAACTAAAGGGTAATTTTGAAATAAGAAAGTTCCTAAGATATATGACACACACTATAGTTCTCAAAAAGTAATAATTCACCGACAACTACTTATAATTATTTGTAAAGATTTTGGAATACCAAAATTGTTTGAAACTTTGCTTGGTATTATATAAGGGTAAACGACACCAGTTTTTATTTCTTAAAAACCTTCTTTAGGTCTTAACTGCGTAAGAAATATCAAAAAGATACAATAAATAAATTAGAGTGAAGTTTAGAAGTAGTACACAATATTCTTCTAACCAATCACCTGTTCAGTTAGGTTCCAGAAACCTTCCTACATATATAGTTTCTAAATGACGATCATATCATTTTCGCTATCTTTGCCAGCCTTTGCTATATAAAATATATATTTTCTTTATCTTTACTGGGACTTTTTACCATAGAGTAAGATAGCCTATGGCAGCAGAGGCACGGTCCCGGCTTACGGATCTTTTAGTTTACCTAGCCAGCGCTGGCTGCGGAATTATATTAAATTTAAAATTTTCTGGTAAATGCTCGCTCTTTGACTGTGCTTTGTTGTCCGATCTCTTGTCGTAACTCAATAGACCCAAAAAGTACATAGATATGTGGCCTTGAAATAAAAATAAATGTGTATGAGTATATAATAGACTATATACCTACTTCGTGCTCGAGCCGCTTCACCTTTTCCCTTCCGGGAAGTCAAGAGGTCATTCTATCAATCTCAAGCAAGCGGTACACATCAATATCAGATCAATTCAGTATTTTGTTGGCGTGATGCAAAATATCCCACACGTAAAACTAAAAAGACATAACTCAAAAATTTAAAAATGTGTCCCTGCAATAAAAATACTTACAACGTGTCTTTTTCGGTCTAGGACAACTGGGCGCCGCCAACTGGGATAAAATATGTAGATGAAAAATAAAATATATTATTTATATAAAAACATCTTTAAAAAATCCTTTACGCAATATTTTTTACAAGCTTTTATTTAGCTTCAGATGTTCTGTCTAACTAACTATCTATCAAATCTTGTGAAGCGTTTTTGACACACGTAGTGGTCCCATGACAATACAACATTAAGAAAAAAATATCCTCCCACCCTACCCCCACCCCTTCTATAGAAAAATGTGTTTTTGACACACTTCCCGTTATCCGATTTGGATAAAATTTGGTATACACATAGTGGTCCGATGATAATACAACAATAAGAAAAAAATATCCTCCCACCCCTACCCCCACCCCCTTCTATAGAAAAATTTGTTTTTGACACACATCCCGTAATCCGATTTGGATGAAATTTGGTATACATATAGTGATCCGATAATACAATAATAAGAAAAAATATCCTCGCACCTCTACCCCCACCCCCTTTCATAGAAAAATGAGTTTTTGACACACTTCCCATTATCCGGTTTGGATGAAATTTGGTATTCACATAGTATTCGGATGACAATACAACATTAAAAAAAATATCCTCCCACCCTACCCCCACCCCTTCCATAGAAAATGCGTTTTTGACACCCTTCCCATTATCCGATTTGGATGAAATTTGGTATACATATAGTGGTCCGATGACAAAACAACATTGATAAAAAAATCCTACCACCCTACCCCCACCCCTTCTATAGAAAAATGTGTTTTTGACACACTTCCCGTTATCCGATTTGGATAAAATTTGGTATACACATAGTGGTCCGATGATAATACAACAATAAGAAAAAATATCCTCCCACCCCTACCCCCACCCCCTTCTATAGAAACATTTGTTTTTGACAGACACACATCCCGTAATCCGATTTGGATGAAATTTGGTATACATATAGTGATCCGATGACAATACAATATTAAGAAAAAAATATCCTCCCACCTCTACCCCCACCCTCTTTCATAGAAAAATGAGTTTTTGACACACTTCCCATTATCCGGTTTGGATGAAATTTGGTATTCACATAGTGGTCCGATGACAAGACAACATTTAAAAAAAATATCCTCCCACCCTACCCCCACCCCTTCCATAGAAAATGCGTTTTTGACACCCTTCCCATTATCCGATTTGGATGAAATTTGGTATACATATAGTGGTCCGATAACAATACAACAATAATTAAAAAATGTCCTCCCACCCCTACCCCCACCCCCTTTCATAAAAAATGCGTTTTTGACACACTTCACTTCAAATGACTTTTATAAAATTTGGTATATGCATAAAGGTCCGATGGCAATACAGCCCAAACAAAAAATATATTTCTAACTCTACCCTCACCCTCTCCTTCCCCCAATAGAAAAATGAGTTTCCAAATAACTCACGATCAGCGATTTCATTATAATCTAGAATAAACTCTATTTATTTACTTCTGCATTTTTCTGCTAGATTGATTCTTGCAAATAGTAATATTTAATTGATACGGATATCTTATCGTAATAACATCATCAAAATTTCAATTTCTTTTACTAATTTATTTGAAATTTGTTTTTGTTAAGTAAAGTTAAATCCATTAAGTCGACTGTTGAATCTTGGTAGTTGTCGTGTTTGGTGACCTGGTAATACTACAATTTACGTTGTTTATTACAACAATGGCGGATCCAAAAATCAAAATGGCGGATCCAAAATGGCGGATTTTCTTATTTACCAACCGATTTGTCTCAAACTTGAAATATTACATTGCTTGAGGACATTTAACACAATTTTTAACTCAAACTTTAAAAAAACAAAATGGCGGATCCAAAATGGCGGACGAATGTGTTTTATGAGACAGAATATTGCATTTTTTTGAGAACAATAAGTTGGTAATTTAAAAAAAAAATTATACAAAGCTTTTAAAAAAATAGTAGGTAGGTACCATGTTTTTTAAAAATTATTAAGATTCAAAAGTATTTCGTTAGTTCAGAAATGACAAAAATTAAATTTTTTATAAACGTAAAGTTTAGTACTCGTGAATGAAGAAAACAAAAATTGTTCGTGGCTAAGCGGGTGTAGAAATATTTTGTTTCTCTTGTCTTTTTCCGTAGGCAGCTCGAAAGCTGTCCACTTACGGAGGTCCAAGATCACATCATTAGGTCGTGGAGCCCTGTCGGTTTACAGCTTTCGAGTTGCCCACGGAAAATACAAGAGAAACAAAATCTTTCTATACCCGCTTAGCCACGAATTTATTTAAAAAAAATTTTACCTACTCTGTAGATCTTTTTAAATCTAAATCACCATATGTATACCAAATTTCATCCAAATCGGAAAACGCGATGTGTGTCAAAAACAAATTTTTCTATGGAAGGTGGTGGGGGTAGGGGTGGGAGGATATTTTTTTCTTATTGTATTATCATCGGACCACTATGTGTATACCAAAGTTTATCCAAATCGGATAACGGGAAGTGTGTCAAAAACACATTTTTCTATAGAAGGGGTGGGGGTAGGGGTGGTAGGATATTTTTTTCTTAATGTTGTATTGTCATGGGACCACTACGTGTGTACCAAATTTCATCCAAATCGGATAATGGGAAGTGTATCAAAAACTCATTTTTCTATGAAAGGGGGTGGGGATAGAGGTGGGAGGATATCTATATGTATACCAAATTTCATCCAAATCGGATAATGGGAAGTGTGTCAAAAACTCATTTTTCTATGAAAGGGGGTGGGGGTAGAGGTGGGAGGATATTTTTTTTTAATATTGTATTGTCATCGGATCACTATATGTATACCAAATTTCATCCAAATCGGATAATGAGAAGGGTGTCAAAAACGCATTTTCTATGGAAGGGGTGGTGGTAGAGGTGGGAGGATATTTTTTTTAATGTATTGTCATCGGACCACTATGTGAATACCAAATTTCATCCAAATCGGATAATCGGAAGTGTGTCAAAAATATTTTTGTATGAAAGGGGGTGGGGGTAGGGGTGGGAGGATATTTTTTTCTTAATATTATATTGTCATCGGATCACTCACTATATATATACCAAATTTCATCTAAATCGGATAACGGGATGTGTATCAAAAACAAATTTTTTTATGGAAGGGGGTGGGTGTAGGGGTGGGAGGATATTTTTTTCTTATTATTGTATTCTCATCGGATCACTATATGTATACCAAATTTTATCCAAATCGGATAACGGGAAGTGTATCAAAAACACATTTTTCTATAGAAAGGGTGGGGCTAGGGGTGGGAGGATATTTTTTTCTTAGTGTTGTATTGTTATGGGACCACTACGTGTGTACCAAATTTCATCCAAATCGGATAATGGGAAGTGTGTCAAAAACGCTTCACAAGATTTGATAGATAGTTAGTTAGACAGAACATCTGAAGCTAAATATAAAAGCTTGTAAAAAATTACGTAAGGGATTTTTTAAAGATGTTATTATATAAATAATATATTTTATTTTTCATCCACACATTTTATCCAAAAAAAAAATTTTAGTCCGGCGCCGAGTTGGCCGGCGCCCAGTTGGCGGCGCCGAGTTGGCCCGGCGCCAAGTTGGTCCGGCGCCCAGTTGGCGGCGCCGAGTTGGCGGCGCCCAGTTGTCCCATTCCGTGTCTTTTTAGCTCATATTTTAACTTTGTGCTTATAAACAAAAGTTTTCCATAATTTCCCGAAAAATTGTAAACAAAGTAAATTTTGGTGATCTTTAGTTAAAAAGCACATTTGAAAGCATTTTTGTTACATAAACTCATTTTCAAAACTTTTGAGTTGCGTCTCTTTAGATTTAAGGGTGCGATATGGATAATATTAAATATTCCGGAAACAAATGTATGTATTTTAATTGTGGAAAGTCTAAATATGGTTGTTCTGCTGGTGTGAGGCAATTTACATTTCCCAGAAATGTGGAGCTGTGCAAGAAGTGGATAAGAAATTGTGGTAAATAAGAGAGTCCTTAATACCTTAAGTATTTTGACCTTACTAGCCCGCACAGCAATGGCTAATAAAGGTATTGTTTTCGACGAAAAAAATTTTTTTGTGATAACGCCGAAAATGTGTTATTTGGGTGTATTTTGACCTATCCTATTAATATCGTCGTGATGTCTGTCTATGTGTGTGTCTGTCCGTAACACGATAGCTCCTAAACCGCTGAACCGGTTTTCATAAAATTTTAAGGTAAAATCGTATTCGACACTCTAACGAACTGATTAGTTTTTCAAAATCCAATAACGCTAATGACAGTTTTTTGACAATTAAAATTTTTAAAGGAGCATCGCATCAATATGCGGTTTTCAGAATATAGTAGACTAGATTTTGCTCAATAAAAAAAACTATGTAGGAGCATTACAAAAAAGTGCATTCAAAGCTGATTATCATAGCTTCACTTGTGCTAATAGGCTAGCTAGGAAGGTATCAGATCCGTCATGGATCGATTTATTTATTTTAATCAAACAAAAATAAAACTAAATAACTACTCTTTTGCAAATGTCAGGCATTTGTAAAAAATCGAGTGGTGGGTCGGTATTTCCTTTTAGTGTACAGGTTAGGGTAAATACCAGGAAATACTTGGGGAGTTCTGGGAAATATACTAGGAAATACCGGGAAGTGCTTGGGAAATCCTAGAAAATACCATTGAAATTGGAGGAAATACTGTAAGTATTATACCGTAGGTATTTCCCTTTGGTGTACAAAAATCGGCGATCGACCCACCCCTTGCAAAAAACCTAAATTTGAGAAATACATTAAGCATTGAAAAAATATATTGTGGGAGGTTGTTAGTCCTTACAACTTTATACAGGGTGTCTCATAACTTAGGGGCCATAGTGCAGCAGGTGATAGAGGAGGTTATTTCCAAGAAAAAAGTTTATATAACATAAGGGTCACACATCTGTTTTTAAGATATAGGATTTTTAAAATTTGTCACAGCCATTGGGATTCAAAAATGTGGTATTTCTTTTTTTGATACAAAAACAAGTTGAGATTGAGATACAGGCTGTCAAAATAACCATATAAAAAAATAATAATTTTTTGAAAAAATTAATTTTTGCTTACTTATTCTTTTAAAAAATATTAATAATATTTTATTATTATGTCTCGCTAGAGACTTGTAGTTATTAACAAAAAATATTTTAAAAAAATTGCGTTTAATATTTTATTCATAAAAGTTTATACCAAAAAATAGTTTTTTCTAAAAAAAATTTACCGACTAATTTTGTTAAAAATAATTTGTATTTCAACTTATTGCTCTTGTTCTAATACACGACTTTACCCAATTTCATATTTTTACAGCGTTTTTTAAAAAGTTATTATCAAAAAAGTGTAAAAAATCGCCATCTTTGATGCTCTGTATCTCGACAAAGAAAGTGTTTTGACCCATGCATCATAGAAACTTTTTTATCAGGCATGATCTCCTCTATCACCTGTTGGCCTATGGCCCCTAAGTTATGGGACACCCTGTATAGTTCAGGCCCTACGGGGTGCGATACTGCGTTTAATGATAGAAGCAACACATTTGGTATGGATAGACTCGCCCGAACATTTTACGAAAGGGAACCCCCCCAACCCTGGCAGGGGGGTGGTTCCCCCCTTAAAAGTGCTTTTTGACGGTTTTTGCTAATAACTCGAAAACGGTCAACTTTTCTAAAATTATTCTAAATATTATTTTGCAAGCGGATAAAATTTCCTTTTTGACCATGTAGGTACCTTAGTACCCTCTAAAGGCAGTGGTGCACGTTCTATAGACCTACGAAAAAAGGGAAAAATGTTTATGTTTTTTTAAATTTTTCTTGTCGCATTTTGTATCCTTAACACATTGTTTTTTTCAAAAAAATATTTTTGTTCAAAAACCCATTGTATACAAATATTTAATAAGTTAGATATAACTTTTGAAAGTAGCCGCTTTAAAACAAAAATGTTGAACATTAATTTTTGTAATTAAGTAAACAATACTCAAGGGGTGAGTAAAGAAATATTTTTGATTAGTATTAACTTAAAACTTAATTTTTCAAGTTGAATTCATTTAAATTGGGGCGAGGGGGCATTCCTCCTAGTTCAGGCAAGATTCGGGCAAATCCACTTTCTAGAAGCATTTTATATTACTTTTTAGCAAATGGGCAATTCCCCCAATTTTGACCCCGCTGAATCCGAATATCCCTGTTGCCAACTCGAAATATTGACAGGGGCTGAGATATTCAAGATGGCGGCGAAAATGGCGGTGGAATTTTAAATTGCCGCTGGAAAGCCCAAATTGTCACAGGTGTACATTCAAAACATATATTTGTATAATTAAAAAATAATAACATATTATTATTTTTTTAAATGGCTGCAAAAACCTCTAAAAACCCCCCCAGACCCCCCAAAATCTGAAAGTTTGAGGTTTTTTCAAATTTTCTTAAAAACTAAGCTTCTAAGAGCAAAATGTAAAATTTACTTTATTGAGGACAATAAAATTCTCGTGTCAACATGGTATAACTTAATAAAGTTAGACTAATAACAAGCTCTCCAGCGGCGTCCGTTAATTGAAGTAATTAAAAAAAGTTGAAAAAATATCTGTTTTTTCCAAGATTTATATAATTTTTTAAAAAAACTTATATCTACAGAAAACCGTGTAATACATTTTGGTATACTCAATAAAATTTCCTTCAAAATGACGTATAACATGATTAAATCGGTTTTATAAATAAAACTTCAGGGGCATCCGTAAATTAAATTAATTTTGAAAAAACAGAAAATAAACCATTTTTGTTACAAGTTTTATCTAATTTTCTCAAAAACTAAGATTAACATGAAAAAACTTGTTCTACACTTTTTTGTAGACAGGGAAATTCCCTTTTTAAAAATGTGAAACTTGGTGGGGTTTGACTTATAGCAAACTCTCCAGCGACGTCCGTCAATGGGGATGATTTCAACAAATCATTAAAAAAACATGTTTTTCATACGTTTTATTCAGTTTTCTTAAAAACCAAGGTCTTTATCAAAAAATGTGTTTTATACTTCGTCATAGCCAATAAATTTCTTTCAAACGATGTATAACAAAGTGGAAGTTATTTTATATTTACCGCTCCAGTGGTGTTCTTAATTTAAAGTAATTATTTAAGATCAATCCAAACTAATCAATTTTGTGTCTTATTAGGTTTTCGGTGGATAATAAAGAGCCGCGGATAAAAGGTCGAAAGTACAAAAGGTCGAAAGTACAAAAGGTCGAAAATACAAAAGGTCAAAAGTACAAAAGGTCGAAGTACAAAAGATCAAAAAACAAAAGGTCGAAAGTTCAAAAGGTTGAAAGTACAAAAGGTCGAAAGTACAAAAGATCGAAAGTACAAAAGATCGAAAGTACGGCCGCGGGTCCACATCGACTGGACAGGTCAATTCGACTTGATACGGTAAACTTGTATTTTTAATATTTTGTTTTGTCGATTTTTTTTCGACCTTTTGTACTTTCGACCTTTTATGGCTTCGGCGGCGGGCCCGATAATAAAATGTCCTTTTAAACAGTGTGTCACAAAATGTAAACCCATAGTATAGAAAACTCTCCAGGGGCGTCCGTAAATTGCAAAAATGACTAAAAAATATTATTTTTGTTACGGGTTTCATTCAATTTCCATCAAAATCTCAATTTCAATTTCAATTTCAATGAGTACCTAATTATGATTATGCCCCCCCCCCCTCCCAAACCGTTGCATAAGATTCACCACTTTATTTTTAGTTCCATATACTTAAAAAAATATCCAAAAACACCTGTGTCAAAGTTACTACTGTTACTTTCTGCACAAAAATATTGCTTAGGGGGGGGGGTGACATGGCCCCTATGCCCCCTCCCCTTATAACCACCGCTGTTTTTTGCTTTAAAGAACTTTTTTAGATAAATCAAAATATCTAATCTAATCAAAAAACAGTTTATTTTAATTTGGAAACATTTTATTTTAGTAGGTATAAATTACGAACCTTTTTGAAGTATTTATCATAACATTAACCTCACTTTGTAATACATCATTTAAAAAGAAATTGTCTTATCTATCTTAGTTAGAAAAGATATTTAAATATGCAAGAGAAACTGATTATTTCAGTTATTTTTGAAACTAAGTTTATATTAGTACGCCCCTGAAGCCTTAAATATGGCAACAACCCGACATTTTAATAAAGTTTTTAAAAGAAAATGTTATGTTCTACAATAAAGTATACTACATATTTCTTCCTAAAAAGTGTAGTTTTTGAGAAAATTTTGAAAAACCTATAATAAACATGTTTTTTCTAAATAATCTCAATTTACGTACGCCACTGAAGAGCTAGTTGCTTTTCCTAACCTTATTGACCAATACATCGTAGGAAAGGGAATTTTATTCTCCACAAAAAACTGTTCTTTGCAATTTTTGATTAAAAAAAAGTTTTCGAGAAAATTGCATAAAACTGAAAAAAAACAGGTTTTTGGGGGTTTGGGGGGGGGATTTTCTCCGTCTCTGTCGATTTTTCGAGTTGGCAACAGAGATATTCGGATTCAGCGGGGTCAAATTAGGGGGAAATGGTCTGTTGCCAAAAAGTAATATGATTCGCTTCTAGACAGAAAACGGAAAGCCTTTTAAAATAATATGCTGTGACTATCCTCTCGCCCACCTCAAAAGTGATCTTTTACACAATATTTCTAATTATTTGAAAACTTTTAACTTGGTCAAAAACAACTAAGTAATAGTTATTGAGGCTGACCAAAAGTCCTCTAACGATGTATAACACGACCCCCTTACCTCAGTGGCGCACCTTTTATAGGCATTTAAATAAATAAGAGGTGTGGAAAAAACAATATTTTTTTAATTTTCTTAAATTTTATTGTCCTACATACTGGTTGTAAAACTTATTTTGAAAGCTGAAGAAATTTTCTTCCGACGATGTATATCACTCCCCCCTTAAGGCAGCGGTAGATCTAGCATAAACGCACCAAAAATGATCAAATTTGGTATACACTTTAATCTTTATTTAAGACAACCATGGTGGAACAGTACTAATACACACTGCGTTCAATGAGAAAAACAACACACTTGGTGGGGAAACCATCCGCCCACTGTTGGTGGGGGGTGGATCCCCCCCTAAATGTTTTTTTCGATATTTTTTAAGATCTACAGCTGCGTTGAAGGGAAAGTGATGTACATCGTTGGAAAGGAAATTTCTTTGGCTTTAAAAATGTTTTAAAACCAAATACGTAGGACAGTAAAATTTAAGAAAATTAAAAAAAAAGTTTTTTCCACACTTCTTATTTATTTAAATGCCTATAAAAGCGCCACTGATGTAAGGGCGGCGTGTTATACATCGTTAGAGAGTACTTTTTATCAGCCTTAATAATTGTTACTTAGTTGTTTTTTGCTAAGTTAAAAGTTGGGAAAATACTGTAAGAGAGCACTTTTCAGAGGGGTGAAAGGAGGGATGCCCCCCATACCTACTTTAGGAAAGGTCAGCTAGAAAAAGTCAGTTTAAAGTTATTACTAACCAAAAATAATTTTTTACTTAATCTCATATTTATTTACTGAGTTACAAAGATGACTGTTCAACATTTTTGTTTGATATAAGGATTTCTATAAACATATTTATTTTTATTTCAAGGCGGCTATTTAAAAAAACATATGTCTAGCTTAATAAGTATTTAACTGTATATAATGGGCTTTTAACCAAAAATATTTATTTGAAAAAAAAATAGTGTTAAAGATAAAAAATGCCACAAAAAACAAGTTTTTTCTTCTTTTTTAATTTTCCCCTTTTTTTGTACGCTAATGGAACGTGCACCACTGCCGTACATTATTAAAAAGGAAATTGTATCTCCCAAAGATTTTTGAAAAAGTTGGCAAAAATCTATCAAAAAGTACGTTTGAGGTGGGGAACCACCCCCCTGCTAGGGTTGGGGGGTGATTTCCTTTCGTAAAATGTTCGGGCGAGTCTTATGTCTATCCATACCAAGTGTGTTGCTTCTATCATTAAAAGCAGCATATCGCTTGAATCTGGGATGTAGTGCCTGAACTAATACGTCATATGGGACGGTAAAACAGAATTTAATAGATTTTTTTTTGTTACACCAAGTTGATTTGCCTTTTCGACATTCCTGCATTTGCCCTTTTGATTTACATTAATGTTAGTTGGCAGAGTACGTGCATAGGCCGGTAAAAGAGGATCTAATAGAAAAATTAAAAAATCAATTTTTTTTTTAAACTTTAAATTGTTACACCAAATCGATTCCCTTTATCGACACTCCCTTATTTGCTCTTCTGATTGACATAAAGGTTATTTGTCAGTATACCTGTATGGGCCGGTAAAACCGGATCTAACAAAAAAATTAATAATCGATTTTTTTTTAACTTAAATTTGTTACCCAAATTGATGCGCTTTTTTGATACTCTCATGTTTGCTTTTTAAACTGACACTAAGGTTATTTGTCAGTACACCTGCATAGGCCGGTAAAACAGGATCTAATAAAAAAATCAAAAAATCGATTTTTTTTTAAACTTTAATTTGTTACAACAAATTGATGCGCTTTTTGACACCTCCATCACGGATCACCTAACAAACAGATAGGGAACTCAGGTGGTGGGGGGTGCTACGCGCATCTTTCACGCAGCCTGCCATGTTGGGGTCAACCACTCCAGAGGCGCATTCTGTATTTCAATATTTTTTAAACTTTTAGTACGTGTTGAGCAATAGTGGTGTGTAGATGTGGTTTTTGTATTTGATATATGTTATTTTTGATTTTAAACAATGGGAACGGTTTGTGCCGTAAGAGACTGTAAATCCACGCGACGGTTTACTCTTAATCGAAGTAATTTTTGATTTCCGCAGGATCCTATAAGGCAAACTTATACATTATTTTATCTTTCGATTTTTTTAAAACTTTTGCCATATCCTATACAAGGTGTTCAATAATTAAATGTCCTATGAGATGAATCTGTAAATGATTTAAGTACAAAGAGTTCTTAAGGACATATAGATCTGCAACCCCTTTGATTTTGTTTTTTTATTTTTTTTATACTTTTGCAGGATTTGTTATATTTATCTCAAATTTAAAAATGCGCCGCCATTAGATCCTAAAAAACAAGATTTAAACTATGCTTTGTTTAGAAAGTTTTTGGTGTTTTGTATGAAACAGCGGCATAAGTTCAGTTTGTAGAAAAGGGAAATATGTAGATTGGTATTTTGATCCTTAAATTAAGCAGAGGTTCACAAATTAAAAGGGTGGGGGACAATTCGCCGCAGCCGATTAACCGCGGCCGAATCGCCGCGGCTGGCTGATTGGCCGCGGCTCTTTTTGCCGCGGGGACATTTCGCCGCCAATCAAATTGCCGCGGGGACAATTTGCCGCAGGAACAATTCGCCGCGAGATTTTTGTTTCATGATATTACCATTGTTTTATTTACCTTGACTTCATATAATATTTGTTTATAAAAATAATGTTTTCAAACTTTCCAACTATTTATTTGGTGGTAACTATACAATCCAGCATTTTTTAATTGGAAAAAATAAACAAAATGACGAATGTAGAATGGCGGTTTTTGCCATTTATGAACCGATATGCATCGATTATTATTTTTAACTTAAACTAAAAAAAACCAAAATGGGAACCGACCTGAAACACCCAAACTTCTGAATTTGATGCATATCGGTTTAAAAATGAAAAAATCCGCCATGTTGTATCGCCATTTTGATTTTTTTAAATTTAAGTTAAAAATAATGATCAGCGACCTTAAAAATCTCATCAGTCCGAGTTAGATACAAGTCCGTCCATAAACGGAAAAATCCGCCATTCTAGATCCGCCATTTTGGATTCGCCATTTTATTTATTTTCCTAATAAAAAAAATGTTGGGAAAAAGTTATAATCAAACAAATATATATGAAGTCAAGCTAAATACAACTGTTTAAACAATTCCCAATGGTACCATCATAAAACAAAAAAATCTCACGGTGAATTGTCCCCGCGGCAAATTGGACAACAGCGAATTGGCCGTGGCGAATCGTCCCCTACCCATCTAAATGGCCCTTAATAAAAAGAGAAAATAGTCATTTTAGCACTAAATTTATTAACATTTTTTAAACAAATTTTTGTGTAATAGGTTTCAAAATTTTTAGATAGAACTTAAATATTACCGTTTTGGTAATGCATAATTCCACAAAATTTTAATGGTTTTAAGAAACGATCAAAAAATCGAAAAAAAAATGCTAAGTTTAACACCCTGTAAAAACAAAGAGGTCTAAATGTAATGCTTTTTCTATGTTTTTACCATTTCCACAACCCCTTAAAGTTTCATGCATCATTTAAATAAAACCCTGTATAATACACTATTATATAACATTTGGTCAAGAGTTTTTGACACAAATTTGTTATAATTTTTTATTATGCTACTATTTACACTTTTAAGATTACATATAAAACAACTATTTTTTTTAAATATTGGATTTTACTAAATTTTAAAATATTTATTTACCGTGAAGCAATTTTGTGCTAATTGTAAAGATTATTTGGTCACCCTGTATCTCCTTAAACTTTCAATTTTTCAAAAAAACTAATAAATAATATCTGATTCCAGTAAATTAAGAAATCACTCTACAATGTCAAACTTCTTATATTTAAAATTCACAATTTTACTTCTCTTGAAACTTAATAAATGTTATCCCAATACAACAAAAAAAGCAATCAATTTTTTTCTTTTTGTGTTTGGCTGTATGCTGGAAACGACAACATGCTCACGTATTCTGAACGAAGAAGAAGACCTCTTTTTGTACTTCCCATATCTCTTATTCAATAGAACACATTATTTCCATAGTCCCCTACAGAGGACAAGATATAATATTTTTACGCGGCCGAGAATCTAAAATTCATTTTAGCTCCCATTTTTAGCAGAACAAAACTATTTTAATGTTTTTATTGTTTCTGGCAGTAAAAATATTTTTTCGCATCAACAATCTGAAACAATTATATTTTACGATAAGTTTATTTTAGTCCGGCTCTGAGTTTGATTCCCAATGCTCAGCCATCGTTGAATTCTCCGAGATCAAAGACGGCCAGCCGGCTTATTTATCTGTTTGTTAGGTGATCCGTGCCTCCATGTTTGCTCTCTTCACCGACGCTGACGCACGGGGGAATGGCTCTGTGTTACATGTTGGACATTGGGTACAAAATTATAATCATTTTCCTGTGATAAGAATTATAGTGTTGCATTTGTAAATAGTTGCTTTATTTCGTTCTAAGAAAGTTTTTTGAAAATTTTTGTCCAGGCAATTATTATACAGGGTGAAAATAAAGAGTTCCTAAAAAACAGAAAAACAGAAAAGGAAAATTTATACTATATTATAACTTATGTAACACAAAACTTTATAGGCCTTTTATTATTTTTTTAAATACGTTATTGGGGTCAATGGTGCTTGGAAGATCCATTGCCTTCTATTTCACGATTATTTTTAAATTTATCTGATCGTCGTGAAAAGAAGAAAAACCGAGTACCTCACAGAATACCCGCAGGACCATATCAAATTTGTTGCAAAATAACCTTACATTAAAATTTGTCCATCATCTTGAATATTTATGAAATGTCAGTTGTAAAGTTAAATTATTTGTTAAGTATTGTGGCTTCTCAAAATGACCACAATTATAAAAATTGGACAATATTTTTTTAAGAAATGATAAATTGTCAAAGACTCATTTTAATTTATAAAAAAATATTTTTTTTCTAATAAAACTTAAAGCTCCTCCTTTCCAAAAAAACTAATAAGAAAAAATTAGGTGATAGTTAAGTAAAGTTATGGGCATTTAAAAAAAATATATTTTTGTAAAACACAATATATTTTTGAGCCGCCCTATATATGGTTTAAGTTATACAAAACAACTAATGTTTTCAAATATAAGGCGTCACTTTTTGATTATCTTCTAGACCGAAAACGGAGAGCCTTTTTAAATTTTTTGCTCTATCTAATGTATTAACACCACATCCTTAAAATAAAAACAAGCTTGGTTGGTTCTCACAAAATCTGATTTTGTTTTAACCATTGTTTTACAAATTATACGATTGCATGGCCAATCCTGTCTGCATTCAGTTCTTTATAAATTCATTATTACTAAGCCGATTTTAGTGAAATAAATAACATCATGGCGCAAACTGATTGATCTTTAAAGTTTGCAGCATGATGTTTTTTATTTCACTAAAATCGGTTCAGTAATAATGAATTTATAAAATGCAGACAAGTATAATTTGTAAAACAATGGTTAAAAAAAATCCGATTTTGTAAGAACCGCTACACCGATTTTATTAATTTGTACCTCTTTATGCGGGATGAAAATAGTGTTTTTCTATAAATAAAAAAAAAACTAAAACATTTTCGCAAAATAAGAATAAACACGCCATTTTGAAGAATCAAGTATGATTCTGGTCGACATCTTAATTTCCAAGATGGCGGAAAATTTCGATAAGAATCTTTAAAGAGCAATCAATTCTCACCACGATTTTTTTTATTTCGCTAAAATTGGTTTAGTAATAACGAATTTATAAGGAAATTAATGCAGAAGGATTGGCAATGCAATCGTACAATCTGTAAAACAATGGTTGAAGCAAAAATAGATTTTTTGAGAACCACCACACAGATATTTTACTAATTTATACGTCGTTGTGTGAGGGAAAAGTAGTGGTTTTCTACAAATTAAAAAAAAAACTAAAATATTTTCGGAGAATAAGAATCAACACGCCATTTTGAAGAATCAAGTATGATTCTGTCCGCAGTGTCCGCCATCTTAAATTTTAAGATGGCGATAAATTTTGATCATGATCTTTAAAAAGCAATCAATTCTCAACAGGATGTTTTTTACTTCATCAAAATCGGTTTAGTAGTAATGAAGTCATAAGGAAATAAATGCAGACATGATTGGCAAGGATATCGCATAATATGCAAAACAATGGTTGAAACAAAAATATATTTTTTTAGAACCACCGAACCGATTTTGCTAGTTCATACCTTGCTGTGCGTGGCAAGAATGCAGCCTTTTAACTAATTTAAAAAAGTGATTAAAACATGTTCGCAACACAAAAATAAACGAGCATCTTTGAAGGGTACATTTTAATTAAGTCCGCCATCTTGGATTTTGAGACATCGGACAAAAAAATATATTTGGTTAAAACTCTGATTAATTCTCTATCAAGTGCAGTTTTATTCCGGAAAATAAATTTGTGTTTTATTTGCATCCAAAACTTTACCCTTCATTTTCTGAAAATAGCGATTTTGTTGAATACGTGGTTTTTTCTTTTGACGGCAGTATAGCGATGGCCTAACTGCAATATCCCGTATCTGAAAAAATGAAACTTTACAGGGGAAGCGAAAAACAGTTTAGGTAACACATATAGGTTCGGTTAGGGTTATTGGGTATAAAAAAATTTATTTGCTATATAGCGAAAAACAGTTTAGGTAACACATATAGGTTCGGTTAGGGTTATTGGGTATAAAAAAATATATTTGCTATATTTGTCATTTCCCACGCATATAATGTCTTATAGTATTATACACTATGAAAGTAGGCAGCTCATTTGGCCTAAATCACAAATAATCTAAAAATGATCAAAATGTTAGATACGGGGTATTGCAGTTAGACCATCGATAGGCTATTTACTTCCTGAGAGAAGAAAACTTTCATTGCCGCGCAAAGTCTTTTATAACAGATGTAATACCGCTGAAAGCCAGACGTCGACTGAATCAAGACTGAGTCTGAATCAAGGCGACGCGCGAAGGCTCGAGGCACAAAGTACATAGCGTTATATACTTTCTGTTCAAGGTCACCAATCGATCGATGGACAGCATATTTTTACAGAGAAATACATCCTTCTTGGTAACACCGGCAACTTCCCGAGGGGAAACCCAATTTGATTTCAGAGTTTTGCGTGAAGACAAAAGCCTGTGATCAAACCGGTTCGCCTCGCGCTCCGTAAGCTTCGGACCTCTGTACGTAGTACTTACTCTATGTTTTTACCCATCTTAGATCAATCGACAGGTAGCTACTGCAAAGCTTAAGCATTTTAAGCAATTATAGACATCCATTTACCTAGCCAGGACTTGAACCATGACCAGCCGATGTGTGAAGAAAATGCGCTACTACTATGCTTTGGATCTTTTTAATCTTCATTTCACTTCACTAATTAAATACCATAGCACCTTCGAATTTAATAAATAAGACATGGCGGGACAAAAACGTCCACCGATCAAAGAGAAATTTCTCTTCTCAAATGTTTTTCTTTTTTATAGAATGGTGGCCGTTTTCGTTATGTCATGGACTTAGTTTCCTTGATATGCTGTTGCTTCACTCGTTAAATGAATAAGTAGGTTTCATATATTTTTTCATCCTTTTTTGATTTACCTTGTATATTGTAGTCAGTTTGATTAACTGCAGTCAGGAAAGCCACGCTGAGGATACCCTTTTTCCGAAACAACGGTGAACGTGGTTGACTTTACCTCTTTGAATAGCATGGTCTCGTTGAACTGTGGCGAAATGTCTATCTTCTTTATAGACCGGTAAACGTTTTTGTCTCGTCATGGACTTTCCAAGTTTCCTGTGGTTTCACTCATTAAACGAATAAATAGGTTTCACCTATTTTTTCATCCTTTTTTAATATACCTTGTATCTTATTTACTTTAGTCAGGCAAGCCACGCTAAGGATAAAAATGCCTTTTTCTGAAACACCGGTGTCCGTGGTTGACTTTAATCCTTTAATGTTGCCTTTTATACTTTGTTAACTTTTCGGATTTGTTGTGGATTTTGAAAGAAAATAGTTTGTTATGCCTTAATTTTAGGCTAAATGCCCTATAAAAGTCTCGACACTACTTGTAATTAGAGTCCATGTGTGTTTAGATATTTATATCAACATACAGGGACACTACTTGGGAAGGGCGAAAAAATATCTAAACACAAAATATTGGAAAACAAAATACCGAATTAAAATATCGAAAGTATATAATATCGAAACTACAAAATATCGAATAGTAAAATATCGACAACACAAAATATCGAAACTACAAAAGATCGAAAATACAAAATATCGAAACAACAAAATATCGAAAATACAAAATATTAAAATCACAAAATATCGAATAACAAAATATTGAAAATACAAAATATCGAAAATACAAAATATCGAAAATACAATATAATGAAATAATAAAATATATAAAAATCACAAATAGAAAATTTCGGAACCTTAAACTAACCTGACCCTGACCTAATATAACTCAACCTAATCTGACGTAACCACACGAAAATAGATACTTTCAAAAACATAACCTAACGAAACCTAATCAAATCTAACCTAACCTAACCTAACGCATCCGAACCGAACCGAACCGAACCGAACCAAACCGAACCGAACCGAACCGAACCGAACCGAACCGAACCGAAAAAAACTTTTCTGACTTCTTTCCCGGGATCCTAGAGGGTGTCAACCGAACCGAGTCAAACCGGTCCTTTCTATACCTAACCATGCCCAACCAAACCTAATTAGCAGTGTTGTAGTTTAGTTTGGTTAGGTTGGGTTTGGTTCGGTTCGGTACGGTTTGGTTCGGTTCGGTTCGGTTCAGTTAGATTCGGTTTGGTTCGGTTTGGTTCGGTTTGGTTCGGTTTGGTTCGGTTCAGTTGAGTTCGGTTCGGTTCGGTTCGGTTCCATTCGATTCGATTCGATTCGATTCCATTCGATTCGATTCGATTCGATTCGATTCGATTCGATACGGTTCGGTTCGGTTCGGTTCTGTTCGTTTCGGTTCGGTTCGGTCCAGTCAGGAAAATTAAATTGTTGGTTTAGTTTGCTTTGGTTCGGTTCGATTAGATTTGATTAGGTTTCGTAAGGTTAGGTTTTTGAAACTTTCTATTTACGTGTGGTTAGGTCAGATTAGTTATAGTCAGATTAGGTTAGGTTGCGTCAGGATCAGGTTAGGTTAAGATTACGAAATTTTCTATTTTTATTTTCTATATTTTGTATTTTCGACATTTTTTTATTCGATATTTTGTATTTTCGATATTTTGTGTTTTCGATATTTTGTATTTCGAAATTTTTTCACCACTACTTGTAATCAGCCATCTGGGCGATGTAGGCTGTTTTTGTAAGTAAGCAATATTTTTTATCTTAAGAAAGTTATTTTTTAATGCTTTTCTCATCGCAGTTATTAATTTTAAAACGCGCAGTTATCATACATGAAAAATGAGTACCTAAAAGTTTGTTATTTTACGTAAAACTAAGGCTTAAACATAATTTTATAAGAAATCGTAACGCGTAGGCTTTAACTAAAAAAACAACGCAGGAAGTTCTATTATTTTTAAAAAGAAATGTTATTTTAATTTTATTGTACCAGGAAAGCATTTATCGCATTACCTAGTATTTTAGGTCAATATGTTTAAAACTACTGGTCGGTATTAGTAATTCCGCTGCACTGTAGATATGCAGGAGAAAAATGCTTTTGGGATTTAGACTTTCTCTGGCACAGGTGCAAAATTTTTATCAAAATACCTTGAAAAATCAGTATTTTATTACTGAAATGCCTCATAGAAAGAAAGTAGGACGCACATGTTATACTTGAAAAATAGCCCTAGTAAAAATAATCCAAATGCTACTTTGACGGGCCACACCACTTTTTAAATTCTTATAAATAGTGTTATAAATTTTATTTAAAAATTCATTCTATTTAAAAATAATTTTGAATTGTACACATATATATACAACTTGTAACTAAATATTAATACAGTAAAATAAATATTTTTTTATTAATTTTTGCCTGCCTTCCCAGGTAAATCACTTTTAATTTATTTTGTAAGGTATATTTGGAAAGCCAAAACTGAAATTATGCTTTCACGATATGGTTAAAACAATCATTGTACATCGTACATTTTGTTTCTTTTTGATGAAGAATAAAAAGTAAAAAACTAAATAAATAATATTTTTTTAAGCTAAACGATTTTATTAAAAAATTGCACTAAAAGTAAAACATAGTTAGGCAGATTTCTGTTTACTACAGTCAAGATTTAACAATAGCGAAAACGGCTTATCATATATTTTTAAGTTCGATATAAGATCGTGACGCGATTTTTAAATTTATCCATACAATGGAGATGTATACGCGCCATGATTTCATATCGAACTTGAATTTGATGGGTGTCTTTAATAATCGCGCTACGATTTTATATTAAACTTAAAATTATATAACGCTAGTGTTAAATATAAACTATATTTAACACAAATCTGCTAAATTATTTTTACCTTTTTATCCTGCGCAGCAATGGCTAGAGAAGGTATTATTTTCGACGAAAAAATATTTTTTCAAATAACGCCGAAAATGTGTTATTTGTGTGTATTTTGACCTTTCAGCAATATCGTCGTGATGTCTGTGTGTGTGTGTGTAGGTGTGTGTGTCTGTTTGTAACACGATATAACTGCTAAACCGATTTTCAGGTAAAATAGTATTCCATACTCTAACGGCATGATGACATGATTAGATTTTGGTCAAAATCCATTTATGCTAATCAGTTTTTTGACAATTAAAAAATTTAAAAAATGCTAACTTTTTAACCCAACATCGCATCAATAAGCATAAATATAGTAGACTACATTTTGCTTAATAATTTACTAGAAAAAAATAGATTGAAACTTTCAGGGTTCACTAAGCAGTTCTCCCCTTGCTTTATCTGCATAATATTGTCTAAAAGCTCAATTGCTTCCACATTAACATGTCGATGGAATCTACGTTCATGGCTTTTTGCGTATTTTTTTATAATCTCTGCTACAGTTTTGATTTTTAGATTCTGATGAAGGTCACTATTTCGAACGTACCAAGCTGCATTTACAATGTTTTTAGTGCAACCCCATCGCTGAATACCATATGTCCCAGTATTTGTTTTTAAAGCAGTAAATTATTGTTAAATTAGACTTTCTTCCAATTAGACAGTTCACTTTTCTATACCTTATCTCAAGTTCTTTCTTTCTTCCAGTGCAATTTGGCGGCAAGTGTCATACCGAGATATTTTGCTTGATTTGAATATGGTACGGGAATGTTGTTAATTTTGATTTGTTTGTAATTTACATTTTTGTTTGTAAAATCAACATGAATTCATTTGGTTTCATTTAATTTTATTGTGGTCCAACCGTAAATTTTAGTGACTGCATCCTGAAGTTTCTTTTAATAATTCTTCAATAGATTTTTCCACCGTCGGTAAACATATATCGCAAGTAAATAATAAGAATAAATAAGAGTCTAGTATGCTACCCTGGGGCACGTCTGCTCGAATTTCTTTTATATTTGAGTATGAATTTCTTCATGTTTTACTCTAAATCTATCAGATATGTATGATTCTAAAACATCAGAATTTTGTTTTGTCGGAAACGTTAGTTTAAAATTAAGCTCATGCCACACTTTTGTCAAATTCTTGTGCTTCATCTAGAAGACTGTACTGACAAATTTGTGTACTTGCTCTATCGTGGAATGCTTGTCTCGAAAACCAAATTGATGAGATGAAATAATTGCTTATCTTTCTATGATTGGTATTATCCTTACAAGCAATATTTATTCATGTAAGCTTGGATATAGTTGGCAGCAAAGAAATTGGCCTGTAAAATGGCACGCCATGTAGTGTCTTTTTCGATTTTGGAATCATGATAACTTTTTAGGGTAGGTACAACTGATTTTAAAAAAAATCTGATCTGAACGCTAGTTTTTTATTCCAAGCAGTATATACCTACAGTGTGTCCACGTAAGTTGGCGGCATATGGGAAACTTTTTTATTATTAGCTTTACGAAAAAAAGTTATTCTTCATAAAAAGTTCTGCATGGTCCAAAACCTAAAATGCAAACATCAGATGTTAAATTTTTTTAGTCATATTACGAGGTTTGTCAAAAAATGTGATTTTTGCTCGAGAGTAAAGTACCTTTCTTTTTGACAATATCGAAAATTGTTATAAAGAAAAGATGTTTAGAATTAAAAGTAGCTTTCAAATATTTAACATTGTTTATTTACATTAAAAAATATTTTTTTCTACATTTTCTGCGATTACGTTGGAAATTTAAGTTTGCACATTAAAGCATAATTAATCTAGGATGCAAATAATAATAATGTAAATAAACAATGTTGAATATTTGAAAGCTATTTTTAATTCTAAACATCTTTTCTTTATAACAATTTTCGATATTGTCAAAAAGAAAGGTACTTTACTCAAGAGCAAAAATCACATTTTTTGACAAACCTCGTAATATGATGAAAAAATTTAACATCTGATGGTTGCATTTTAGGTTTTGGACCATGCAGAACTTTTTATGAAGAATAACTTTTTTTCGTAAAGCTAATAATAAAAAAGTTTCCCATATGCCGCCAACTTACGTGGACACACTGTATATTATATCGAGTTAACATTTTACAGTAGTCTGACATCCAATAAAAGGAGTGTTTATTTCCTTCTGCATGTTTATAAATTAAATAAAACTTGTTTCTGTTAAAATAAATTCAATTTTAAATTGAATATCTTTATTAGCTTTGATAAATAATACATTTAAAAAGTAAGTTCGGTCTTTTTTGCTGCAGATCGGCACCTGTTTGACTATGAAAATCTAGGGTAAATGGGTGCTGTTCCTGGAAATCATTTTTTCATTATTTGCTCTTTCGAAAGGGTTATTTTAGAATACTCGTAGTAGCGCCTGATCTTCCCGAACTTGACTTACTTTTGGCCGTGTTTGCTTTCAAGTGATTGTTCTTTTCTCCACCTTTTATTTATAGAACAAACTCTTGTTCGGCTTAAGTTAAAATGATAGGCTACCGCTGGAAAGCACTAACCATTTTCCAACTTTGTAAGAATTTTGGCTTTTAGCTCTTTAGTGGTACGTAAAACCATTATAGAATTAAATACTATGTTTATGTATTTATTAGTCTAACTGATGAAAAAGTATTAGACAGTTTTGATATTGTTAAAATACTGAGGTTTTAATAAAGCTAGTGGTGGCTTAGAATACACTGCCTAAATTTTGGAAAACCCACTCTATATAGTCGTATCTGAGGGCAAGGCAGTGCCTCGCTATGTTCGCGCTGCTGTACCATTTTTTCTTGAAACATTTCAGCCCATATTTGAGCTAGCTAAAACTCTACTTCGGAATGAGCTACGAATCTAAAACTTTCAGTTTCATAGACTTTCATAAAGTATTAGAGTAGTTACGAACTTTCAAAAAACTTCGAAATTGCCACTCACTCACTCACCTACTCACTCATGTATAGATCATAAATATACTAATGTATAGATCATAAATATACTTCCAGACATGCTACAAAGCCGAAATTTTGCAGACTGATAGAAATTATGATCAAACCCCTGGGAACAATCAAAGATCCCAAAATTCTAATTTGCTCCCCTCCCCTATACATGTAAAGTTATGTAAAAGTAACATTGCCCACTTCCAGAAAACGCTATAGAGCTGAGCTCTGGCAGACTGATAGAAAATAAGATAAAACTATGGACAAAAATTAAAACACCACAAAATTCTAATTTACTTTCCTATATTAAGTTATGTAAAAGTAACACTGCCCACTTCCAGAAATGCTAGATAGCTAAGCTTTGGCAGATTGTTAGGAACTACGATAAATAGAAATAAAATTACAAACCCGAAAATTTTGATTTACTTTCCTCCCCTATAAATGTAAATTTACAAAAAAAATAACATTGCCCACTTCCAGAAGCGCTAGAGAGCTGAGCCTTAGAAGGATGATAGAAACTACGCTAAAACCTTAGAGGAAGAAAAGTTTGTTTTAAGTTAAAAGAAAAGTATTATCATGAAAAAAGTTCCTGTAAACATTTGTCGAAAAATGGTTCCTAAGGGAGCTGCACCCCTTTAAACTATTACACCTCATAGTAAACTTTTACAATTTTGAAGTCACAATCGAATTTGCCCTCCAAATTTTATGCCGTGTAAAAAATTTCATGATGTGTTGATGCATCATTGTCGAAAATTTTGATTTCCTCGAAAACTACTCGCCCTATCGATATGAACTAAGAGCATCTTTCTTACGTGAAAACTTTTCAGGTATTATATTCTTAAATCTCAATGTAAAAAAACTACCATAGAAAAAATGGGATTCTTTTTACCCTTAACCCCCCTAGTATGGTACGCTTTTGATTAAAATTTTGCAATTCTGAGCTGAAATTCTGATGCATCTTTAAAAGCTTATACATTGTACCAAATTTCATGATTTTTGCATAGACGGTTTCGGCAATATTGAGGAAAAACCGTTCAGGGTGCCCTTTTTAAAGGGGCGCATTTTTCGACTAATGTTTCTAGGAACTTTTTTTCAGGAAAATACTCTAGAAATCACACCACGAATTTTTGACCAAAGCTTAGCAAACACCCTGTATACGTGCATTGTCTTTGTGCTTGGAGCATGGATATTTTAATTTACGCCCTTTAAAATACATTTCAATTATTTCACCAGAACTTTTTTATAAATTTTGAGTCAAATCATGCCGGAATTCGGATGAGCATAAAAAAATTGAATTAGAAACCCCAAACATAGTAGTAGTAGGTATATTTTTTAATGACTTGTGGGTCAGGGGTGGTTTAGGCTCCCCCTGGGACCACCACACTGCCGCCGCTGCATAAACGTACGACAAATGCCCGAAAAACCTGTCTTAGCTTAAAAAAAACTACCTGTAAATATTTAATTTTTATATTTTTAACCGAATTCCAGCTTACATCGACGGAATGGCTTGGCCAATGCATTTTTACATACTACATTCCAGCTAGCAGCGATATAGATCACCGTAAATACGTAATGCCCTGGCAGATTTTATTACCAAACCAATTCAAATAAATTTAAGATTTTTCCTACCACGAAATAGAAATAACATGTAATTGAAACAAATAGTTTATTTGCACATGATACAAGGCCATAAGAACTCTACCATTTAATGTCTTTTTCCTGTAGGTTTTTGTAGAGAATATATGAAATGCAGGGGTCAATTCTTTACATTTCAAAAAATTTGACGAAATTTGAAAAAATGTGACATAATCTGGCGCTTAAGATTTCTCGTTTAAAAGGCAATTTTAAACTTAAAAACTTACTTAAAAGGCCATTTCCCACTTTTTGATAGATGTAGCTTCACGATATAATATATTTTTTTAATTAAAAACGCCTAATTTATTAAAAATTTTTAATTTAAAAATTGTTAATAAATTCAAAGCAGATAACCATTAACCACACAAACTGAAATGTCAGATTTCGTCACATTTCGTCACATTTCTTTCAAATTTATGAGTCCTATTCGTTTTCTTTATGAGGTCAGCTAAGTTTACTTTCTTTCTCTGTTTTTCACGGTAAAATTAACAAAGAGGGACTAACTGCATGTCGTGGAAGGGTCGCTACAAAATTAGCTCTACGCTGTTGCCACCGTTATATTTGAACGGATTTTTAAGGGAATGTCAAATTATTTCTTTAAAATCTGCCAGAACAATCTGACTAAGTGGGATACTGGTCAAATTATTGAAGTGGTTATTTTTTTTTACTTTTCTTATCAAAGCTAGGCACGTATATAGTTTTTTATTCTGGGGGGTCCTCCCATATAGAAACTGCTGTTACTCAGTGACGGCCCATGAGGTTTTGGATAGGGTAATCAGAAATACTTGCTACAGTCGCCGCCGGCGGAAGATTACAGGGGTGCTACGAACAATTTTCGTCTAAAAGACTACTAGTTACTGTTGGGTTTATAAGGATAAAAATAAATATTAAAATAAAAATAAAAATAAATGTAGATTCTATTGGAAACTGTGTGCGAATGAAGAAGAATTACAAAATGTTGAAAGTCCAGAATGTCGAAAGCTTGGGTTATTAGATATATTAATAGAAACTAACCTGACCAGATCAGGTGCCTTTTTTTTGTAATATACTTTAAAACCTAACCTGACCTGGTTAGGTTTTATTTTCTGTCTTTAAAATTTTTCAACTATTAGTATTTTTGTTTCTTCGACATTTTGTACTTTCGACATTTTGTGTTTCGATGTTTCGTCCGTCGCCCCTTCAATTGATCGCAAACTTATCATTACCTGTCCATACACGCCCCTTTTCCACCAAAAAAAAAGTGTCCAATGGACTGGTTAGGTCACGTTTTCGATCAATTAACCAGAGTTGAATTAACAGGTTAGGATAAGTTTGCCATCAATCGACAAAGGTGAGGTTTGGTTTAATAAAAAAAAATGCAAAATTTGCTTTTTGTATTAGGAAATGCACGAAATGTGATGACATCGAACCTTTTAGAAAAGCTATCGTCCAAAAAAGTCGGCAAAAAATTTTGCATCCTGTCAATTGTGTACCTTTATCAATATTAATGTTAATCCCGGAATAAAATATACAAACAAAATATAACGGGTTTAAAACCTTAGATACTATAATTAAAATATATTGAAATTGAAGAAATAGTTAAAAAGCTAAAGAATAAATTCCAGTGCAAAATTATTTACTCTGTAGGGCTACCTAATTTGAAAAAGTAATAAAAAAAAATAAAATAGTTTTTAAGGTTTTGATTATAACAAATATAATAAGGGTAAAAAAAAATTGAATTTGTTTTTTTTTTAAACTTATAAAAATAAAACCAAGTAAAAATTTTCATTAAACTTGCAAACAAAGTGCCTAATTATTTAAATTATTTGGTTTTATTTTTAAAAGAACTATGAATAAAGACAGACAGCCATTTTGATTTTTTTGGCCCAAACTTATTTTGAGCAAAAATAAAAAGGTTTTTTTTGACGGTCCCCAATAGCCTTCCTACCTATGAGTGGCTAAAAAATAAGTCAGCCAAGCATCCTTTTTCATTCAAATTTATTTTAAAATCAAGTTCAAAAACACAACAAAGAAAAACAATTTTTTAGCAGCTGCTCAAATCTTGGATTGATTTTGCAGTCAAGTCAAGTAATATTATTTAAAACACACAAATGTTTATGAATAAAATTATGAGATTTAGAAAACAAATTTTTTTTCCACTCTCCATGCATTTAGGTATAAAAAAATACCTTTAAGATTTAAATTTTTTAGAAAACAAAATACTTAACCAAACTTTACTTTGCGCAAGTTTTCAGCTATTATAAGCAAAAATCTCAAAAATCAGAATCAATTCCGCCGTAAAAAATGCGAATTATCCATATCTCTACTATTATTATCACTACTAAATGTTTGATTACTTTTTATTCCTAAAAATATCGGGGGGAGATTGATCCCCCCTTAGGTACCACCTTGCACGTTACGTTGTAAGAGTTTTTCGTAAAAATATTTTAACAACATATTTAAAAAGTGAATCCAACTTGTGAACGGTACCTTTATTGGTTTCACTTGGAAACAATGAATTGGCAACATAGTATTTCGTAACTGACAGTCCCCTTGGTGATCTTTGACTGACAGTTGTCAAATTTGCCAGATAGAAAAACCGTTGTATGATGAGGTGCTCGGAAAAATACAATTTATCAAGAACTTGTGGATTATCAGTAGCAGAGTTTCAAGGTAGGTTTTAGATTAAATTTTCCCGCATATTTTAAATTTTTGGGGTTTTCATAATTTCCTAAGTTGGCCCATTACCGTGTGGTGTAAGACGTTTTACACAAAGCTGAAATTGCAGTGTTGTCAAGATTTACACCTAAATTCTGTTGTTTCAAATTTCGTCAGATTATTTCAAATTATTTCAAATTTTGAAGAATTGCCCCCGCAGTTTCAAAAATATAGTGCTTGACGCATTTGACAGCATTTCTGAATCTCCCAAATATTGGAGTTACAGGAAAATGGTAAATTTTGTTTTTTGGCTCTTTTGGAACATCGAGAACAGTGGCTTTATAACGCCGTTCTAAATGGTGGTCAAATATTTTTCTTCGATTTTTCGATTTTTTACCTTTCCAGCCCGCGTATCAATGGCTAGAGACGGTATTATTTTCAATAAAAAACATTTTGTGAGATAACGGCAAAAATGTGTTATTTGGGTATGTTTTGACTTATTTTAGCAATATCGTCGTGATGTCTGTCTGTTTGTGTGTATATTATTTCTATCCGTAGCACGCTTAGACAAGGAAAGAGAGAGGACGCGTAACATCCTTTACCTGCGCCAGCAGCTGGGTGTGATCGAAATTCGAGGAGACGCCATTTTTTGGTGACAAACATTCGTGGTGTCAGTTTGCGAATTTTGTGCTTTTTTGAGTAAATTTTCTGTTCAAAGTAAGATTTTTTGTGGTATATAGCATGGTGGGTTGTTCTGCGTATGGCTGCAAGAGCCGCAGTGAAAAAAAAGTGGACGGGATTACATTTCACAGGTAAGAAACAAAATGCTTCCTAGGTTATGTCTTGATAAAAATCATAAATTTTCCGTTTTAAAAACAATTATGAGTAAATTTTTCTTAATGCTAATTAGGCCATATCCAAAACAAGTCAGTTTTATTCATTTCAAGTTGTATTTTTAATATACGTCCTTATAATCTCTGTTTGAAATCATAACTTATGCGTTTTTTCCAGTGGCGTAGTACATATTTAATGCAAGCCCTACATAAATTAAAATATTACATTTTGATGTAGGTCATTGATGTAAAAATTCAGTGGCGTAGCCAGGGGGTTTTGGGGGTCAAACTCCCCCCCCCCATTGGCCAATAAGAGTACTAATACTGATTGAAAAATATAACTTTTCAATTATAGAAAATAATAATAAATAAAACATTAATAATAAATAGATATATGAATACAATTTTTGAAAAAAAGTATTTTTTAATTAAAACTCGCGAAATGTGTAGAAAAACTCGGAAAATTTTCGGAAAACTCGGAAAATGTTCGGAAACACTCGGGAAATGTTTGAAAAAACTGGAGATATGTTCGGAAAAACTTGGAAAATGTTCGCAAAACTCTGGAATTGTTCGGAAAAACGCGGAAAATTTTCAGAAAATCTTGGAAAATCCTTGAAAAACTCGGGAAATGTTCGGAAAAACTCGAGAAATGTTCGGAAAAGCACGGGAAATATTCGGAGAAACTCGTGGAAAATGCGAAAATTTTTTGTAAAAACTCGAGAAATATTAGGAAAAACTTCTGAGAAACTTGAAGAGTGTTCGAAAAAAGTCGGGAAAAAATCGGAAAAACTCGGTAAATGTTCTGGAAAATATCGGAAAACTCAGAAAATGTTTGTAGAAACTCGAAAAATGTTCGGAAAAACTCGGAAAAGCCCGGAAATCTTAGGAAAAACTCGGGAAATTTTCGGAAAACACGGAAATATTTTGCAAAAACTCGTTAAATGTTTGAAAAAACTCGTAAAAAACTCGGGAAATGTTCGGAAAAACTCAAGAAATGTTCGGAAAAACTCGGCAAATGTTCGGAAAAACTCGGCAAATGTTCTGAAAAACTTAATAAATGTTCGTAAAAACTCGTAAAACTCGAAAAAAGGTTCGGGAAATCTCTGGAAAAGTTCGAAAATTCACGAAATGTTCTATAAATGAACAAGTCTAGAAATTTAAAAAAAATACAAATAGTTTGTCGTAATTATAAACGAAGGTAGTTTCAGAGTAGGTTCACCCACTCGATTTTTTTATATTTTTTATTTAAAGTAGGTATTTTAAGTTGGCATGCCAAAACCCCCCATGACCAATTTCTGGCTACGCCACGGGTAAAAATAGTTCTTATTGTTAATATAAAAATAATATATAAAATTATTATATTGTTTTAGATTTCCTATGAAAGATCCCGAAAGACTTGCAGTTTGGATTCGAAGAATGCATTTAAAAGATTGGGCACCTACAAACAATGACAAACTTTGTTCCAATCATTTTGAGAAAGAATGTTTCTACAAAGTTGGCAATAAAACTTGTTTGCTTGAGGATACAGTACCAACTATTTTTGAGGAGCTACCTAAATATCTCCAAGTAGAGCCACAGCCAAAGCGAGTAAGTTTCACCTCCTTGTTTCTAAGGTTCTACCTATTCCAGCAAATTTGGAATAATTTAAGAATGATTGTGAAATATTATTATTCAGAATTACATTTATCTGTCAAAATTTTTAATATTCCAACAAAATGCAAGATTTTTCCAAAATATGCTTAAAATATGCAAGTTTAGTGATTACATGATAATTTGCACAGTAACTGGTGTTTGCCATTTTTTGACAAAAAGTTAAAATTTTTGTTTCTTGTAATTCTCTCATAAAATACAACTCGTGCAGTGGAAATATATCTATAATTTTTAAACTAAAAATGCATTTGGGCAAATTCTCCAAAAGTTATCGATAATTTCCTTTGCACTCATTATATTACTATTAATAGTAATGTAATATTGAGTCAATTTTCTTGTTCTAGGCTACAAAAAGATCTAGATGTTCTGTTGAGGCCAAATTTGAGCCAGTTGCTGGACCTTCTGGAATAGATCACCAACAATCTGTTGATGAAAGTGCTACACGAAAAAAGTTAAGAAGGGCACTGTTTCTTGCAAAGGTGCAAAAGAGAGCCAAGTCCAAAAAATTGAAAGTATTGGGACAGAAGTTGAGGAGGTACAAAAAAAAGATTGTTTCGTTAAAACAGGTAGTTACAGACTTATTCAAGAAAAATCTTATCTCCTTGGAACAATCTAATATAATCAGTAACCTTCCTGAAATTACTAAAGAGATACTCAAGCGCAAACAAAAAAGAAACAAATATTCTCCTGAACTTAGGAAATTTGCTGTAACTTTGAGTTTCTTTTCTCCTAGAGCCTATGATTATGTTCGGAGAGTCTTTGATTCTTGTTTGCCTCATAGAAGCACAATTGGAAAGTGGTTCAAAACTGTAAATGCTGAGCCTGGATTTACTCAAGAATCCTTTGATATCCTAAAGTCGTATGTGCAATTGTCAGAAAACCCAATATATATAGCACTTGCAGTTGACGAAATTTCCACTCGTAAACAAGTAGAGTGGGACGGGAAGAGATTTCATGGGTATGTCAATTATGGAGTTGACCTTCAAGATGATGGAAATGCTATGGCTAAAGAAGCTTTTGTTTTGATGGCTACTTCTGTAAATGGACGATGGAAATTGCCTGTAGGATATTTTTTCACAGATGGACTGAACGGAAATCAAAAAAGTACCTTAGTGTCTCAGTGCATACGTATGATTTTGGAAACAGGAGCTTTTGTTGCGTCCCTAACTTTTGATGGTGCACCATCAAATGTAACCATGGCAAACATTTTGGGGTGCCAAACTGATTTTCACAATTTAAAAACGTCTTTTTCAGTTCAAGAAAATAATGTACATGTTTTTTATGATTATTGTCACATGTTAAAGTTGGTACGAAACACTTTTGGGGAAAAACAAAATTTAATTGATGGGGAAGGAAACAGTATTAAATGGAATTTTTTAGAGAAGTTGGACGCCCTTCAGGACTCTGAAGGCTTACATCTTGGCAATAAACTGCGTAAAGCACATTTGAATTTTTTTAAACAGAAAATGAAAGTGAAATTAGCAGTCCAGCTTCTTAGTAATTCTGTTGCCGATGCTCTTTCTTATTGCGAGGAGGAGCTTGGGCTCAAGGAATTTGAAGGGTGTCAGGCAACCTGCAAATTTATAAAAATATTTAATGATATTTTTGATATATTGAATAGTCGTTCTTTACTACCTCCAGGATTCAAAAAAGCTTTGTGTGCTAAAAATATTGTTCCAGCAACAAATTTTATAAACATGGCCATTGAGTATATATCTCAATTAAGGTTTACTGATGGAGAGTTGGTGATAAATTCCAGAAGAAAAACTGGTTTTTTGGGATTAATTATTTCATTGAAAAGTGCGTTACAACTTTTTAATGAACTGGTTACCCAAAAGCAATCATTGCTCTATCTCCCTTTATACAAAACAAGCCAAGACCATCTGGAGCTATTTTTCAGCTCTATTCGTGCTAAAGGGGGCTGGAACAATAATCCTACTAGCCGTCAGTTTACCGCTGCTTATAAAAGGTTGTTGGTTAGGACTGAAATCCGGGATGGGGGTGTGGGAAATTGCATTCCTTTGGAAGAAATTCCAATTTTAACTGGGTCAAGTAGGTTCAAGAACCCAGATTTAAATATTAATTTGGGTGTCACAAAGCTTGATCGTGATATGGGAGAAGAAACCATGCAAAAATTTAGACTAGAAACAATTTGGAGTGAGCACGAATACATAATGAACACTAATGTTATCAGCAACTGTTCTCTCCAAATTGTTGTTTACATTGCTGGCTTTGTGACAAATCAGCTATTGAAAGCAATTAAATGTGAGGAATGTGTAGGGGCCTTAAGTGGTGATAAGGAAAATTTCCTAAATTCATTAATTTCAAAAAAAAATCGTGGTGGTCTTGCATATCCTTCCAAGGATATTATCGAGATATGCAAGATCTGTGAACATTTCTTAAGAATAAACGAAACAAAACTAACAAAAAATACTTTCGTTAATGTTTTGAAAAACAAAGTTATGCATGTTTGCATCGAAAATAATTATTTTAGTTGTTTAAAAACACATATTATTAGTAGTAATACTAATCATATTTATTTTCTCACAGAATCAGTTATTTCGAAATACTTTAATATAAGGTTACATTTCATAACAAAGAAGCTCTCTGAAATAACTGATCCTGTGAGAAATCAATTTACAAAACTGATTTTATTTAAACATCAATAATAGTTTCCTATCAACCTATCTATATTATTGTTATACATTGTATCATTTTGTAAGTACCTATGAAATTTAATGTAAAGACCTAGTTGATATTTTAAATTTATAACAATAAAAATTGTAAAAAAAATTGTCAATTGTTGTTTTATTTAATGGCAATAAGATTTCGAAAAATTCTAGATTTCCTATGCCGCCTATTTAAAAAAAAACGCAGCACATAAGTTGATATAAAATGTAACAAAACATTTCAGGTTGTTATAATATCATTATTCTGCTCAAATCTACATACTTATCAGCTCATTAAATCAAAAAAAGCGTTTTTTGAAAAAAAAACTGACAGAAAAAAACAATGTATTAAATAGAACTAAGTACCTAATATTAAATATTAACAAACATCTATTTTCTATAGGCGTGCTACGCCACTGGCAAATTCCGCCTGGTGACAAATTGCCTCATTTCTACCTACTGTGTTACGCGTCCACTCTCTTTCCTTGTCTAAGGTAGCACGATAGCTCCTAAGCCGCTAAGCCGATTTTCATAAAATTTTTAGGTAAAATCGTGTTCACACTCCAATAAGCTGCTTACAATTTGGTCAAAATCCACTAATGTTAATGACAGTTTTATGATATTTAAAAAATGCTAACTTTTTTATGGAGCATTCTATCAATATGCGGTGTTTAAAATATAGTAGAATTTATTTTGCTCAATAATTCGCGTTATAACCAAAAACTTCCTAAGAGTTTAGTTTCTGATATATTTACAAAAACTGTTATGTGGATTATCTCCTGTGAAACGAAAATAATGTAATGTAAAAGTAAGTGAATTATTTACTATTAGGAATAAGCTGAATTTTAATGTTTTATTCTGGTTGTGTATGGCCACGTTTGTCACTTACATAACGCTGACTAAATTGACCTTTCGCGAATTGAGTCGCGGCTTATACTGATATTTTTGCTAAGCCGGCAACGTTAGTTTTACGCATTTCTCTTCTCCCATGCAATCCCGTATGGCCAATGCAAAAATCCTACCCCTAGATAGAAAGCTGGCCACGCGGTATAAAAAAGCCTTCTTGAACATGTAAATAAAACACAAATAAATTTAACTTATAAAACAATAGCATTAAACGTTAAGTCGGCGTCAGCACCCTTTTATAATATCGATTTAATTCTTCTACTTCACTGCAGCGTTCACTCAGTTGTGTTTATTTTAAACAATTTAGCATTGTTAAAATCTTATCAATAGAAGCTTAAACTGACTGTACAGTGCTTGTGCCTGAATAGCTTAAATGGAGAATAGGAAGCAGATAAGACAGACATAAACTTGTACGGGAAATTTATGGGTTAGTTAAATGCAACTGTGCTGTGCTTAGCTTAGACTTATCCTATATTATTAATCTTCCTGATAAAATTTTGATAGCCATATTCAAATAAGCTGACTATTAAAGATTCGTCTTAACAATGTATGTGGCACGAAAGCACTAAACTGTGACGAGATATATTATACCTACTTGTTAGCCAATATATTTAATTTTTAATATAATTATAATTATATATAATACATGTTTTATTTCTTCAATATCAGATGCATGAAAGTCGCCTTTAGTTGGTTTCCTTTTTTATTTGGCTAAAAAAATATATCCTTTGTAATTTTGGTAAATAAAATATTTTATAATATTTATTACATTATTATTATTTTACTATTTTTACTCAGGATTTCTGATATTCTGAACTATTTGTTCTACCCAGATTTGCCTTTTTATATGATTACATATTTATATACAGGGTGTTTTATGTTAATTGTCCACCACTGCTAACTTTGTTTTGATTATAGATAGAAAAAAACTTAAATTAGCATACTAGTAAAATTTGTGACGATCTTTACAAATGGTCAAATCTAAAATACAAGCGAGCATTGCGATTTCGAGTTTTTCAAAAAACAAATATTTATTTGAAATTAAATACCCTGTATTTCATAAGTTTTTCTAATAAGTCTTTAAATTCGAAACAAAAATAGTTTTTGATTTTTTTAAAGCTAAAAATAACGAAGATATTTGAAATGTAAAATTTTAGCAATTAATTTCGGAAAGGAAATTAACATGACTACATGGCCACAAAAAAAATCATGAATTTTCGTGAAAATTTACAATTTTTTTTCTATTGATTTATGTTTTTTTAGCTATTTACTTTCTACAACGCCTATTCCAAAGAAAATGTTTTAATTTAAAAAAAGTGATATTCCAGGTAAAAATAAAGCTGATTGGTGTTTCTATAGATGTTTTAATATACGCTTATGATAGATTTATTTTATCAAACACGTTGAAAACCTGGAAAAATTAATAAGCACACTGATTCGTACAGTAAATATCAAATATATGTATACACAAAAATGAGTTAAGCTGACTGTTAAATGCAAGCCCAGTCCATCAAAGAAGTGGAACGTGGTATGTATACTTATCATGAAACTACAGCAAATTGAACATAATAAAGTATGCATTAAAAGGAAGATCAACCTTTAACCGAAGACAGAGTTTTAAGCAAAAAACCTTATGTTTAAGCAAAATATATCCAACATAAAAAAACTAAAACCTTTTAAGAAATGGGTGTACAAAAAAATAATTTATTTGAAAACTTTTAGACAACCAAATGTGAACAGAAAATAATTCGTCACAATTGTAAGCAGAAAACCGTAAAAAATAGAGACTTATTGAGGTAACGCCAGCCAGTAATAGTGTCAGGTAATATTTTGACAGATTAAAACTGTCAAAATACTGCTTAGCAATGTTACTGCATGGCTTTATTCCAATAAGTCCCTAATATTTTCGACATATGACTTAATGAATTATTCCTGAATGTCAGCATTCGAGGAATCCAAAATGTGAGTAAGAAATTTAAAAGAGAGTTTTGGATGTTCCTTTATTAGCCCAGTCAATAACTGGCCCATAAAGGGTTGTAGAGTGCATAGAGGGGGGGAGAATTTTTCTCTCCAAGAATATGTTAAGGGTAGTTAGGACCTTAAATCGCCAAAAAGCCGCACCCCTAGCCCTATTTTTGTCTATAACTCGATTACGCTGCGTTGTACAGACAAAAGTGCGTTATCAAAAATTAAAGAGAATCAAATTCTCTACAAAATGGTTACAAGTAAGTGTAACTGATTTTGAGATAGTGGCAACCAAAAACAGTTAATGCCCCCTTTTTTTTTTCAAACTTGTTTATCTTACATTTATGAAATTTTTAAACGTAAACGCTGTAGACAAATCAATTTTTTTTTATATCTGGATTATTTACTAACTTATCTATAACATTTCAAAAGAGGCAGCAAATTAATATGTTTAAAAATATTTAGTTTATTTAAAGATTTCATTATACAAAAAATATAATTACAGGCAGTCGAGGATCGAAAATTAGAGCACTATTTGTAAATATTTTATTGGGAAAAAATCATCAAACAATGATGTGGTTATTGATGAGGTCTTTTTACTGCATAAAGTTTTGAGGCAAAAAAGATCCTCAATTACTAAACCAACCATACCAACCCACCTAGCGAACTAACCTTTGTAATTGATAAGTCAAATTCATCAAGACTCATTATTCAGGTAAGTTTTGCACTATTGTTTTCTTAGAGCATTCAATTAATTTAATTTAATTCTCTAAGTATGTTTTCGATTGATATAAAATTACATAAAAAAAAATTAAATAAAAAAAACCAACTGCTAAATTTACTTGTAGTTACTAGTCGCAGTTGGGTGGGTATCAGGTTACTGGGTAATTTTATACCCAACCGCGACTAGTAGTTACAAGTAAATTTAGCAGTTGGGTGTTTTTTTTATTTAATTTTTCCTTTATTTCCAACTTTTAGGTTTAATTCTTATTTAGCCTTATAAAAAGCACTATGCATTTACCATTCATTTAGCTTTACCCAAAAAGTAGGCGAATAATTTCTATGGACGCGAACAGTATTACTCTCCATTGAGCGAAGGTGGGGGAGGAGAGAGGGAGAAGGGAACTAGTAAAATGGTTTTGAAAAAAAATGTTAAAGCGTGTGCAGAAAGAATTTTTGAAATCGCTTTACATTTGTGAAAGGTATAGCTACAACTATTACTAATAAGAAGGGTGGGAAAAGAGAAGGAGAGGGAGGGAAAAAATGTTGGAAAAAAGTCTTGAAGCGTGTGCAGAAAGAACTGTTGAAATCGCTTTATATTTGTGAAAGTTATAGCTAAAAGTATTACTAATAAGGAAAGCGGGGAGGAGAGAGGGAGAGACGGGGGGGGGGAAACTAGTAAAATGATGTTGTAAAAAAGGTCTTAAAGCGTGTGCAGAAAAATTTTTGAAATCGCTCTATATTTGTGAAAGGTATAGCTACAACTATTACTAATAAGAAGGGTGGGAAAAGAGAAGGAGAGGGAGGGAAAAAATGTTGGAAAAAAGTCTTGAAGCGTGTGCAGAAAGAACTTTTGAAATCGCTTTATATTTGTGAAAGTTATAGCTAAAAGTATGACTAATAAGGAAAGCGGGGAGGAGAGAGTGGGAGAGACGGGGGGGGGGGGAGGTAAACTAGTAAAATAGTGTTGGAAAACAAATCTGAAAACGTATGCAAAAAGAATTTTTGAAATCGCCCTATATATGATAAAATTATGCGAATATGGTTTTTGAATAATGACAGCAGGGGAAATTGGTGGGAGCAGGGAGGACTACAAATTAACTACATCAAATTAGAGGACATTTACAATAGGTGATAAAATGAATTTCATTCAAATCGCCTGAAATTTAGATAATTTGTATGCCATGTTGATTCCTGTTTAAAAAAAAAATAGCCTATCGTGGGCCAGATGTTAAAATCTCGTATCTTAAAATTTTTTGATACAAGTTTCATTAAGAATATGAATTCATATTTCATTGATTTCAAAACCTAGTAACTTGATTAGGCAACAAAGAGCATGCGCTGTGCTAAATACAGATTCCTTGTATCTCGCGCCTAGAATAAGTCAGATGTCAAAACTTCATACTTCTCTTTTCCTGAAAATTGTGTTTTTTTGAGGTACGAGGTTTTAATATCTGAGCGACGCTATAGCACCTTCGGGATCAGTAGCAATTCAACGACACCTTTTTTGTCAAAATCGGTTCAGTCGTTTAGCCTCTAGCGTGACACAAACATACATATTTACATACTGACATACATACATATCCAAATGGAAAAACGTTACATTAAAATGAGTACTAAAATAAGGCAACAAAACAAATTTATTAACTTCTGATAATCTAATTAGTGTAAGGCACAAATTTCTTTCCAATCCTAAAAACAGAGTTTATCTTATAAAAATTACAAAAGAAAAACTTTAATAAAGTATAATCACAATGCTGCAAGCATCACAGAATATTATGAGCACTGCAATTCCAAACTCCTGAAGTAGGACTTGCTTAAAAAATATACCTGCTAAGATGGTATAACTCCCCGGCAAATGAAAGTTCCTTAAATGCCTACAGATTTTCTTTATTTATAAAATCAGAGGGAAATGTGAAACTATTTGTGCAGCAGAAACTCAAGAAAGCACGACAAACAAAATAATTAAAATTATATTAATTGCAAATATTTTCACATCACCTTTATCCAAATATTACTCTGATCTATTATCACATCTTTCAGGTGAGGTAACAATAAAACAATATTAACTTAAAACATATTATCAAGTAGCTACAGCTCTGGTTAGCAAATTAGCTAGCTCCAGAACTATGGGGATGGGAATCTAAAGCAACTTTATAGTTCCAACCTTCGGCAAATATTCAGTGGGATCAGAAAAAATTTACACGTGATTTTTTGTAGTTTTGATTAGATCAACATCAAATGTACAATTTATGCCACAATTGTTAAAGAAAAATTTAAAAAAGTTTGTCCTTTTTCATCAATCATACTTGTATGCCCGCAGTTAGAAAACGATAACTGCAGTGGACTGTATATATTTTATTAAATGAAAGCGCGAACAAACATAAATATATTGATACGAAATCACGAATTAATTAACGGTCCATAGGTTAATTGCTGGTACCCACACAACGGAAATCAGAAACAAAGCACTCACCAGTATGCAGCCAATTTCTCCACGTTCCAGGGGCCCCTGTCCGGATCCAATGATGGCACCACGTAGCTGAAGGGCTGAAGTTTCTATGCTTTAGTATACCAAAATCGAGCACTTTCAAGTGTAGAAATTTGTAATAGTTGGAGAAAGTAATTAACAAGCCATTTTTCTCGAGGCGGTAGAAAGGATCTCTCTGATTCTTGGTGCGCATGTCAAATGCGCGAAAAATGTACTCTGGCATTCATCCAATTGTGTGGTTTTAAAATTTAAAAACAACCGCGAAATTTAGCGGGAGCTAACATAACTGCCCTCCAAAACACACAATTCTAGAATATCAACCAGACAGATATAGATATAAGAAAAAAATGATCGACCGATAAATATAAATGAATGGAAAACAGATAAGTATCGTAAGTTTATTAAGAGATAACGAAAACCCGAAAAAGGCAAAACAAACAAACAAAAATTAAAAAATAATAATAAAGAATTACCTATTGTAATAATCGACTACAATAGGTTGAAAAATGAAAATTAGTTTTAATTCGGCAAGAAACACAGTTTTACGACTGGCCGCTTGTAAACACCGGAAGCCGTTCGTACCGTCGCTACACGCACTTGACCGTCTCCGCCGGGATGCAGTTCGATAACCCGACCGACTGGCCATTTCAAAGGTGATTGGATGTGATCACTCATTTAATTTGATATTTGGGGACGAATCAGCCCACTTATGTCGCTGTTGTAGCGTATGCAAATACTCTACAGAATACCTTTTCCAATAATCATTATGTAGTTTTTGGATTAGTTGCCATCTCGAGAGCCGATTTAGGGGAACCTCGGACAAATCTGACTCCGGAATTTCTGAATTAAGGGGTTCAAGGGTCAAAAAATGCCCAGGGGTAAGAGGTTGAAGATCGTGTGGGTCTGAAGAGGCAGGAGATAAAGGGCGACTATTAAGTACAGCTTCTATGCGACATGTAAGGGTGGACATTTCCATGATGGACAACTTCTGGTCGCCGACAACTCGAACAAAGTGAGTTGTAAAACTTTTGACGCCAGCTTCTGCCAGGCCATTGAAATGTGGACTGAGAGGGGGTCCCAGATGCCAACGAATAGAAAGTCTGGTGGACGCACTTCTTGCGTAATCAAGTAATTGGTTACGAAACCCTATAAAACTACTGCCCTAACCTGACCAGCATTGCGTCACGCTTTCACGTCTGGAAATGAATCGATGGAATGCACCTACAATCCCTTCGGTGGACAGTTCCATGGTTAATTCCAAATGCACGCAATGTGTGGCCGTACAGACAAACACACAGACATACGATTCGAAAACTTTACAACCACGGTAACGATGAGGAATCACAAAGAAAGGTCCACAAAAGTCGATAGCTACACTCGAAAAAGGTTTAAGTTGATTGATTCGATGAGCGGGAAGTGAACTCATTATGGGCGGTCTATAGGGTTTAGGGTTGATTCTAAAACATTGCAAGCACTTGAATATGGTTCTTTGAATTGCCCGTCTGGCAGATAATATCCAAAAATGCTGTAAAAGCAGATTATGTAATGTTTTAAACCCAGGATGAAGGTATTGTCGATGAGTGGACTCGATAAGAAGAGTACTTAAACGATGGATACTCGAAAATAAGACGGGGTGTTTTGCAGAATAAGACAAAAGGTCAGATTTTTGTAATCTGCCACCGACCCTAATGATATTATTTTCATCAAGAGAAAGTGAAAGTTTTCGAAAAGGTTTCGGTATTGGTTTATCCTTAGATAACGCGGAAAAAAGCTCAGAAAAGCAAGAGCCTTGAACGCGTTTGATAAGAAGGTATAACGCACTTTGCATCTCACCGGTGGTAGGAAAAACAATATTTTCAAAAATAATTTTTTGGTCCGGTAGATTAGTGGGTTTTTGATAGGAATGGTTTTGAAAAAGGTTAACTATTCGAAGGACATAACAAATGATACGTTGAATTCTTGATATAGATGAATATTTGATAAGAAGCTGATCTAAGAAGTTGACATCAATTATCGCATTGCAACAGACCTTTGGCTTTTCCTCCAGATTAATATCTCCGAAATCAATCGGCATTTTTTATTTATGAAAATCGGGCGAGTCGTTTTCGGGAGACCACAAAAACGACGGTGCGTTCCACCACATGTCATGTGAAATGAGCTGTGAGGGGGTGGCCCCTCGTGACGCAATATCGGCTGCATTTAAAGCAGAAGGAATGTAGCGCCATGAGTTTGAGGGAATGATTTCTTGGATTCTACTGACTCGATTTCCAACAAAGGTTTGCCAGCGATTAGGACGGGATGAAAGCCGGTGCAATACGACTTGCGAATCGCAGAAAGTAACGATATTTGTAAAAGTTATTTTTCCTTCATAGCTAGATAAGACGAAATCAATTAATTCGCTTAAAAGAAATGCGCCTAGCAGTTCTAGCCTAGCCAAAGTTTGTGATTTTATAGGCGCGACCCTAGATTTTGCAGATATGAGAGAAACAGATATATTGTTTTCCTCTTCTACACGAAAATATACGACGCCTGGGTAGCCTCGAACTGAAGCGTCACAGAAGCCGATGATTTGACAGGTATTGGTTTTTGACAGTTTGATTTGTCGGGGTAATTGAAAATTGGAAAGAAGCGGGAATTCAGAACGAAGTTTGTTGCAAGTGTCGATGATAGAAGAATCTAGTTCTTCGTCCCAGCCTATTTTCGATATCCACAACTGTTGCAAAATAAATTTTGCTTGTAGCAAAAAGGGACAAAGAAAACCTAAGGGATCGAAGATTGTTCCTATGATAGATAAAATAGAACGTTTAGTTGGGGGTTTGTCCTTCATTCGGCATTGATAAGAAAAAATGTCGTTTTTTGGATGCCACTGAAGGCCTAAAACTTTGATAAAGTGTGGTGCATCCTTGTCAAAAGAGAGAGGCATTTGACGATCGGATTCTGGCAATGTTGCCAATAACTCAGGACAATTGCTTGCCCATTTTTTAAGTTCAAATCCACCCGACTTCAACAAATCATTGAGTTCCGTCTGAAGGGAAAGGGCTTCAGAAAGCGAAGGGCTAGTTTACAAGATATCGTCGATGTAAATTGACGTTTTTAGAACAGTACTAGCCATAGAAAAACGTTCCTTTTCTCTCTCTGCCAGCTCATTTAATGTACGCATGGCTAGAAAGGGTGACAGTAGAAAGTTCCCACACTGAAAGTGGGTCCTGTGGAGAAAACCTCCACAATATCCTTTGATAAGGACGGTGATAAGGATTGATATGGACTTGACGGAACATCTGTTTGATATCAGCAATGTGGGCAATAGGATTAAGACGAAACGTAAGGAGTAAAGAAGCAATATCCTTTTGAAATTTCGGTCCAGATAACAACGTGTCATTGAGACTAATATTCTTTGGGGTGACTGCCGAACAATCCGAGACTACCCTTAATTTTGTACTTAAGCTTTCCGGCTTTAGTACGCAATGATGTGCCAAAAAACATGATACGTCGACTTTTGGTTGACTAGATAAAACTAGACTCATGTGATTAGAATCGATATAGTCTTGCATGAAACTAGAATAGGCAGTGTACAGATCAGGATTTTTAAGTAATCTGTTTTCTAGAAGTAAAAATCTACGATAAGCTTGCGGATAAGTATTTCCTAGGTCAGGGTTTATTTTATCTTTAAACGGAAGATCTACCCTGAATCTACCGCTCGGTTGCAGTACGACACTCGCAGTAAAAATTGATTCCGCTTGTTTTTCTTCCTTTGATAAGATTTGTTTTTTAGACAAATGTTCGATTTCTCAAAACCTAGGGATAATGACCTCCACAGTTCCGTAAGACTACCTACTTCGTCCACTTTTCCCATGACGACCCAGCCAAAGATGGTTTCAAGGGCTGAAGGTTGCCCTATTTGTCCAAGAACCCTGCCCTCCTTGAATATCTGTGCGAATAGCTCGCAACCAATAACTAGGTCCACAGGTCTAGATTTGAAATAAGATGGGTCGGCAAGTTTAAGGTTTTCCAAGTGTTTCCACTGATTATCGTTCAAAGTAAATGTAGGCATATTGGAACATAGTTGTGGAACAACAATTGCTTCGAAATTAAGTAAAGGATTGACCTGTCCTTGTTGCTTAATGTGACATTGAACGAGCCCTTTGGAAGTAAGAGAAGACATTTGATTTAATCCGAATATTTCAGTGGTGTAACTTCGCCTAGGAAGATTAAGATGCTGAATACACTTTTCACTGATGAATCCTGTCTGTGATCCAGAATCAAGCAGTGCCCTTACAGGTTGAAAATTCCGCAACCGTCCATAACATCTATTATGGCGGTGCATAAAAGAAAGGTACCTGAAGGTCCTGAGGTATTTAATGACACATGAAGATTATTGACAGGTGGTGTGTGAATGACAGGACTAGTATCTTGGCTTCCAGACTCTTTATTAGTTTCTAAGATATGAGTTAAAGTGTGGTGCCTTTTACTATTGCAAGTCCTGCATGAATATTTTGATTTGCACGTGTCTACCCCATGCGAGGTATGAAAACACGCTAGACATAGTTTTTTCTGCTTGACGAAAGATAGGCGATCGATAGGTGAGAGATCAAGAAATGTTTGACATTTCGAAAGCACGTGACCTTGATTACACCGGAAACATTTTATTCCCGTACTTGAATTAGTTGAGGTGCCAGCCAGTCCTATAAAAGGCGAATTGGATGTTTTATAGGTAGGCTTTTGCCCAAACAGATTTGGCATAGAATTTGATTTTTGATAGGTAGGCACCTTTTTGGGTGCTGTTGATTGAGGAAGTGATTCCAAAACTTTAAATCTTTTTTCTAGAAATTGAAAAAGTGACTGAAAAGTGGGAATTTCGGTATTAGTATTAGCGTGACTCATTTCGAAATTTGAGCGCGTCGGAATATCCAATTTTTCTAACAGAATGAAAGAAATAAGTCCCAACTGTCAACGTCAAAGCTAAGTGATTTTAAAATTTCTAGGGATTCTGAAAAGGTGTCAATTAAATTACGCAATTCTTTGGCTGACTCGTTTTTTAATGTAGAGTTCATAATTGTGCTTAAAGCATCATTTGCGAGATCTCGCTTGTTTTGATATCTATTGACTAATTTGTCGTAAGCAATTTTATAATTTTCATCAGATAAGCTAATCCCTGATATCAATTTTAAAGGTTCATCCTCGAGATATGAAAATAAATATTGAAGTTTTCGAACGTTACTTAGACTTTGATTTTGATCTATAATGTTATTAAAAAGATCGAAAAAGCTTGGCCATAATTTTTTATCACCTCGAATTATGGGAATACCTAACTCTTTGAGTTTTGGAGTTTCAGATTCATTTTGACGAACATATGATCCCGAAAAGGATGGGGCCTCAACCGGAAATATTTCAGAGTAAACCCCCTTACACGCATAAAAATATTTACGAGCTTCTGAAAGGATCGCATCTTGCGTTTTAAACTCCTCGTCGTCCGAGTCGTCTGTCATCATAATGACATCATTATGTGCCAACATGCATTTATCGAAGGTTTCATCCAAATCGGAATACCTCACTTGAAACTCGTTTCTCGCTTTTGCGTCCTTTGCCGCGGTTTGTGAAAACACATAACACTCGGTGATCGCAGATAAAAAACCCTTGCGTTTTTGCACGGTTTGATAGACATGATTTTTACCTTTGAAATTACGAAATTGTCGGTAAAAAATTGTTTTAAATATCGAAATGGTATGGAACAAATCTAATCACAGAAATGTTGTTTGTTTGTTTTGATTGATCCTCGATTTTGTTTACTGAAATGACCACGCGGTAGACCCTGCGTTACCAACAAAGCAAGCAGAATTGCATCAGTTTTTGTGTCTACAAATGTATAGGTTTTCATTTTTCCATATGCAATATGAATTTACATTTTGTAGGCATATTAGACTAATTATTGATATAAATCGATCTAAAAATTGTTCTTTATATACGTGACTTATAAAAACTTGACTATCAATAACTGGGTATCCAATTTTTTAGCTGATGTGAGAACGTTTTCCCTTAAGTTTGTTTTTAAATATTACTTATCACCTTTAATTTACCCACGTCCTAGTGACACTAAAGTCGATAGCGTGACTGAAAACTCATAATAATGATGAAGAAGGTAATAGTAAAAGCAATTAAACAATTTTTTGTAGAAAATCAGAAATATCAGATTAAACCTAAACGCCTGTAACTTTTAATTTGTGATCACAAATTTAAAGATGAATAAATTTGTTTTTTTAAATGGAATGCACTATGTAGTCGTTTTTCACGATTTTTCTCTAAAGTTAAAAAATTATTTGTGTGTGCTTAAGACCACATGGCAGAAGTGTAAACTTCAACAAGGGAAATTAATAATATTGGCCCATAACATATTCTGCAAAGCGGACCGAACCGAACTCTTCTGTGTACTGGCCTTCATCTGCATCATCATATCGCTCGCTGAATGTTTCTCACAGTTAGTCGACTCGAGCCGATTTCACCCGAATGAGCGTCACATAGCCGAGACAGACGGCTCAGTTCAATCCACCACCCACAAAAACTGCTAAACGCGCCTAAAGAAGTTTACACTTCAAAAACAAAAGTATTAGATGAAAAAAGTCTGACAAAAAGTAAGGGGCAAAAATGTGTTTATCAAAAATTAACGGTTTTTGGTTATCACTCTCTCAAAATGTGTTACACTTAAAGGTCAAGCTAGCATACCCATTTTGTAGGAAATGTAATGCTCTTTATCGCGGTAATCGAGTTATAGGCAAAAAAGCTAAATATTGCACTAAAAGTATTTAGGAATTGATTACCTATACTTGATGTTGTATTAAAGTGGCACCGCGTCATCAAAACCGTGATGGGCGGGAAGGGAGTAGAGGGGTACATACAGTGGCCCGCACTTCCTGTAATTTTTTTATTGGTATTGATTCCCAAAACGAGGCACTGCACTAATTAGTCATTAGCTTACTATTTTACTTGCTTTTTATTTATGTCTTCTAAACGATTTTATTAGAAAGGAACTCTTGTCTGGCTGTTACGAACATATTGATTTAGCTGGGATTTGACGTTGTCTATTCGTTGTTGTTTTGACTTAATGTCAAACAAATTGGGACCGACTTTTTACAAAACAAATTACCGTTTTTGCAACTAAATCAATATTTGCGCACATTTTAATATAATTTTGGATTATCTTTTATGTTTCGGATCTATATTTATTAGGTAAGTACCTATTTTATCTCTCTTTTAAAAGGTCTCGGTGTTTTATTATAGACATATAAAGCGGCACACTGCAGGTACAAAGTGAAACAACAATTTTTTGAGATTTTACTTAGATTTTGCCACAAAATTTGGTTTACCATAGCTATGACGCGGTGCCACTTATATACATCCTCAACTATAGATGTTGCTAAATCACTCATTTATTTTATTGAATACTTTAACTCGCAAAAACTTGATACACTCTTATCATTGATGCATAAACAATTTTCTTCGTTTTGGTGTCGTTTTGAAAGATGTATCTCTAAAGGCGCGTATTCACTTGAGGCAGAATTCCGCATACCTCGCTGCAAAGCTAAACGAGCATATGTATGTATACAGGGTCATTGTTTATGTTTACGTAACCTTTGTCAGGGATTAATTTAGGTGATATTATCTTTTGCACTATGTCAGAAGTGTCATATTTCATTCCTTATGTCAAATTTTGACAGCAACTTTCTTATGTTAAAGGGAACACCCTGTATGTTTTCTATCCAAATAAAAGACATATTTCCCACGATTTTCTATCCAAATAAAAGACATATTTCCCACGATTTTAAAAACATATCGTTTGTTAATATCTAGTTAAGCTGTTTTTGAGTTATTTAAGTTACAATTTTAGGTAGAAATATACGGAATCTTCGGCTAAGTCGATTATTTATTGTTAGTGCACTTTGACAATACAATATTTACTTTCCTAGCCCGCGCAGAAATTGCTGGAGGAAGTATTGTTCTCAACGAAAAAGTTTTCTGTGAGACAACGCCGAAAATGTCTTATCTGGGTGTATTTTGACCTATCCTAGCAATATCGTCGTGATGCCTGTCTGTGTGTGTCTCTCGGTAACACGCTAGCTCCTAAACCGCTGAATCGATTTTCATGAAATTTTCAGGTAAAATAGTGTTCGATACTGTAACGAAGTGATTAGATTTAGTTAAACGTTTCTATAAATGCTAACATCTTCACAGAGCGTCGCATCAATCTGCGCTTTTCAGAATGTAGTAAAGCACATTTTTCTTAAAAATTTGTATTATAACCCAAAACTTCGTAGGAGCTTTCATTTCGAAGATATTTATAAAAAACTGTTTTTAAGGTTGATTGATTACTTGGATTGTACTGATGGGCAAGGAGGATATCAGATCCGTCATGGATCCATTTATTTAGATCAGGGTCAAGATATATTTGGCCCTGACAAAATAAACAAGTTGTTCCTTTTAACTTAAAAAACGTGCTGTAAAAAATTAACAAAGAAATGACATTTGGTAATTCGGATATAGTTCAAAAGATGATATGGAAAAATATACAATTTCTATATCTAAAATTTTTTCTAACATCTGCATTAACCCCTGATAAAGGCCACGCAAATGTAACCAATGAAACTCTACGTGTATTCAAGGTCTAACCAACAGCTATCGATTTGGCGACGCATGCAGGCTTGGACGCATGGACCCAGGGCATGCGACGCCATCCGATCGGAGTAGGTAATTCAAAGGTTGTATTTGTTCATCTCAATGCATGAATTCATAAGTTAGAGAAATAGAGTCAAAATTATCGTTCTGCCCCTAGACCGCGGCACAATGACACCCGGGTGAGTGCCATAATCTCTTATGTATATATGGATTATGAAAACATTTAAGAGATCCTCAAAATGAAGTTTAATATGGTGTATACTACTTGACCCACTTTCCTTATTTAAATAAGGTCCATCACAAGCACCCAGTAAAGAGATACGTTTAACAAATATTTTAATCAGCCTAAAATGTATCGCTTTTATTAAATATCCACAAACTGTATCCCTGTCCATTTTGCATCGTAAACCATTTCCACCCCAAACGTAGCTAAAAGTTTTTTCTAAAATAAATAAGATTTTTATCAAGATAAAAGTAAAATAATATGTCAACTGATGCCTAATATTACACCGAACATTAAGCAATGCTAAATCATGAACAAAATTATTTTTTTTTAAACCGATAACATAATTTGCAAATAGAGAAAGATTTAAGACGGTTTTCCACCAAACGGACAGTTGAGTTTGTGTTTTGTTTGTGTTTTCTAGTTTCCGAAAAACAGAAACAAATCGAAGACAAACCCAAAACTCTTGTTTCCATCAAGCGGACTAGGTTTTGTTTGAGTTTAGATTTTGTTTTTGGTCCTTTTCCACTGGTAGTCGCTAGTCACAACACATTTTTTTCGATTCAACCGACATGTTTAGAGAGAAAGATTTTTTTATTCTTAGCTGTGGCTGGTTTATACTGCGGTCCTTGGAAAAAAACAGTGCATAAATATTTTTTAGTTCCAAAACATTATTGATACATTATTGATATTTCAAAACATTATTGATAATTACAGTATTAATATTATATAGGAGAAAATGACGCCAACACAGATATTGGGTTCCATCACTTTTATCTAGATGAGTAAGTTATGGTACTGCACAAATGATGAATGATATCCTAGAAGATGACATTGGATTGCATGGGGAACTACGTTCATTATTTCATAATTTTCTGAGAATGTCTTCGTCTGATTTTGAAGAGCTGATAACGTTAATTGGCAAAAAAGTTTTAAAGAAAAATGCATTTCTATTTCCATCCAATTTGTGTTAAACAACTGGGCAATTTCTTTGTAAGAATCCATTTTTTTATTCTATTCTTATGGGCGGCATCTTTGGGTCCCACAAATTTCTATGTTCCCTAAAGGCATCAATCAAGGTACTAATTTCTTCAGTGGTCCACAGTTTTTTTGGAAGTTTACCACTTTCAGATATGATCTGGAATTTCTGTAAAAAACAATTTATTTGTAGGTATATATCTAATAAATTTATCGAGCGTTTGGAGACAAATTTCTTAAAATACTTATATTTACTTACCTATCAATTTGGTACAAGTGGTAGCCAGACTAGCACAACGAAATAAAAGTAGAACATAAAATAACTTAACACGATTCTTTCCACTAAACAGACGCGAGTTTCAAAATTCGTCGAAACTAGTCAAAAACTTTTGATGTTACCGCTTCCAAATGGGACTCGAAAAACAAAACTCCAACTGTCGCAAAACACGCTAGTCTTGAAAAAGTTGGCCAAAAGTTTCAGTTTTGTTTTATTCGACACGAGTTTATGTTTTGTTTTTGTTTTGTCCGTTTGGTGGAAAACCGGCATTAGGCCTGTTAGGGCGGCTCTGCTTAACTTTTCTCACGACACGGCAACAAAATAGAGGGAACCAAGGTGAGTATTGTTGAGTTTTACCTGGTTATTCCTTTTATCTCTTTTTTTCCCTTGCTGTTTGGTGATCGTAAACAGGGTCGGACTGGGTGGGTAGGGGCCCCGGCGGGCGGGCGGGAGAGTACAGCCAAGGGCCCCGTAACCAGAAAATTACAAGGTGTGTTTTCTCAAGTTATTCTAAACTTCTTACTTGAATTTGATTTAAATTGATTGGACTCAGTGACAGATCCAGGATGTCTTGGGGAGGCAACAAAAACATTTGTTTTGCGATTTCAAATAAGTTTATGCTCTAAATTTTATCAATACATTCAAATAAAATGGCATGGCAAATCCAAAATGGCCGCTGACAGACGTTTCGTTGAAATTTCGTTATATGTTTTTCTTTATTTATATTTTAACTTTTATAAACTGTACAGGGTCTTACCATTACTTTTTCCATTAGACTAGGGAAAGTCCAAGAACTTATTTTTTTTCAACAAAAACACAACAAAAATAACTACAGCTGACCAATGAATCATATAAGAAGTAACTGGAACGGCGACGGCTATAAACTACGTATATGGGACACTAAGGCAAAAATTTTAAGAGTTTTTTTAGAGTGAGTACATACAATGAATGATAAGCATTGCAACCTTTCTCTGTATAGTTCTAATCATCGGTGGTACTCTGTGAACTTAATACTTCAAAGTGATTTTCATTTGTGATTTGTTGTTAAAGTTTTTGTCAATGTTGTCAGTATATTTTTAAAATTGTTTTTGTTGGACAAAAATTAAAAATGAGAACACGATATGTTGCTTGTAAAAACGACTTTAATAGAAGCGAATAGCCGGTTTCGATTTTGACGTAAGTCGCTTTGATTATTTGAAAAACTTTATTAGTATCTAATCGCAGTAAAAATCCAGTTATGGATTAAAAATTAAACGTCCGCGACCGCGACCACAAAATATCATCGGAGAGTAAATATAAAATAGAAAAGACCTCCTGCGCAGCGTACTCCCTCTACAAAAAATATCAATATTTTTGCCTCACTTTAGATACCTATATGTATCCAGTTATATATAGAGAGATCATTGCAACTGACAGTCTCCGCCATTTTGATAAGGCCGCACTAGCATCAAAGTATAGTAAGTTTGGTTAAGCTGCCTAGCGGGTTGCCTAAAAGGACCCTTATATTTCAGCCAAATTTTTAGCTTTTTCAATAGTAATTGATGTATTTTCTTTGCTCAAGTGCCGTCTTGGAAAACGGCACGTGATCACTTGATAAGAACAAAAACGAACACAACACCAAAAGACGTTACAGAACGTCAATGGATGGCGCCACTTATGCAGTTTTTATAAGTTAAATACAAACTATAGTAATGTATTCAGTAATATATTTTACTTACTATGATAAAAGTAGACCCTGGCCCTAGGTCGCCGGGGATCCCCGCCCTCCTACCTGTGTAAACTAAGGGCGCTTTGAATTTAGTGTAAATGTAGCTTTACCAAAAATACTAGCGTGCACTTACCGCAAACTCAGAGAAAGCTTGCAGCAGCAGCATCAAACTGCAATTTGGTCAGCCGTTCACTAGAGCCGCAATGACAGCCAACTTTGCCACTTAGGTGTTGTTTGCTGTTAAATAGCCAAGTAGCGAACTTGGTTAAAGTTGATAATTGGGATAGACGGTCTGCGGTCGGCTAAAATAATTGGACGATGTCACGGTTTCAACGACTGTGATAAGTAAATTTACAATATTATAATAAAGTTTTAATAGTAGCTATGTTTTACAATGGAGGCTGTTACACACGAGGCTAATTCATGCATAATTTGCATTGCTAGATTAACGGTTTGTGTTACAATTTGGACATAAGTTATAAGAAGGACCTTAATTAATGTTAAACGAGCTACGATGTTGACAACATATTAGTATGTTATAAATACTTCCGTATCAAAAGTTGTTATGCCTAAAATATCGTTATAATCTGGTCAAATTACGTCCATCAAGACAAGAGTAAAAAAGTTTTGTTAGTTAAAACCTAGTTAAACGTAACATTGGTCTTGTTGAACCTAATATTTATGGAATAACGCACTACTTATAACAACTTTCCCTTTGGGCATAGCTCAAACTTGCCTATTGTTGGCATCTCATTTTATTTAAAAAAAAAAAATAAGGTTTTGGTAAGAAATTTCTTTTCGGCAATTAAAAATTTTTAATCTGACAATATTGCTTTACATTGCAATAAATAAACCACAGTGCTTTAAATGTAAACAAAAGAGGTGCAGTACGATAAATGCAAAAAATAAGGTAAGAAAAAGCCATTTTATTAAGGAACAATTAACAAGGTATAATTTTTTAGATTAAAGTGTTAGCTACTAACCAATTAAAACTTTAAGCCGAAGACAGTTAGGCCAATAGTTTTAGGGTAATTTATCATTATTATTTTTTGTTTTTTTTTTAATATTTCCAAAAAAAGTACTAAAAACGGTAAATTGGTTCTCACATAATCTGATTTTGTTTTAACAATTGTTATACGATTGCATTGCATCAAGTATGATTCTGTCCGAACATCTTAAATTCTAAGATGGCGGAAAATTCTGATTACAATATTTAAAGAGCAATCAATACTCACCATGATTTTTTTTATTTCACTAAAATCGGTTTAGTAACAACGAAATTAAAAGGAAATTAATGCAGACAGGATTGGCAATGCGATGGTATAATCTGTAAAATAATGGTTAAAACAAAAATAGATTTTTTGAGAACCACCACACCGATATGGCTAATTTGTAACTCGTGCTTTTCTATAAATTAAAAAAAGATTAAAACACCTTCGGAAAATAAGAATAAACACGCCATTTTTAAGAATCAAGTATGATCTTTTAAAAGATATCAATTCTAAGCAAGATGCTTTTTATTTCATCAAAATCGGTTTGGTAGTGATGAATTTATAAGGAAATAAATGCAGACGTGGTTGGCAAGGCAATCGTATAATATGCAAAACAATGGTTGAAACAAAAATATATTTTTTTAAAACCACTAAACCGATTTTCCTGATTCCTACCTTGTTGTGCGTGGCAAGAATGCAGCTTTTTTACTGATTTAAAAAAGTAAATTCAACATGTTCGCAACATAAGAATAAACAAGAATCTTTGAAGAGTACAATTTAACTTCGTCCGCCATCTTGGATTTTGAAAAGGCGGACAAAAGAATATATCTAGTCAAAACTCTGATTAATCATCTGTTAAGTGCAGTTTGTTCCATTAAAATCGATTATGTAGTTCAAAAGTTATAACGAAATAAAAATTGTCCCGTTTTTTTTGGCCTACCCGTTATATAAATAAACGATTATGATAACTAATATTCTAAGTACTTTTTTAACAAAGGTGTGTTTGGTGATAACTATAAACTTAATTTGTAGTGCTGTATGTATTACCTATTTATTTAGTTTAAGCAAGGCTTCGTCTATGTGTACTTGATATATTTTTGACAGTAAAGCTACTTTTGAATTGAATTGAATTGAACCGCACGCTCCCCCGTAGATCCACCCCGCAGCAAACGATAAAGACCGGCCATGGCGCGTTATAAGCAAGTCGACGGTCACGTGATCCTAGGAGTTCCAGGATTCTTATTGTATTGCTTAACATATTATGTGTTTTTACACAATTTAAATAAATTGACAAAAAATTTTTGTTCTCATATAGGCATAAATTGAAAAAAATATTTTGTTGATGTATGTGTTTATTATGGAAAAAAGAACTGATTCTACAAAATAAAAAAATAAACAAAAATTGTTAGTTACTTCAAAACTATACAAGTCTTTAAAAATTGGACATATCAAACCTAAGCTTTTAGTTTTTTAAGTTTTCTTTGAGTGTCATCTTTGTCTGAGTTCTTATTCAAAGATTTATTAGCAGACACTTTATCATTGTGCTTTTTAATAAAATTGCTTTAAAAAACTTCACGTGCCCTTAAACTAATTTTTTCAAGCTATGACTATAGTTTTTCTCCACAAAAACACTCGCTAGAGTTATCTGAAGAAAAATTTTCAATATAAAACATTTCACAATAATTTATTAAAAAGAAACAAGTGATTTTGTAAATAAGTGAGATGGTTTTCACATTCAATAAACTAAATGTAGTGGTCCTCAATAATTTTTTGAAAAATTACCCAGCACAAAGTTTAATATATATTTCATTAATGTGTAAGTTAACTACCAACTCATGTTCTTTTAAAAGCTGTATCTTACTTATTAAATATTAGAGAGATTACTATCTGTTAACAATATTTTACAAATCAGTTTTTTAATATTGCGAGGGTGCAGAAGACATATTACCTTAGAATTGTAAATTGACGTGTATACACTGGATGACTGGATAAATAATGATGAAGCCAACATTAAAGTGTATCCACCATATCTTCGATTCTCAGGTTACCTTTTCAAGAGACCTAATTGTTCAATAATAAATGACAATTGAACACATTTTTCACTCTCACTATCGAAAATGTTACTAAGGATGTCTATTACTTGATCAATCTTATCCATCCGTTTACTACTTCCTTCCCGTTTGCAACTTTCATTTCAATAAACTGCATTATCACTTCAAGTGTATCCGTGCAGTCCAAAAATAAAACTCTTGCTTTTTTGGCAATTTGTTTTTTGGAATGGACACATTGTTAACATTCACAAAAAATGACAAATCTCCCTCAACAACTAGAGTAAGAGATGCTAACAGTGATGGATTGTTGTTCAAAAATGTCATCAGGCACAGGCAGACTGTATCACGTTCTTGTGTTAAAATCCAATTTTTGTTTATTTTAGTATTAGAACAATAAAATTTTGAAACGTTGTCAATATTTGATAAAACTTTTGATTTCTTGTTTGCCTCTCGACATCAGCTTATCAAACAGTAGATATAGTCCAAATTATACGCATTTGTAATGACGTAATTTTTGTTTATCTTTGTTTAGTATATTATAAACAGCGGTGACAATAAACTTTTTTAAAAAAGTAGTGTCTATGATTTAAATAGGTAGGTAATTGGTTATGTGAAGTATCCGTCGCTGTCACTCAAAAAACATTGATTGACAAAAATATCTACGCCATACTTTTTTTTCTCCCCTGGTGACGTCATTACAAATGCGTAGAATTTAGACTATACAGGTTATCTACTTAGTTATTTCGGGACATTTTCAAAAATCCTAGGGTTTTTGTCTTTTAAAATTTTTTAGCTCTCCATTTAAAACACAGTTATCAAACCAAATAACCTGCTCGTTAGGAAAATGTTTGATGCAAACTTGTGGACGTTTTAAATTACTTAAATCATTAGGAATTTTTCGCAACCAAATTTCATGCCTTGTTTATTTACTGGCAAATTAAAAGTTGACACATTTTGGGTTTCAGTTTTATAGTTGGATCGACAAGGAACAACACTAATTACACGTTCGCGGCATTGTTTATCTTACAGGTATTTTCTTTATAATTTACTCATTAGCTATTAATTATTTTATCGCAGCGCACTACAGTCTTTTTCGTGGGCTGTGTTATTTTAATAACTTTGATAAAATTTACATAAAATTCGTTCCCGAATTAAAAATAAATCTATGTAAACAAACATTCCAAAACTGAAAACACATGGTTTATAATGACAGCTGGCCGAGAGGCGTTCTTTTGTGACCCTCCTATGGTCACGTGATATTTCCGCGCACGGGCCGGTCTTTCTCGTGGACTGTGATCCACCCTGTATCACATACTACATATTGGACAATGATCTCTATTACTTCGTATATAGTTCAATGATATAGGATAGTTTCTTGTCATGTCAAAAACGGCCGACGGTTAACACATGACCGCTCCGAATCCGGACCGGGCCCGCAACGAGGCACGGCCGTGCCTCGGTGGTGAATTGTCCATGTTTTCTTATGGCGTAGTCTTCATATCTGCGCACAGTGCCCGCGCCGCGCCCTTTGGTGATACCGCAGCGTGTCTGCACCGTGTGAGACGTTTACTTTTTGAGGGGCACGGTGTGTTGTAAGAAGGCATGAAAAATATAGGAATTCTGATTACACACGATTGGATTAAAGCAAATTGCTTTGAAGTAAAATAATTTGTGCCTTCCTATTCACCAAGAGAATATTTTCTTGAAATAGCACAAAAAATGTCTTGCCTCTTTATTTTAATGTGAAACAGAAATTGATTTAATATAAATTAGAACTGAATTAGTCTAAGGCACCATTTTCTCTGGAAGCAAAATATTACTTATATAAACACAATTTGCTTTGTTACAAAACGGAGTATACTGAAACAAAACAATTAAAGAAGAAAAATACAGTCTCATTGCAAGATTAAACGCTGCGTTGAACTAAAAAGAAATATTTTAATTCAAAACAAATTGTTTTAAGGTAAACCAATTTATTCAAGAAAAGAACGTGTTTTAATTTTAGACAAAAAATTTTACCGTGCAAGGAGAGGGTATAGAATACAATAGCCACGCAATTAAACCCAAACGGTAAGTCAAATCCAATATTTTTTATTTTTATTTAGGAAAAAACTCATGATTCTGAGACGGCGCTATTTCGGCTGGCGCTGGCTGAACAGGTCACTGCAGTGTTAAGCGGAACCCATTTATCTCCCGTAGGGGAAGATGAAGAATAAGAAACAGAGGTAATATGAAATATTTTTTTGCTACTCTTGTCACTTTTGTCACTTGGGATATCCGAAAAAAACATTTGGAATTTTTTTCCACAATATTAGTAAAGTTTTAGCACTTTTGTGCTATTCTTTAAACATATTTTTGAGAAACAATTTCGAATATTACTTTTTTTGTCTACGTCTAAAAGAAACTCTTTAATTTCAGTTTTAATACTTAAGTTTTTTGTCAAATGTAAGACTTTTTATGTATTGTTTTCAATTTTGCTTGTCATATTATAGTTCAGGGTGGAAATGTTTCATATTACCCTTTCTTTCAAAATGACCTATGTAAAGCTTTAGAAATAGTAAGTTGATTTTCGTATATAGTTTTGTTTGCCCGTGATTCCTAATAGGCACTCTATTACGCAGGCGTAAACATGCTTCGTGCACATTTTTTAGGCTAAAGAAAAAAAACTGCCGGTTACTAAATTTTAATGGAATTTTTTCATTTCGTAATTTATAATTTTGAGATAATTTGAGAGTTAGTACCTGTTTTTTTCTGTTCCCAAATATGTGTTTGAAAGGAAATGGCAGCATTGTCCCACAAATCATAGCTTGGTTTTCGAAGCTTAAAAGATTTCTGCGCCCGCGCATTCTCTTGGTTATTACTTTCAAGAATTTTCGCAGAGGAAAAAGTTAGGCGTCTCGGCCGAATAAAACTATGCACTAGAATTCAAATGTTAGTCAACACTTAAAAAATAGGCCGGTGTACTCTGGACTATTTGCATTAGATGCCATTTAATATTACTGTTATGTTCAAATCCAAATGCAACAAACAAGAATATATTTTTTATTGCCCCATTACAATGTTCCAATTACACCACGATAGTCATAGGGGTAATCAGAAACATTTTCAATCTTATCTACTAGTTTGACACAGAAAAAAATTAAAAACAATGCATAGAAAGACTTACATTTAATCACAAACAAAGTATTAAAACTGCAAATAAAGTGTTTCCGTCAGATAAAAAATATATTCCCAATCTTCCCCTATTCACTAAACGCCTCTCGCTCTCCCTGTCTCGATTTTAAAAGTCCAAAAAACAAATAACCGCACCGTCGGTCTTTTCGGTCGACTAAAACCGGTACCAACTGTCAAATATGGTATAAGTTGTCATTGGCGGCGAAGTTATCGGGCTTAAAAATTTTGCACGATCAAAAACTATATATTACATCACATACCCTAAGCTACCTTATAACCCTGTTTAATTGTTTCTGGTATAGTTAGGTTAAAAAGTTTTTTTAATATATTGGAAATTTAAAACTTATTTTCTCAAAAACTAATCCGTCCACTCTAAAATATTTGATGTCCTAAAAGTTTTGGTTAATTAATTTCATTTCACTTTCACTGTTTTTTTAAAATGGCAATATGTGTAAAAAATGTATACTAACAAAGTTTTTTCTCGAAATTCCACTTTAAGCATTGTAAAATATCTGTTTGGACATTCGTGAAACACCCTGTATTGACCCACTGCGACATCCTTTAGTGTTGTTTGTTGTAAAAGGAAATAAAGCAGAGCATGAGAAATGTTTATTCGCGAAAAGCGAGAAGTTGTTTACAACGTGCCACAAAATGAGTTTAAAGCTCATAAAAAATGAAAAATTGTTTTGAGAGTAGGAGTCGTTTACCCTCATTATTCTTAGCCAAAGATTTTCTCTTTTTTAACGTCACTTGCTCGGAAAAGTTATTAATCAGCATTTTTTAAATCTAAACGACGAAAGGAACGAATTGTCGTAGAAAAAAGATATAAAAAACGTCAAAAAATGGAAATCCGACGATATTTCGTAATTTTGTTATTTATTGCTCTGGATTATTTATTAGATTAAGATAGCGATGGATCGAAAATCTTATTTTCTGGATTTATTAGGTCGTAAAAAAAGTAATTTAAATGCCTCATTGCAATACTACTTTTTATTCATTTTTAGATCGTAAAAAATAATAAAAACATAAAATGTTGTGCTTTCTTTGGTTATTTTCCAATTTTTATTTTTTTGCCAATACATATAAAGATCCTAATAAACGAAGTTACGTGAATATAAAAGGATCCATAATGGATCTGACACCTTTCTAGTCCATTAGCACACTCCAAGTGAACTTCACGCTATATTAGTCTTAATTTTTTTTTTGTAATAACATGAATTATTGAGAAAAGCGTGCCGAACTATATTCCTATAATTGCATATTGATGCGATGCTTTGTTAAGAAGGTCAACATTTTCAATTTTTAAACTCTCAAAAACTGTTATTAGCATTAATGTACTTTGACCAAATTCTAACAAGCTCTTTAGAGTATTGTACACTAAAGGAGGTGAGCCACAAATGCCCGGGAGCCCAATAAGGCCCACACGTATTATCGGCAACACTGTACCGGTGACAAAGATTACCGAAACTAAATAATCTTCCACCTGCCGCTTTGACTACGAGGCAGTCACACGCGCTGGTTCTGTTCGTTTAGTTTGGCTGAAAAATCAAGAAGGGTAACTAAAGTGCATCATTGAAGAGCTCCGCTTGTAAAAAATGTGGTTTTCTTATTTCGATGCAAGGGGTGAACAGCTAACCCAAAATGTGTACACCGATTGTGAAAATCCACAATCTTTTAGTAAGATTGTGAGGGATTGTGGCAAGATTGTGAAAGATTGTGAGGGATTTGGCAAGATTGTGAAAGATTGTGAGGGATTGTGAAGGATTGTGGTAAGATTGTGGTAAGATTGTGAATGATTGTGAGAGATTGTGAAGGATTGTGAGAGATTGTGACAGATTGTGGGTGATTGGGAGGGATTGTGAAAGATTGTGAGGGATGGTGGAGGACGGTACAGCGGCGTATCGTGCCTGAAGGGGCGGGGTGGGCACCGTCCCATCAAAAATTCTTGCGACCAAAAACAAAAAAAAAAGGTCATCATGTCTATAGTTTCCTTTGCCGCCCTCTTTACCGTTACTGGCCCTGCTGTTTAATAACCGAGGGGTGACCAGCTGACCCCAAAATGTGTATGCCAATTGCGAAAATCCACAATCTTTTGCTAAGATTGTGAGGGAACCCCAAAATGTCTACGCCGATTGCGAAAATCCACAATCTTTTCCACCATCTTTTGCTAAGATTGTGCGGGATTGTGTAAAGATTGTGAGGTATTGTGAAGGATTGTGAAGGATTGTGGTAAGATTGTGAAGGATTGTGGTAAGATTGTGAAGGATTGTGAGAGATTGTGAAGGATTGTGAGAGATTGTGAAGGATTGTGAGAGATTGTGACAGATTGTGGGTGATTGGGAGGGATTGTGTAAAGATTGTGAAGGATTGTGAACAGATTGTGAGAAATGTGTACACCGATTGTGAGAGCTGTTTATCCCTCGTTTCGATGGTATTTTGAGAACGGGTAAATATTTTTGGGCAAAAATTGGTAACGACATTTCTCAATATTTCTTGTTTTGGGTAGCTAAAGAAGATTTACTAAAACTATACAGTTATCTAGCTTCATTCATTTTTATCTCTATAAGTGGTACTTTTTTTGATGTAGCCTTATAAGGCCCTTTTTATTGTATACCTATGAGGCCCAGGCCTTATTAGGGATCACCTGTTTTTTATATAATTTTTTTTTTAATTAGCTAGCAAAATCTTAATTTACAGGCAGGTCCTTTCCAAAAACTTAAAATTTGTTGTGCAGCATTATGTGCATGACCATGTGGTTCGGTTCGGTTCATAAAGGTGCAAGTTTTGCGGATCAATCATTATGACAAAAACTAGATGGGTTTAGGTCTCCAATCGAATGCGCTCACCGTCGTTGCGCTATTATAAAGTAGAAAGTAGTTAATTGAGAGTAGTTTAAAGTAGTTGAGAGTATCTCAGAGTAGTTGGGTTTGGTTTGGTTCAGTTCGGGGTTCGGTTGCACTATAATACGTGGCGATAATGGCTCTGATTTCCTTATTGCGTGAGGAGCACATAACTTAGAACGATGTAGGTTTTTCGGATCAATCTTTAGGACAAAAAGTACTTAGATTTAGGTCCCCAATCAAACGCACACGTTGCGCTAGCATAAAAAAAGTAGCCACCCACGCGCTTCAGCCCAGGCAGAATTTTGGTGCAAAAAAAATTGCTATAATCTTGGGATTTATATTTTCCTTCTAACCTCCTAATTTCTCTTGGTTGTAGTCAGAACTCGTAATGGTTCAGGTTTTTCGGGACAATCATTAGAACACAAAATACTTGGATTTGGGCAACGATTATAAACACACAGGATTGCCTATTAGCACGAATCTTTCAGCGGTAGGCGGCGCCTTGCTTACGTCACTAGTGGACCTCTGCTCAGCCCGCTTTATTTAATACACATTGCAATCGTGAGTTTTTCTCACTTTTTTCTTGCTTATTTGCAAACAAATTTTTTATTCGTGTTAGTAAATATGAATAATAATTTCATTCATTCAAAACAAATGATTTGATAAATCAAGAGTTTGCTCTGAGAGCTGAATTTTCCTACCAGACGATATGTTGGAGTTTCTTTTTTAAATAGTTTAAAATTTTAGAATAGAATTAGGATTTTTTTTTCTAAAAGTTTAATCAATTTAAATCATTGGATGTATAATGTATTGTTTTTGTTGCGGATATAATAAAATACACTTATATTATGTAGTAACAGAAAGGTATTTATTTGATATTACAGATCTAAAATTGCAATTTTTTTATATTATTATGTCAAAAACCAGTTAGTTTTTAAAGAAAACAGCCAAATAAGATGTGTTTTTCAACTTCTTATGCTTTAAATCAATAGAGAGAGAAGGTTTTTTTTTTCAAATGATTTAAATTGTTTGTGTTATGAGTTGTTTTTATACCACCCAGCGCCCGTTTTCACTCCTTTTCCTGTGACATGTTTCTGAAGAGACTAAACAAACTTAAGAAAAAAACTGAAACTAAAGTTGGAGAAACTGTCTACAAAATAAACTTTCCAATAATCAGTTTAATAAAAGAAGTACGTTTGCGGCATAATTACCAATTTTCTTCAATGTGATTAATTTAATGAGCAAGGAGTTTCCTAAAATCCAAAAAAAATTAAAAGTTTATATAAATATAATAATATAAAAGTATATATATTTATATTTTTACACTGAAAGAGGGAACACAAAGCTTTTATTTCAGCAATAAATTAATGTGCTTTCTTTATATCAATTCATTTAATTCACATTTCTAAAGGTTTATCATAACAAAAACATTTCATGTAAAAAAAAAGCCAAGTACGCCAAAGTGGTATTTCGTAAAAAGAATTGAGATAAAAGTAAAGCCAAGTTCTACAATACAAATTTCAAAATGAATGGTTCTTACTAGTTTGAAAATGTTTTTTTAAACTTTGCTATTTCAGCCAAACTTCTTTACGTTCAATTTCCTAAGAGTCATTTGCAGCCGTAATAGCCAAGTTTAGAAAAACATTTCCAAAATAGTAAGAACCATTCATTTTGAAATTTGTATTGTAGAACTTGGCTTTACTTTTTTCTCAATTCTTTTTACAGAATACTACTTTCGCGTACTTGGCTTTTTTTTACATGAAATGTTTTTGTTATGATTTCACTGCTTTTTTAAAGGATTTGGAGAATATTTAAGTTTTAAAGTAGTAAAATATGCGGGATATTGTTCAAAACTTTTGCAATGCCTTATTAAAAATGTTTCTTTTATGGTTTTTATCATACTTCTTATCAGCCTTCTAAAGCTCAGCTCTCTAGCGTTCCTGGAAGTAGGCAATGTTAATTTTACATAATTTACATTTTTAGGGAAGGAAAGTAAATTAAAATCTTAGTGTTTTTAAATTTTTTCCTATAGTTTCATCATAGTTCCTATCAGTCTTCCAAAGCTCAGCTCTCTAGCGTTTCTGGAGTGGACAAAGCTAATTTACATAACTTTATATTTATAGGGGAGGGAAGTTAATTAAACTTTGGGGTTTTTTAATTTTTTTTATAGTTTTATCATAGTTCCTATCGGCCTTCTAAATCTCAGCTCTCGAGCGTTTCTGGAAGAGGACAATGTTACTTTTACACAACTTTTCATTTACATGGGAGGGAAGTAAATTAGAATTTTCGGGTGTTTCAATTTTTTTCTATAGTTTTATCATAGTTACTATCGGCCTTTCAAAGCTCAGCTCTCTAGCGTGTCCGAAAGTGGGCAATGTTACTTTTACATTAATTTACATTTATCGGGGAGGAAAGTAAATTATAATTTTGGGGTTTTTAAATTTTTTTCTGAGTTTTTATCATAGTACCTATTAGTCTGTCATTTCTGGAAGTGGGCAATGTTACTTTTGCATAATTTTACATGTATAGGGGAGGGGAGTAAATTAGAATTTTGGGGTTTTTATTTTTTCCAGGGGTTTGGTCATAATTTCTATCAGTCTGCCAAATTTCAGCTTTGTAGCATGTCTGGAAGTACAGTAGAATTTTGATGATCTATACATGAGTGAGTAAGTGGCAATTTCGACGTTTTTTTAAATTACGTAAGAACTTTAGTACTTTTTGCAATTCCATGAAACTTGGAGGGATTGTTAAGTCTATGGAGATCTACAACTGTGCAAAGTTTGAGATTTTAGATAGATCAAATATCGGCTGAAATGTTTCAAGAAAAGATGGTACGGCGCGTGAACTTGGCGAGGCACGGCCGTGCCCTCAGATTTACCTCCTAAATAATCAACCACACCGTCAAATTAATGAAAAACACAAAGAAACGAAGGTAAAAACGTCAAAAACACCTTAAAATCACATGAACTCTCAATACAAATAAAGCAAGTGGTCCGCTGGTGACGTAAGCAGGCAGTGTTGGTCTCGGTGGAGCGACGCTAACATAGAGTTAAATGGAAATAAGCAATCCTGTGTGTTTATAGTCGTTGGGATTTGGGGTACTCAATCAAACGCACCGAACAAAACCAAACCCTCGTGGCAAAATCTTTGCTGGAAGTCGGAGCTTATAACTCGTAACGGTGCAGGATTTTTGCGTCCCCAATCGAACGCATCCCCTATGTTGCGCTAGCATAAAAAAGTCTTTCAGGTAAGTCTTCCCAGTGATTCAGTCTACGCAGAATTGGCAAATTGGACTTAAAAACAATCAAATTTATGTATTTTTATTTGTCGAAAAAGGTTAATTTTAAATATGTTTTCCAGGGTCCCTAATAAGTTCCAGTGTCATACTTTTTTTTTAAACGAGTGTCATACCTAAACAAAACAAAATTTTATCATTTGGAATAATTTGCGAAATAAAGTAGATAAAAGTATAATTTAATTATTCCCAAATTATAAGATAAATATTTCAACTATAGTTGCATATTTTTTGGTGCTAAAAGTTAAGTGGGCCTTATCCGGCTCACGTCTTTATTTTACCTCAAAATTTCATGAAAATCGGTTAAGCGGTTTAGGAGCTAACGTGTTACGGAGAGGCATACACGCAGACATACACACGGACAGACGTCACGACGATATTGCATTGATGCGCGGGCTATGAAGGTAAAATGTTCTATAATTTTCATCATGTGGCAACCAGCTAAAAAAAAATTACTGCGAAATTTATTTCATACGTGGTTCAGCACTTTACCTTCCTAGCCCACGTAGCAATGGCTAGAGAAGGTAATATTTTCGACGAAAAAATTTTTTTTAGATACCGCCGAAAATGTATTAGTTGGGTGTATTTTGACCTATCTTAGCAATATCGTCGTCTGTCTGTGTACGTATGTGTCTGTGTGTGTGTGTATATTATTTTTGTCTGTAACACGAGGACTCCTAAACCGCTGAATCGATTTCCATAAAATTTTTAGGTAAAATAGTGTTCGACACTCTTACGAGCTGATTGGGTTTTGGTCAAAATCCATTAATGCTAAATAGACATTTTGGTCAATAATTTGAATTAAACTTCGTCGGAGCTTTAGTTTCTGAAATATTTGCAAAAAACTGTTTTCAAGGCTGATATATCATGGCTTCACTTGAAGTGTTCGAATAGGCTAGCTAGGAAGGTTCAGGTCCGTCATGGATCCATTTATTTTTACTAGGGAAGAGAACTGCATGTATAAATATTTTTTATTACAATTCTCTATAACATAAAATTGTAAAAATTTATTTTTTCCTGAAATTGTTTGTGTGTTTTTTATTATTTTACTAAAAAGGGGTGGTGGATTTCTGTAAAAGAAATTTTACTTTGCCCCAAATTTCGTGAAACTTAACTAAAATTGGGCCAAGGTGATCAACTTTAAAATGTAGTCCTGAACCTTTTTAATGCTTTTTTTTTAGTAAAATAGTTTTTTGTGATTTTTTTCTTGTTTGAATGAAAAAAGATGCTGAATTTTAAGATTTATTCTTAAATTCTTCGTAAGGCCTTAAGTTAACAAAAATTGGGAAAAGTAACTTAATACTCATAATAATAAACAGTTGGTTTTTTTAAACATAAGGATATTCATCGATATACCTGGATTCAGCCAACAAGAAATCTTAAATCAATCATTGATTATGCTATAGGTGGACAACACTCGCAATTAAAGTGGTATGATGTGCGAGCACTTCGTGGTGTTACCTGTGGATCTGACCACTATCTGGTAAAAGCAAAAATATTATTCCCTTTAAGAAAAACAAATAAGGACGAAAGTATTAGAGAAAATGAAAACCTAGAGTGCATCGAAGACAATCAAAAATACAACTTTAGAAGTCTAGAAATCGAAAGTACGCAAAGATTGTATCAGAACCGATGGGATCAAAAATTAATTAACACAAATCACTCATTTGAAGAGATATATACAAACATAATAAAAAGCTTGAAGGAAGCAAGCAACGAAGCTGTTGGATACCAAGATAATAGAAATAACAGATGTGGTGGACGGAGAAAATACAGGAAATGGTCAAAGAGAAAAAACGCACATACTTGAAATGGCTCAGTACTAAAGAGCAAAGAGACCTAGAAATATACAGGGAAACCAGAAGACAGCTAAGAAGTTTGATACGCACAGAAAAAAATGAAATGTTCGAGCGCAAATGCCACGATATAAATACACACCTAGGAGGTAGGGATTGCTCTGAAGTATGGAAATTCATTTCTACAGTAAAAAACCCAACAAAAGAAAAAGTAAACATCCAGATCATCAAACCAGAACAATGCACAGAACACTACAAGGGACTGCTGCAGGAGACGAGACCCGAATATCTAACAGCCTCTCCGAGGAGAGACATAGAAGTACATGGAGAGGAAGTAATTATCGAAAAAGAAATGATAAAGAATAGTATAAAAAAGTTTAAATCCGAAAAAGCTAGCGGACCTGGGGGAATATATGCTGAAATGCTCAAATATGGATCAGAGAAACTACTCGAAAATCTCACATATATTATCAATCAATGCATAAACGGACATCCAGTACCTAATGATTGGAAAATTGCATTCATATCCTTAATACATAAAAAAGGAAACAAGCTGGATAATTACAGAGGAATTTCAGTCACCAGCACTCTAAGTAGATTGTACGGTAGGATTTTTAGAGATCTAATAGAGAATGATTTTCTTGAACAAGAAGAAGAAGAGCAAAGTGGGTTTCGTGCAGGCAGATCTTGTAGTGATAATGTTTTTTGTCTTAAACAAGTAATTGAGAAAAGAAGCGCCAGAAATATAGAGACTCATGTTACCTTTGTGGACCTACAAAAAACATATGATACGGTTCCAGTAGAAAAATTATGGACGGTGTTGGAACAAACTAATATCAATCATACATACATAAAAGCGATAAAAGAACTATATAAAGGGTCAAAATCTAAAATTAAAATTAGAAATCGACTTTCAAAAGAATTCCTGGTAACAAAAGGCTTAAGACAAGGATACAAAACAAAATGGAAAGTGTCGAAATGGATGCAATAAGAAGATCAATGAGAATATCTAGATTAGATCACATAAGAAATGAGATCATAAAAGAAAGAATGGAAATCGAGGGAAGCATAACGGATGACATCACTAAAAGGCAACTGATATGGTACGGCCATGTACAACGGATGAACGACGAAAGATTACCAAAACAGGTCCTAGAGTGGCAACGAGTAGGGCGCAGAAAAAGAGGACGTCCTAAACTAGAATGGCAACAGTCAATCCAAAGATCAATGAGTCAAAAGAATCTGACAGAACATGATTGTCAGGATCGAAGGAGGTGGAGAATAGGCGTCGGACAACGTAGAAAAACGTTCTAAACCGACATAGTAGTAGTAGTAGTATTTATTTAAGTTAGGCAGTTAAATAAAATTAAACAAATAATAATTATAAAAATAAAAACTTTCTAGCCTCGATTACGGCGTATTCTATAAAAAAATTTATAAAAAAATTAATATAATATATAGCTTTAAAAAAGTGTCACATTAACGATGCAGTGTTCTGAAGGTGTCCATAAGATCTTGGATCGCCGTGGGTGTACAGCGTGTCCCATTTTCGATGGGATTAAATGGGAAACTCGGTTATTATTAAAGATACTGATTTTCTGATTGCACCTTAACGTGCTCTTTTTTCAAGACCTTAAAAGTGGTGTATTCAGATTTTTGCTATACCCCGTAGTTTCGCTAATACAGGGAGTTTTTGTAAAAATTGCATTTTTAATAATTCCTTGTGTCTCGTTTATTTTGCAAGATATTTTTATTCTGTAAAAATTTTTATGTGGCAACTTTTTTAGAAGAAAATAATGACGTTGTCAATTTTTTAAAATATTGTTTAGTTTTTGAGATATGGTATTTATCATAAAAAAATTTAATACGGACCTGGATTTTTTAAATTATTATTTTGATTGGTGTTATGCTTTTATTATCACAATATAATAAAAAATTATTATTTTTTTGTATTAAGGTAAAAAAAAATATATTTAATATTTAAAAAAATAATTTTAGTCCAAACCTGGAAATTTTCAACATAAATATAAATTAAAAATTGCTAGTTAAACGATTTTTAGTTTAAATGTTTTGAAACTTAGCAAATTAAAATGGTTTTACTTTAATTTAAAGATTTATATGAAACAAAGTCTATGACAAAAACAAAAAAATTAATGAATTACAAAAGTTAATAACTAATTTTATTTAGTGATATAAATGTTTAAACTGATTGCGATTATGTGTAAGACATTGTTGGCATTTTTGAGTAATTTTTCTTAGCGCATAAAAATATTTATGCCGTTTGTTATTGGGATTTTGTTGCTTGAATAAAGACTTATTTACAAAAATGACAAGTAAAATGACAATGTCAATTCCACGCTTTTGTTTCTCTACGTTGAAGTAATTTTTATGAGTTGCTGTGCTATCAAATAATTACTATGATATATGTTTGTAACTTCTTAACATGTTTAACTTTATTTATTAATCAACTGGTGTGTCTTGCAATTTTTAATTTATATTTACGTTGGAAATCTCCAGGTTCGGACTAAAATTTTTTTAGAAATATTAAATATTTTTTTTAACCTTAAATTAAAAAAATATTAAAGTTTTAAGATAATAATAACATGAAATCAATCAAAATATTATTTAAAAAAATCCAGGTCCGTATTTAATTTTTTTATGATAAATACCATATCTCAAAAACTAAACAATATTTAAAAAAGTTGACAACGTCATTATTTTGTTCTAAAAAAGTTGCCATGTAAAGGTTTTTACAGAATAAAAATATTTTGGTAAATAAGCGAAATACAAGGAATTATTAAAAATGCAATTTTTTTGAAAAACTCCCTGTATTAGCGAAACCACAGGGTATAGCAAAAATCTGATTACACCATTTTTACCGGCTCAAAAAAAGAGCACTGTAAGGTGCAATCAGAAAATCGATATCTTTAATAATAACCGAGTTTCCCATTTAATCCCATGGAAAATGGGACACGCTGTACAGCTTTCGAGTTGCCCACGAAAAAATAATGCCCTCTTAGTCACGAAACATTGTTGTTTCAAATTTAAATGGTCGTTAAAACTTCTACAATTAAATAGCGTTTTATTTCACAAACAAAATTGAGAATATTAATGTAATAATATTTAGGTAATTTAATATTTTAAGCCAAATAATTAAATTTGAAGGAATTTAAGTTAAAAAAGTAGATACATCAATTTTGCTGGAGCTATGCGCTTTAAACTTTTTAATGAATTGAATATTTCGGTTTACTTGTTAATTAACTTGCTCTATTGCAAGTATAGAGAATGGAAAATTCTGGCGGTTTCCTAATTACGAAAATAAACAAAGCGGTTTGCCAGATGAAGAGATTGCTTTGCTCAAACTGAGATGCACAAACTTATAGCTAGTACGAGGTTTACAAACATAATTTAAGGGAAATAGTATTACCTCCGAGACGAGAGATTCTCGCATCTCGTCTCGTCTCGCCCTCTCTCGACGAGACGACAGAGATATTTTCTCTCGAATGAAAGCTCGAGACGAGATGGGAGAAAGGCACTCTCTCGTCGAGAGATTCTCGTTTCACTCATTCTCTCAATCAAAAAAGGTAGCAAAAATTTTTATGATTTACTATTTTTATGTACTATTTTTTTTTAAACATAAAGGTATGCAAAAATTGTCATATATTCCTTCCTTGACAACATGTATGCTCTGATAAATTTATTATTTATGTTATTAATGCGTTATATCTGAAAATGCTGTAAATATTTTTAAAACAAGAAAAAAACAAAAATCTAAAAATATAGGGTTTTCGTTAAAAAAAGATCCCTCCTATCAAAATTTGACATTTACCAGAAAGGTTAGATATTTTGGTCAGCAAATTCTTTTAAAAAAATATAGACATAAAACGTATTACTTTATATTATAGTATCTTTTTGTATCTATTCGAAAACCTCTTAGGTTGGTTGGTAAAAATGTACGGAAAAACACTGTAGATAAAGCACTTATACCAGCACTTCCATAGGACCTAAGAGCAGGTAGAAAGGCCTTGTGGCTAAGGGGTTGAAAATTATATTTACTGGAAAAACAAATTTTGCTCTTACTTGGAAGTTAAATATAATTGTATAATAATAAAATTAAGTATAATGTTAAAAGCGGAGACCGTATCTTTCCACCTGCAAATAAATAGTTCTATGTAAGCGCATAACGAAAGAAAATTTAGCTAAACGTGTTTAAGTCAAAAATGGTATTTTGTGATTATTATTGGCATAATGCTCAAAAAATAAAACAAGTTGTCATCATATCTAAGTTGACACAGCTATAGGGATCAATTCTAATGAATTGTTTACATCAGATTAATCTTAAGCAAAAAAAACACATTTCGATAGTCCCCTACAGAGGACAACATATTATTTTTTTTGCGACCGAGATATAAATTTCATTTTAGCACCCATTTTTAAGAGCAGTACAAAACTATTTTAAAGTTTTTATTTTTTCTGGCAGTACAAATATTTTTTCGTAAAAAATGTGAAACATTTATATTTTATAGTAAATTTACTTTAATCCGTCCCTGAGATTAACTCCAAATGACCAGCCATCATTGATTTCACCAATATCAAGAACCGCCAGCCGGCTTATTTTTCTGTTTGTTGGATAACCTGTCGTAAAAATATCCCTACATTTTTTTTACAATTTAATATCTCAACTGCTTTGTTACCTCGCCGTTATTCACCTTGAAAAAAGACTTTTACACAAGGTGTATCAAAAACTTTTTATAGCTGATATAAATCACGAGACACAAGAGACGAGACGAGAGAAAGAAGAATGATAGGAGAGTCCTATCGTCGAGACTAGAGACCCTTTCGTTTCTCTCGCATAACGAGACGAGACGAGAGAAGGCCTTCTCTCGTCTGGTCTTGTCTCGCGGCAACACTAAAAGGAAGAATTAAAAACTCTGTCCCACAAGTTTAGAAATCAGTGGCGGATCCAGGATGCCCGGGGGGATGGGGTCATGGAGGGAAAAACACAAAAAAAAAAATTGCGGGATTTAATAAGAATTAGCTTAGCACAAAATGTGCCGCAGGCGAAAATTTGAGGAAAATCAGTTAAATTTTGATGGAAGAATGATATTTTGGCGCAAGTTTTTGAAAAATTTTATTTTTGGTAAAGATTTGCGGCCTATGCATTGTTTATTTTTTTTTCTGGAACTAAAAATTATAAGCTTTATGTCAAGGAGGGGGGCTCTGCCTCCCCCTCCCTGGATCCGCCACTGCTAGAAATACCAGCTTTAAGGAACACTTTACAATAAAAAGAATCATTGGCGTCGATTTTTTTTATGGTGAACTTGAATAATAGTCAATCATAACTTTAATAATTATATTTTCTAATAAGTGCGGATTTGTTATTTTACCTCAAGCAATTTCAGTCAGCCAGCAATCAAGTATAAGGAAATTTTTAACAAGAGTTACAAACACTATTTTGTCTTTGAACGTACGGCAAAGCTAAGAACAATAAGATGATCTAAAATTGGATTCATTCTAAAGACCATTACCCAAGCCAACTTCTGCGCCTAGTGCCTCAATTTTTTTACTTGATACTTTTTAGTTTCACGTTGCTGATTTTCCACATTTGAAATTTAAGTTATTAAGGGCACATCGAAGCGACTTTTTTTTCCGTTTCTTAGCCTAAAGAATACCTTATTTCGTAAAATTTCGTTGCACCGAAATTAAAGGCAGACTTATTCCTTCCTGAGTGTTGTTAAAATTAAGTTACCATTTTTCGTGACTTTACTGTTCCTTGAGAGCTGCTTAAAGATAAGATACAGGTCACATAATGTTACCCGTCTAGCATAGCCATAGCAACTGACAATAGCTACAAATGAGCAGAGTATTGTGATTAAAGTGAAGGTGTCTTTTTGCGTTTTGTGAGTATATAAAGGAAGAAACATGTTTTTTTTTTAAATAAAAACTGCAAAACGATCTTAAAATAAATAAAAATGATTTTATTGCAACAGAAAATACTAGATTTCGGTTCTTTTGACACCATGTTTTTGTGAAAAAATATACCTATGTATCGATTATAAAAAATTTGTTGGAAAAAAAATAATTTAAATAAAGTTAGATCTACTTTTTATTACAGTATTTTCGTCCAATTTCCGGATTAACTGTTGTTCACAGCCTAGTAGGAACAGTGGTAAGGGTAGGATAGGACTGGCCAGTGTAAGAAATCCCTTGCATTTAAACTAAACTGCACTGCATGATGTAACAAAACGATTTACCTTCTGCCTTTACCCGTTACCCTATACCCTAATTTCATTATAATTTTTAGTCCTTTGGTTGTACCGAGAAGAACACCCAAATTCCACAAAATCGAGTATTACCAACTCAATTTCATATTCTTCCAAAAATTCAAGAACTTCTATTTTTTACAATAAATAGGCGGCTGGGTGTTTTTTCATAGTTTAAAAATTTGGTTGGCTGAAACAGCGGCTTGCCTGATTGAGTCATAAGGTGGCCGCATCCTAACAAAGGAGAGGAGATTTTGGCTCGGTGCAACAAATTTAAAAATAAGGCATGCTTAAAATTAAAGCAATCCATAGTTAAAAAAATGGTTTTACTATTTCACACTTTTTGCTGCTACAAGTAAATACAAATTATTTTCTGAAACCTAAACTAAAGTTAAACTTTGCGCAACACAATTTTATTTCACATATTTATTGTGCTACTGCTCGATTTTGTAGAGTTTGAATGGTTTCTGCATAAAATAATATTCAAAAAGAAAAGCTATCATGTTTATTTTTTGTGTTTCAATTAAATACTCTTGTACTTGTACTAGCTCCACTACAAGTGAAAAACTATTTTTCAAATGTTTTGTTTAATTATAATTACTGTGCACCCATTTTGTACTTACTGCAGCAGAATGAAATCAACCGCCTTCAAAAAATTCAGAATAGAGCAATGAGAATTATTTTGCAGCGTAATAAATATACTCCTAGAGAAATGCTAAGGTAGTTACAGTGGTTGCCGGTAGCGGAGTATTTTAGATAAGTATATTGGTCTTCACTTTTAAGATTAAAGTAGGTAATGCTCCCTCTTATCTCTGCAAAAAAATAACATTAAATTATCAAGTGCATGCACATTATACGCGCAAACAAAATGATTTTTAAATTCCACTTAGAAATAAAAAATCAGCAACAAATTCAGTTTTCTTTAAGAGCCTTGATGAATTCAATAAACTTCCATCTGAAAAAAAAATCTGTTCCAACAGGGCAAAATTTTAAGACAATCCTAAAAGTTTATTTATTAAAAAAATTTAGTATTTCTAATGAAGATATTCTGTAAACCTGTTCTTTCTTTATTATCTTTTTTTTTCTTTTCTAGTCCTTTTTTACTGTTTGTTCTTGTAATAATATTTACTATTTTATGTGTTATTTATAATTGTTCTAATACAAGTTAGTGATCTCTTCTTCTTAAAGTTTTGACGTTTTTTATAGCTGGTTATCATTTCCTATTTCGTCGGTTTTATCAGTTTTATTAGTTTTAACATAAATGATGTTTTTTAACTTAAGATTAAGCATGCAACTACTTTTGTGGCCAATTAAAATGCGTAGGGTGACATTTGTGGCAAACTAAAAGACGTTGCCGCCATTTTGTGACACTATAAATAGAGCAATAACACTGTGCCAATTTTTGACACTAAAAAACTACTGAATAATTAAACAAATATCTGGAAGCAGAACTGTATTTTCCAGCTAGGTAAAACATTGATATGCCCGGTAACTTTTATACAGTGGAGAAGGGGGTTCAGAAATAAGAAAATTTTAAACGCCACAGTGTTTTAATATCAATGTTTTACAAAGAAGATCTTATTTAAAATACAGTTCAACCCAAACGTTGTAGCCAAACAATGAAACTCTACTTACTTCCGAGGCTTCCAGAGTATTTGTGTAATTAAAAAACCAAAAAAATTGACTAATAAACAAAATAAGATTTCAAAAGATTCCTACATGAATCAAAATGACACAAATAGAAAGTACTTTATAGGTAGATGCACATTTCCAACAGGTCAGAGTGTACCTACATTTGAGTCAGTAGTGTAAGACTCACTTACATAAATGATTGTTAAAAAAAAATACACTTCCAAAATCGCTCCATCATAGGGGAGATCTGGACCAAATATCTGCTGTCATCATTCTGCGTTAGGTAGAATGAGACAGACAGCAACCCAGTCCGAGATCTACCCCATGAGGCAAAACAATGTAAGGAAACCGCTAAAAAATATAACCTCATCTCTCTTTTGTCTCTGCAAAGTTGGTTCATTGGATTGTACAAATAACACAAAATTTAGTTCATCTTGTTTATTGCAGTAAAACTACTGAAAAAAAAAATACTGGAAACATGTAATATGTTTTTTTTTTAAAGAAAGAAAGGAAACAAGTTCGGGCCAAAATAACCGCAATAGCAATTTCACAATAAAATTTAGCTTAATCAAACCGCAAAATTGGGGCTATGACGTCATACCTTATCTTGCGTTTACAAGCAATATTGAAATTATACTGTTTATATATGAAAAAGTTACGTTTAAATTATGTTAAAAATTTATATGAAAAGATTGTATCTAAAAGCTTGCTCCTACCTTGGTCCTGGATTATTGTATGAGAAAATAAAAAAAATTATTTTATTTTGTAAACCTGGAGTTCTGTGGTCCAGACATCTTCTCACCACTGCACCGGGTCCTGTCCTCGCCTCCCCTAGTGCCCGCTTAGCACATCACGCTAGGTCAGCACATGGTTGTGGAAAATGTTGCTGATTCTTGCCCGAGCATAAAAACCCTGTGGAAAATGAAATGTTTCAGTTTCGTCTATTTTGCACGAAGTTCCCCTACACCGAGTAACTCAAATCGAGAACCCCATGTCGACTCAATAAAATAAAGTAGATTTAAACAGATGAACTAAAATAATCCTAACGTACCTTTCCCAGGGTTACAGTGCTACACCCGGCTTCACACCAGCGTCCAGCACAACTGTCCCGTCGATGGAATGGACAGGGCTGTAGACAAAGGAGAAAAACAATATATAGTTTTTATCCAAAACGTGGTTTTAAAAAAAGTTAAAAAAAAACTCCAAAAATTCCCCACGTCTCTTGTCGAAAAAGTACATTTCACACGAAAAACAATTACAATTTGGGAGGCAAATATTGTCTTGAAGAATTAAAAAAAAAATAATAAAAAAAAATCGAACTTACCGCTCTTATTTCCCGTAGAAATGGCGTAGGCTACCTTAAATCCCTCTCAAAGGGTGTGAGCGTCACTTGAAGATTCGCCTAAACACGACGGCTCACAGTTATACCGTCTTTGGTATAATTTGCAACTACTGCAATGCTATTAAGTGCCAATAACCACAAGACAATGGCGACACCACTAGACGGCCACCAGCCCAGCCAAAATTCTTTAGGAAAGAGACAAGGCACTTTGTCGAGAATACAAAAAAAAATGAAGTTGCCGGAAGTCGTTTCTAGATTTGGTGGGGACAGTACCAACCTAATTTTCCCGGTTAAATTCAAATAAGGATGCAAACCTATTTATAAAAAACGCTCTCACCAAAAAATCACTAAATCTGGTTTGCGAGACTGGAGAAAAAAACCCGCGATTTTCAAACTAACCAATGAGGAAATACATCAATACTTTCGTACCGGTATATAGGGGGCAGCATCGACCAAGGGAATATTGAAAATACGTAAAACGCGCATTGAGGTGTTGTCGGATCTATTTCCACGGTTGAAATTTTCATAACAAGGACGTCGAGACACCCTCCATACATAGACCGAACATTTGCCTACCGGACCCCTGCCAACATAGCAAGTACGAGGAAAATAACCAGCCAGACTATAAGAAGCTCAGCATTGAAACCATCAACTGTAAATTCAATTACTGGAGATTCGAGCATGCATCAAACCCACGAACATTCGAACACTCAACCAATTCCCATATGAGTAAAGCTATACTAAGTGTAGAATTTAGTTGTATTTTAGTTACAGTCTTAGTCAAAAGTTTCCTTTGCTCTTTATAAATGTTTTGTCTAATATTCATATGGTTTGACGCCATTTTTAATAAAGTTGTTTCTGAACTTGAACCTAAAAATACACATTGAACTACTGCTTAAACTCGGCACAAGAGTGCTCAGATGTTAAGTTTGTTCATCACTATCCAGCTCTACACAACCCATCAATCCGACTGAGTTAGTTATTAACTTTATTTAACTATGATTATATATAAATTTATATAATATAAAAATACGATTTTGTTTATTCTTTTAGTCCTGGTTTTATCCCTCGTTTATCTCCAATTTACAAAAGTGCATAACTCGTATTTATTTTATCTTCTCCTTATCAAATTAATAAAGATATCAAAGGAGCTCCTAGTCAAACCGTGGACCTAACTATGTTTTCGTGCTATCAAAACTAGCTAATCCGTGGAGGATATGAGGTTCGGAAGAGAAATTATTTTCCCAATATCCTCGAAAATAAACATAAGCGAATGAAATGTTCATCTAAATGTTTCCTTCCTGTTACTGAAACCATTTGTGATGCGGCAACGCCGCCAATCCCCAGCAGAACAGCTGTTTATTTTCATGAACGTCAAAGAAACCCACGGAATTCCACAGATAAACAAAACAATCAAAAGTTTTAATGTGATTTTTCCGAAACCTGTGATCCTAAATTCCAATTACGATGTCCAGATAATACGGTGTGCGCAATGTCCATAGTAATTCGATGGAATGTCTCCTTTATAAGGTAACTTTTTGGACACTATATAACCTCCAAACCTAGCTCTATAAAATACCCTTAATTTGTGTACAGAAAGACGAGTCGAAGAGCCTTGATTATTTACCTAAATAAACAAATATGTAACGTTGCCTTAAACGTAAAAACGATACGTTAGACTTTATATATACCTACATTTAATTAGTGATCTTGTCTTGTTCCTGTTTTGATGTGGTTTTATTTTGTTTATAGCTGCCTATATGATGTCCTTTATAATTAAGTTGTTTACTTTATAATAATGTTTTTTAAATATTGATTAAGCCTAAGATATTTACATTTTTGTTGTTTTGTTTAGCTGGTCACGCGTTATGGTCTGTTTTTTTACAGTATTAAGATCATTGTAATGTATACAAGAGTAATAATAAAGAAACTTGAGAAACTTCAAAAAAAAACTTGAGTACATGTTTTCGTTCTGAGTGGCACATGCGTTGGATCTCTCTCTGATGCATAAGAAAAGGGTTAAGCACTAGTGGAAAAGACATAAAAGAGTTCTCTTTTTTGTACTTAACTACGATGGTTGTCTTTTAGGTTTTGCATATACAGCTGGAATAAAACAGTAGATTACTTTTAAAAAGTTGGTTTGTTGTTTCCCGTGTTTAAGTATTCTCCACGAAAATTAATGCACTTTGGCATGCGCTCAAATCAGTTTTAAGTTCACTCGTTTGTTGGTACTGTCAAAATTGTATTCTTGAAGGCGTCGGCTGCTTCCTCTGGCGACTGAAATGTTTGACAACACAGTCCATTCATGATTTGCAAAAAAGTATAGAAATGTTTGGACTTAGGTCGGGACTGTATGAAGGGTGGTCCAACAATCCAACGTTTTGTTGGGTTAAAAATTCAATGCTTTTTTATGCTTTGTGCGAACTTACATCGTCTTGGTGACGGATAATTCGTCGTTCGGCAAACAAATTGTGATATACCAATCGGCAGTAGCAGTCCTTTGGTCTTCCAAAGAAGTTGTTGCTACATAACCACAGAACCTGCTTTTGAGACAAATGTCGCGAGAATCTATTTGGATACAATTCGAGAATGGATGACTTTTGTTGGAACACCCACACAGACGACTGACGTTTATTTTCGGGTTCATATTAGTAAATTCACGTCATAACCACTAACAATGCTATACACGTTTGTCGAGTTTCCTGCATCAAAGCGGTCTAGAGTCTGCTGATACCAGTTGACCCTAGTTTCTTTCTTTTCTTCGGTTAACAGATGAAGTATCCAGCAAGAAACTAATTTTCTTACCCCTAATTCTTAGGGATTAAGATTTAGGTTAAGTTTTAGTAACGACATTCGATCAGTGCTGCCCTCTATGTTCCTATATACAAAATATAAAAGACGGCCTTCGTATTAACCTAGGATCGTAAGTCTGATAACACGGTCGTAGGTAAATGATTTGCGTTGTATTGTAACTAATTCACAGTTTTTGTATGTAATATTATATATGTTATACTTTAAAGTTTACTTTTAACTTTTTAAAAAACTTTATTTTGATTAAATACAATATAGGACAAACGCTATAATTGAACGTGTACTTAAGAACGATTCTAAAGAGAATGACTTAACATTACAATGATTTTAGTTTATATAAAGAAAAGGTGCTGATTAAGCAATGGAATAATTCCTTAATATTCTAGATTTAAGCTTCTTAGAACTAAAGTGCAATTCGGCAGAAATGCCCGTGTTGTTTATTCCATGAGAGACGTAAGTCAGCAGAATGGTCTTCTTATCTTGAAAGGTTCTGAGAAATAAAGTGCTGATTCGGCTTGAATGCACGTGTAGTTTATTTCATGGGAAACGCAAGTCAGCAGAATAAGCTTCTTATCTGGAAGGTTCTTGTGTTTCATAGAAGGTTCTGGTTTCTTCTAAGTGTAGGCAGGATATTTTTATATAACAGCTCCCCTCTTTTTGAAAAAGTTGGCGTTATACGGCAACTTTTATTAAGATGATTGATTGATTATTAATTTTGCATTGGGTTCGATTTCTTCTTCGATTTGATCTTCGATGTGTATGCTTGGTCTTCTTTTTGGTAAGATATTCGATAATGTCGGAAACTGACGTTCTGCATTTTTTTCATATTTATAATTTTTAGTTTTAATTAATCGTCTTCGGCTGCTTTCAAAGTACCGTAAAATATTCTTAGTTTTAAAATTCAAATAAGCGCGCGAAATTATGATGCACAGGTCTGCCCCGGCACCTGCGCTCCCCATACCTGTGATGACGAAAAATGACACTTCCGTCAAATCTGCGATACCGGCATGCTGCCAACAATTTTCTTGTACTTATAATTAAAATTTAATTACTGTCTTTCGACATATTTTCACTAGTGTGTGCAAGCTGGAAAAAGGGCTACAAGAACATCGAAGGGTTGGCCAACCAAGAACAGCTCGAACGAGATTAAGGGGTAAGTGCCAGCAATCTTGTGCGTCCGACATAGTTTACTCCTAAACTTTTATATCATTCCAGCAAACCAATAGGTAAATCCTATTGGAAATAATTTACGGTCCTTTAAATTACGCCTAGAGCGAACATTTTGGCCTATCGAACCAGATGTGATAGGTAACCAGCACATAAAAATTAATTTCAAAATTAAATTCATAATTAGGTGTGATCGTTTGGGGTTTGCACAAGGTCACCCAACTCATCCTTAACACGTGCAAAATTAATTCGATTCCGTTAAAGTCATTCGAAAAGATCGGATCATATTCTATCCTTGTCTAACGCAGGTTCAGAGTTCCACTCAAACAAATCTCCCGTGAATTTGCATTCAACATTGAACACATCTACGTATGACGTCGTGTGTTTCTAACCACACAAAAACAACTGGTTAATCTCAAATTTTTTTAAAAATAAAGAAAATTTCATGTTTCGTGTACGGTAAAACGTTGTTTAAATAAACAATAGTAAATGTTTATTTGCAGCGCGGTTCACCACCTGTTTGTTGTAAATATTTCTGCGGTAAGTACATTTTTATTTAAAAAACCTATTTTCTTTAGTAAATAAAAATGTCAGAAAAAGATAAAATCGCGAAACTAGTGCTTCGACGAAAAATACCTCTTGCACAGATGCAAGAAATCAGTGATTATGCTAACAATAAAACAGCTGATACATTTTATAAACAAAACCTGTATAAACAAAACGTATGGAGTTTGTAGACTCCATAAATGATCAGTTTCAGGAAATACACAATGAAATTATTTCTCTCATTACTGAGGCAGAATTTGAGGAACATGATAAGGTCAGGGCTTCTTGTGACAATTCCTTGTGTGAAATCCGCTCTAAAAAATCAGGTTTAGGCTTGACCCCAGGGCCATCGCCTTTGGTAAGTCAAGAACATTCTTCTTCAAATGTTAGCCGACCATGTCTAAAGTTAGATATTTCTGTCCCTCAATGGAATGGCGATTTGAAAACATTTTCTACATTTTTTCAGTTATATAATAGTCTCTGTCATAATACAGATATACCAGACATTGAAAAATTCAGGTATTTATTAACTCGTTTGACAGGTGAACCTCTGAATCTCATTAAAAATGTCGTTATCTCAGAGGAAAACTATTATATTTGTTATGACATGTTACAGGAGCGTTATCAAAACAAAAGAAAATTGGCAACATTTTATTTCAATTCATTTTATGAAGCTCCATGTTTAAAAACTAACCCTAGTTCTAAAGACATGCGTCATCTCGTTAACACTTTCTCAGAAAATCTTCTAGCTCTCAAGGCTCTTAAATTTAAAATTGAGGATTGGAGTTTTTTAACATTTAATATTTTATACAAAAAACTTGATCTGAAAACTCGACAAGAGTTTGAACAAGAATATGTCAAAATTGAGATGCCTTCATATGAGCATCTTAAAAATTTTCTGACAAATAAATGCAAAGCTTTTGAAACAGTACAGGAATCAGTGCCTTCTGCACCCAAGTATTCCCAATCTTTTCCTCAAGACAAGCCCAGGGGTTATTCACAAAATTCCACCTCTTCAGGGTACGGTAGGAAGAGTGCACCAGGTGTCTACCACAACTCGGTTTCTGACACAGCACAGTTTGGTTATTCAAAGAGTGATAAACAAAAGTGCCCTTTGTGTCGATCGGCACATGGGTTATTCAGGTGTCATTTATTTCTGTAAAAGTCACCCCAAGAACGGCTAAACTTTTTGAATCAGCATAAGTTATGTGTGAATTGCTTACGATTACATCCTAGCCAAACAACTTGTCCTAACTCGATGAGATGCAGAATTTGCAATCACTTTCATCACACAACTGTTCATGTTATCAGGTCAGCTACAGCTTCAGCTACAGATCCTAATAACAGTCAGTTAATATCAAACAGACAGTATGTTCCTGTTTGTAATCAGCAAAACATTACAACAGCTTCACAGCCATATCAATCATCACCTAGCTATTCAGCTACAGCTTCTCAGCTACAACCAGTATCTACAGCTACTCAGCTATCCTCATCACCACAGAGCTATTTAGTTACATCTAACTATCGGCAACAACAGCTTCCTGCTAACAATTAGTTTTCAGCTACTCAGCTACAATTCCCAGCTACTCAGCTACAGTCTATATCAGGCATTTCCCAATCATCTGTAGGTATGCAACCGGCTATATAGCAGCAACCTACACATGCTAATCAGCATCATACACAGTCAGCTACTCAGCTACATTTTCCAGCCACTCAGCTACAATCAAAAGGCAGCACTTACTCGACCCAACCGGACTCAGTGAATAAATGCTCATCGACCAACTCCAAGTTTACTTGTCTGTTACCCACAGCAGAGGTTGAAATTCAGGATGGTCATGGCAATTTTTGTACAGTACGAGTACTTCTTGATTCCGGAAGTATGGTGACTTTAATTTCTGAACCCTGTGTAAATCGCTTAGGGTTAAAACGACAGCACTATTCAGTTCCTATCCAAGGAATCAATGGCGTCACTTCATATGCTAAAGGGATTACTCATTGTCTCATCAGACCAAAAGATAAACCTGAGCCAACCTTTACATTTGAAGCTATCATATTGCCTTCTGTAATTGCATGTCAACCTAGAACTTCTGTTGACATTTCCAGTTTGTCATATATCAAAGGCTTATCTATGGCTGACAGTAAACTACACAGACCTGGTTCTATCGACCTCCTGATAGGTGCAGATCTAGTAGCCTACATGCTAGGTCCTGGACGCATCTTCGGTAGTCACAACCAGCCTGTTGCACTAGAGACCGTCTTTGGCTGGATTTTACAAGGCAAAGTTTCTACATCTAGTTTTAGTGATCCCCTTCTTAGCTATCATATTTCACTAGAACCTCAGGTAGATGTGATTTTGCAAAAATTCTGGGAAATCGAACAACCACCCAAGTTATGCAATGTTTTGTCTCCTGATGTAATTAAATGTGAAAATATATATAAGAAAACTGTTTCTAGGGAATCATCAGGAAGATTTGTAGTATCACTTCCATTCAAACATCCCCAACCGGACTTTGGTGACACACATTCACAAGCCCTTCGGCGTTTCACCTATCTGGAGTCCCGGCTTTGCACCTTGCATATTCTAAGTTTATAAACGAATATCTCGAGCAGAACTTCATTTCTGAAGTGCCTCGCTCAGATTATTGTTCTCAATCAGCTTTTTATTTGCCACACCACTGTGTTCGAAAATCTGATACCAGTTCTACCTTATCAGTTCGGGTAGTCTGGGACGCCAGTGCAAAAGGATCTAAGGGCGTCAGCCTTAACGAAACACTCTTTCCTGGTCCCAAACTGCATCAAGATTTATCTGCAATTCTACTAAAATTTAGAACATATCCAGTTTGTTTTATTTCAGACATTCGTCTAATGTATAATCAAATTATTATAACTCCTGAATATAGGAACTATCAGAGATTCCTTTGGCGTTTTTCTAAAATTGAGGAACTTAAGGAATACACTCTAGATCGAGTCACTTTTGGCGTTTCTTCTGCACCCTACTTAGCCTTACGAACTATTAAAGAGTTAGCTACCCTTGAAAGGGAGAACCACCCCCTTGCATCCCAAGTACTTCAAGAGTCCGTATATGTGGATGATTGTTTGAGCGGCGCCGATTCTGTCACCTCAGCACTTCATTTACAAGCAGAACTTATTTCCTTATTAAAAAAGGGAAACTGGTGGTTACTAGCCCATTTCCGAGGTTCAACTTCGGAAATGGGCTAGTAACCACCCAGCTCTTCTTGCTTCCGTACCAAGCTCTCACAGGAAAATAAGTTTTGATACCGAGGGTCCGGACTACATAAAAGTCCTGAGTCTTCAGTGGAATCCTACACTTGATTGTTTTACTTACTCTTGTACCCCTATTGAAGCTATTTGTACTAAAAGAAATGTGCTATCTCAAATTGCTAGAATCTTTGATGTTCAGGGTTACCTTTCCCCTGTTGTTCTGCTTGCAAAACACATTTTGCAACAAATCTTCACCTCCAAGCGAGATTGGGATGAAATAGCTCCTGAAGTTATTGTAGATATTTAAGAACGCTTTAAACAAGAGCTACCTTCACTTTCTAAAATACAGCTACCACGCTTAATCATTTCTGATAAATATTCACGATTAGAAATTCATGCATTTTGCGACGCCAGTACCATAGGGTATGGTTGTTGTATATATTTTCGTTTCACTACTCATATAGGAAAAATAGAAACTTGTCTCATCATGGCAAAATCCAAGGTGGCGCCACTCAAGACTCAATCTGTGGCACGCTTAGAGCTTTGTTCTGCTTATTTGTTAAGCAATCTCTTGCAATTTGTCAAAGATTCCTATAGTAACTTACTTACATTCGACGCGGTCTACGCTTGGTCAGACTCGCAAGTGGCACTAGCTTGGCTAACCAGCTCTCCCCACCGCTATAAGACATTTGTGGCCAACAGGGTCGCCCACATCCAAGAGGTTGTTCCTATCCAATCCTGGAAATATGTACCTACAGCCTTAAATGCGGCTAATTGTGCCTCTAGAGGAGTATCTCCTTTAGAGCTACTCGAACATCCACTGTGGTGGCATGGTGCCGAATTTCTAGTTCAAGACTACAGCAGCTGACCAGACCAACCAGCTATCATCTTGGATAAGCTTCCCGAAGCTGCGGCTGAAGAAAAGCCTTCATGCTTTCATATTGCTGTTAAAGCTCCAAGCTTAGTCTTAACACTTCTAACAAGATTTTCATCTTTGAGAACAATTCAACGCTTTTTTGCATACTATTCTAGATTTTTAGATTTCTATTTTAAACGAAAAGCATTTGAGTCGCTTGTTATCTCTCCTTCTGAAATGCATCATACACTTATGATCATTGTGAAAACGGTCCAGAAGGATAGTTTTTCTGAGATACTTCGAATATGTCAACAGAAGGACACACTCCCTAAACCTTTCAGAAAACTAGCTCCCTTCATAAATGAATCAGGAATCCTGAGAGTGGGAGGGCGTTTGAGAAAATCTACCAATATCTGCTTTGATGCTAAGCATCCTATCCTGCTGCCTCAAAAGCACAGACTCACTGAACTTATTATAGAGCACATTGATCATTTTCATCCAGGTCTCAATACCTTGCATAACCTTATTGTCCAAACCTTTTGGATACTATCTCTCACAAGCGCGATCTATCGATGCGTGTCCTCTTACATAAAATGTTTCCGTTCAAAACCTCATTCGTATCTACCAGTCATGGCCGACTTACCAAAATACCGCATTTCTCAATTGAAAGCATTTTCTCAAGTTGCTCTTGACTATGCGGGCCCTTTCAAAATTTTGGCGGAAAAGAGACAGCGAGGTGCTCAAGTCTGTACAAAGGCTTATATCTCCCTCTTTGTTTGTGTATCCACAAAGGCCATACACTTAGAGCTCGCCTCTGATCTTTCCACAGAAGCTTTCTTGGCAAGCTTTCGCCGCTTTATCGCGCGTAGAGGCCGAGTCTCTCAAGTTTTTTCTGATCAGGGAACCAACTACAAAGGAGCTTTCACTGAGCATTTATCTTTTGCGGAAGCTGCTGCAACGAAATTGTCTATAAAATGGCATTTCAACCCTCCAGGCGCCCCTCATTTTAATGGATTGAGTGAGGCCGGAGTCAAGGCAGTCAAAACACATCTTTATAGAGTCATTGGCGATCAGCTTTTGACTTACAAAGAGTTCTACACCGTACTTACAGGTATTGAAAGCTTGTTAAACTCAAGACCTCTGAGTAGCATTAGCGAGGATCCAAATGATCTCACTCCTTTGACCCCAGGTCATTTCTTGACAACAGAGCCTCTTACGTCATTCCCTGAACCTGACCTTACCGAGATCCCTCAAAATCGGCTCAATCGTTGGCAACTTCTGCAGCAAATGCAGTCTCATTTCTGGACACGTTGGAGTCAGGAATATTTGCATACTCTGCAATCGCGGTGCAAATGGACCAAATCGACATCAAACATTACAGAAAACAAACTTGTCGTTATTAAAAATGAACAAAAACCACCCCGAGAGTGGGTTCTCGGTCGTGTAATGCGCGTCCATCCCGGTGAAGATGGAATCGTTCGCGTTGTAACTGTCAAAACTCAATTTGGCACCTTACAGCGTCCCGTAGTTAAAGTATGTCCTTTGCCTGAGCAATAGGTCGAACCTCTTGCTCTTAGTTTAGAATTAGTTATTTTTTTTTTCTTTTAATTAGACCCGGGAATTTAGCGGTCTATTCGTTTTCGGTATTTTTAATTACGTTAGAAAAACCTATTATGTTTTTGGCGAGTGGAATGTCGGAAACTGACGTTCTGCATTTTTTTCTTATTTATAATTTTTATTTTTAATTAATCGTCTTCAGCTGCTTTCAAAGTACCGTAAAATATTCTTAGTTTTAAAATTCAAATAAGCGCGCGAAATTATGACGCACAGGTCTGCCCCGGCACCTGCGCGCCCCATACCTGTGATGACGAAAAATGACACTTCCGTCAAATCTGCGATACCGGCATGCTGCCAACAATTTTCTTGTACTTATAATTAAAATTTAATTACTGTCTTTCGACATATTTTCACTAGTGTGTGCAAGCTGGAAAAAGGGCTACAAGAACATCGAAGGGTTGGCCAACCAAGAACAGCTCGAACGAGATTAAGGGGTAAGTGCCAGCAATCTTGTGCGTCCGACATAGTTTACTCCTAAACTTTTATATCATTCCAACAAACCAATAGGTAAATCCCATTGGAAATAATTTACGGTCCTTTAAATTACGCCTAGAGCGAACAGATAAATTCCTAATTCTTTGTAGATTAGGTTTTGGAAATCGTGGAAAGTCGTTACCATTATCATTATCGTTATTGGTATTATTACCATTTCTTGTTCTTCGGCGTCTTCGACATTTGTTAATAATGTAAAGAATTACTAGTAGTACTATCAATGTTATTGTAATGATAGTAAAGCAATCAATGTGTTTTTGAATAAATGGTTGATTGATCATTTTATCTAATTCTTCTGAATATTGGTTGAGATTATGTTATGCAATATTCAGATCTTCGACGTTTATTTTACTTAACTTTAGTGGTTTTAGGCCTTGAATTTTGGGGATTTCAGGCATATTTTTACAACAAGTATATGGAATTTTGATTATTGGTGAATTTATTTCTTCGAAGGTACTTTCTTGAAGTATGGTTTCAGAATGAATCTTCGTACTTCCAATAAAAGCATTGCATGTTGATTTGAAACGAATTATACTATTGGTTTCAATTAATTTTGTAATGATTTCTTGATTCTTGCATTTAATATTGGTGGGTACTGGTTCTGATGTAGTAACTAGCAATTGATTTTCTTCTAGTGGTTGAACATTGTAGCCTTGTGCATAGAAAATGGTCGTTTGACATGTTTTCGGCAGCTGAGTTTGTTGCTTTAATATTTGAGCTTCACAAATAGCATCACTGTCGATGGGATACGGAAGTACTTTGGAACAGAGCTTCGTTCTTCTTTCAATGATCTTGCAGTAGTCCACGTTGTGGAAGGTGACGAAAAACATTAAATCATCGTCACGCGCAATAAATTTATTGATTGTTGATATAGTATTGTGAAGATCTGTTCGATTATCTAATATTGGTATTGGGTAAAGTCTGTATAAAGTATTAGTCGAAGGGTATATAAGAGGTATTTTAAGAACAAATACTATTCTTGATTCAGTTTAAAAAGCACTAAGTTCAATTAAATTAATGTATTGGGCTACCGTTGAGATTGATATTGGTAAAGGCAAATTATTTTTTTGTAATGAATGAGAAATCTTTTTCAATGAATCTACCAAATCCGATGGTTTTATTATTAAACCATGCAATATTTTTAAACGTGCAAAAGTTACTGCGTTTAACGCTGAATCTTTAATAAAAGTGCAACTTTCCATAAGCGATTCGCATAAATCTAGTGCTTTTATTTGTGCTTCTGCATCGGCAGCGTTATCACAAATCGAAGTAACTAAATATTGAATTAATTTAATATCATGATTGATTGTAAAGTCGTATTAAAACTTTTAATAACAGAGGTTGTTACTGAAATTTGTTTTTGCAATAATCTTTCAATATTTTTCTCATCAGTCGATACTTTATTAATACAATCATTAAAGTATTCTCCGTCTGATGCATCTAAATTTCCTGTAATAAATTTCCAAATAGTTCCGATGCCATTAAATATTCCACGTTTTTGCCTATATGATTTTTCTTTTGTATCCGAGATAAGTTCTTCGTATTTAATATTAACGTAATTAGAAATTTGTTTTAAAAGGCTAACATGCGTTTTAATTTGCGATTTGAAATTTGCAATTTGATTATTATTAATTGAAAAGTGATCCATAAAGGTATCTAAAATTTTGTGATTATGCTCAATTGCTTTCTTAAAGGGTAAAAGATCTTTGTAAACAACAAGTGTCCATTCATTATTAGAAATTCTGATAAGGTATTCTTCATGATAAAATAGTCCTAGTGTATTATTTATTGGTAATATTAAATATTGACTGGAAACGATTGAGATTACTCTCATTAATATAAAATAAAATATTTTTATTTTATTCAAAGCACGGTTTTAACCTATCAAAATTAACTTTGGTTAATTGATTTGTATGTGGGTTTTTAAGTGTTGCAGGATTACGATGTATTTCTAAAATTTCAAAAGGACAATTAAATAAATTTTATCATTTTGAATTGATTTGTGATTCTTTAAGCCAAACTTTGTCTCCTACATTAAATTCAGGGAGATTCTTTCGTACGTGTTCGTCAAATCGTTCTTTCGATTTTTGTTTCGATTGATCAGTTCTATTTCTAGCTAATTTGTAAAAATTGTCCATTCTATTATTTAAATCGCGTACATATTTAGATATCACTTGTTCTTGATTATAAAGTTTTTCGGGGGGTCTACTTGATGTATGTCCGAAAACGAGTTCGTAAGTAACTCCGTGTGTTTTGTTTTTTGTATTATTATAGCAAATTACTGCGTATGGAAGAACGCTAAAACAATGATCTTCAGGGTTTTCTTGTTTATTGATTCTAATCATTTCGCAAAGGGTTGCGTGAAATCGTTCTAGTGAACCGTTTGACTGTGGATGTGCTACGCTAGAAAATGTTAACTTAACATCGCATAGGGTACATAAATCTTTTAAAAGGGTATTATCAAATTCTTTGCCATAATCGCAATGTATTCGCAAGGGTACACCGAAATGTTGGAAAAATAGTAAAATAGTACTAACTACTGTACTTGCTTTTTTATCACTCATTGCGTAAGCTTGTGTGAGTTTTGTTAATTCATCCCGTACTGTTAACGCATAATTTCTAGTGGGGTATTCGAAAATATCGATATTGATTCGTTCAAAAGGGGTACGTGGTGTTTCTGTTACAACGAAGGGTCTGCTTAGATTTTTATGAACAATTTTTACTTTTTGGCAAGTTTCACATTTTTTTATGAAATCTTCTACGTTTTTTGTTAAACCACGCCAATTATATTTTTCTCTAATGCGTCTAACTCTTTCATTTATTCCGCGGTGTAGGTTGTTTTTTCCTAAGTGATAATTTTCTAAAATTAATGGGATTTCATCTTCGTCGGGGGTTGTTATTATATTTTGGCAAATTTTTAATTTTATGTCTTTATCAGAAAAGATAAGATAAGTAAGATAGCATCTCTAAAGTTGGTAAATCTAGATTGTTTTCGATGCAGTATGTTTTGTTAATTTCAAATTCATTTTGGTCTTTAAAAAGGCAATAAAATAAGTGTTGTGAACAATCATCATTATCGAATGGTAGGGCTATAATAAAATATTTACGTTCTTTAACTGTTTTACTAGAAACAGTAATAATTTTTAATTCTTCAAGGTGGAATTCTTTTCTTTTTCAGGTACGGGTGGACCTCATCAGATGTCTAATAGGGGAAATGAATCGACCCCTGCCCTCCGTAGATTCCAGGTACTCTCCGACCCGGAGAGAGCACCTGTATAGGGTCCCTTTCCCAGGGTTACGGGAGAAGACCACATCGATATGAAAGGCGGAGAGAATGGACCTCGGTACGTTGATCATAGCGTAGGTGGCAACCCATTCTTTTAGGGATAGTATAAAAGACTGCAGCTGTTGCCTTACAGTATGGCGTTGGCTCGTCAAAGGCTAGAGGAGTAAAACCTTGATTAAAAATCCTGGCCCTCCAAGTAGGGGGTTGAGGCATTAGACTGGTTCTCTAATACTTGTAAAACAAAGCAATTACCAAAAAGCCTAAACAAAGCCTCGGAGCAATGGATGGAAACTCTCGAAGACGAAAAAAGCAAAGACAAAGGACTATGAATATAGCTACAAGGAACGTACAGGGAGTGAATCAAAAGTTGGACATTATTGCAACTGAAGTGCAGAATTGTAAGATCGATATTATTGCACTCACAGAGACAAAAAAGAAAGGAACAGGTACGAATAGTGTCGGCAATTTTTCCATATATTCACTGGAGTCCCAAAAGAAAGCAGAGAAGCCAGAGGGGTATCCTTGTTAATAAAGGAAAATCTAAAGAATAAAATTACAGACTACGATTGCATTAGTGAAAACATACTTCGAGTGAACATAAAGATGCTTGGACATAATATAAGCATAATAGCAGTCTACGCACCATCAGATGACGAAAGAGTAGCTACAAAACAAATGTTCTTTGACCAACTGGATGAGACTATCACCAAAATCGGTAATACCAGAGAAATAATTATGCTTGGCGATTTTAATAGCCGAACTGGTAGACAAACCCAGAGCAAAGTAATAGGACCATTTGGATGGCTTAAGACTGATGCAATTGTGTGAAACCCACACCCTAAAAATAAATAATGGTTTTTTTAAACATAAGGATATTCATCGATATACCTGGATTCAGCCAAAAAGAAATCTTAAATCAATCATTGATTATGCTATAGGTGGACAACACTCGCAATTAAACTGGTATGGTGTGCGAGCACTTCGTGGTGTTGCCTGTGGATCTGACCACCATCTGGAAAAAGCAAAAATATTATTCCTTTTAAGAAAAACAAATAAGGACGAACGTATTAGAGAAAATGAAAACCTAGAGTGCATCGAAGACAATCAAAAATACAACTTTAGAAGTCTAGAAATCGAAAGTATTCAAAGATTGTATCAGAACGGATTAGATCAAAAATTAATTAACACAAATCACTCATTTACTCATTTGAAGAGATATATACAAACATAATAAAAAGCTCGAAGGAAGCAAGCAATGAAGCTTTTGGATACCAAGATAATAGAAATAACAGGAATATGTGGTGGACGGAGAAAATACAGGAAATGGTCAAAGAGAAAAAACGCACATACTTGAAATGGCTCAGTACTAAAGAGCAAAGAGACCTAGAAATATACAGGGAAATCAGAAGACAGCTAAGAAGTTTGATACTCACAGAAAAAAATGAAATGTTTGAGCGCAAATGCCACGATATAAATACACAAGTAGGAGGTAGGCAGAGCTCTGAAGTATGGAAATTCATTTCTACAGTAAAAAACCCAACAAAAGAAAAAGGAAACATCCAGATCATCAAACCAGAACAATGGACAGAACACTACAAGGGACTGCTGCAGGAGACGAGACCCGAACATCTAACAGCCTCTCCGAGGAGAGAAATAGAAGTACATGGAGAGGAAGTAATCATCGAAAAAGAAATGATAAAGAATAGTATAAAAAAGCTAGCGGACCTGGGGGAATATATGCTGAAATGCTCAAATATGGATCAGAGAAACTACTCGAAAATCTGACATATATTATCAATCAATGCATAAAAGTGGGTTTCGTGCAGGCAGATCTTGTAGTGATAATTTTTTTTGTCTTAAACAAGTAATTGAGAAAAGAAGCGCCAGAAATATAGAGACTCACGTTACCTTTGTGGACCTACAAAAAGCATATGATACCGTTCCAGTAGAAAAATTATAGACGGTGTTGGAACAAACTAATATCAATCATACATACATAAAAGCGATAAAAGAACTATACAAAGGGTCAAAATCTAAAATTAAAATTGGAAATCGACTTTCAAAAGAATTCCTGGTAACAAAAGGCTTAAGACAGGGATGTTGTATCCTCCAACTCTTTTTAAAATATATATCGCAGTGGCTCTAAAAAACTGGAAACGTAAAGTGCACGGCATGGGAATACAACTTAACGACCGATTTACTATATACACACTACAGTTTGCTGACGACTAAGTAATTGTAGCTAATGATAAAGAAGACATGAAGTATATGATAAGAAAGTTAACGGAAGAATACCAAAAGTGGGGATTAACAGTGAACGTGGACAAGACGCATTACTTATGTATTGGAAACGAATCAAGTCAGTTAGAACTAGACAATGGACAAACAATATCTCCATGCAATGAGTATGTATACTTGGGTGTCACATTTGATAAGACAGGAACAGACTGTAAAGAATTGGAAAAAAGAATAGTAAAAGCAAAAAAGGTTATTGGATGTCTTAACAGTATTTTATGGAGCAGAGAGATAAGAAAGAATGTAAAATTTAACACATATGAAACAATGGTAAAAAGCACGCTGTTGTATGGAATAGAGACTTGTCGCGTAATAGAAAAATACAAAACAAAAATGGAAAGTGTCGAAATGGATGCAATAAAAAGATCAATGAGAATATCTAGATTAGATCACATAAGAAATGAGATCATAAAATTAAGAATGGGAATCGAGGGAAGCATAACGGATGACATCACTAAAAGGCAATTGATATGGTACGGCCATGTACAACGGATGAACGACGAAAGATTACCAAAACAGGTCCTAGAGTGGCAACCAGTAGGGTGCAGAAAAAGAGGACGTCCTAAACTAGAATGGCAACAGTCAATCCAAAGATCAAGAGTCAAAAGAATCTGACAGAAGATGATTGTCAGGATCGAAGGAGGTGGAGAATAGGCGTCGGACAACGTAGAAAAACGTTCTAAACCGACATAGTAGTAGTAGTAGTAGTAGGAATTCTTCTTCAAAAATATCGTCAATGATTTTGAAATGTAGATCTTCCATTTTATTTTGTCGGAAAAAGGTTACTATTAATTTATTTGATTTATCTAATAATTGATTATTCGAGGTTTCGATTTTAGAATAATCAGTTAGGGAGCGCGTCTTGTAAAGTTCAACAAATCTGTTAAATTCATCTGTAATTTTTTGATCATCTTCTACGTTAAAAACTGATTTTTGATCGGTATTTTCGTTATTTGCAAAAATTTTTATGTTTGATTTAAAGTCTTTGAAATGATTGATTTTTATCCGCGATAAAGCGTCTGCATTTTTATTGATTTTACCGGGTTTATGAATGATTTTAAAACTATATTCTTCTAATTTTAATCGCCAACGTGCTAATCTGCTACCGGGGTCTTTAATTGAAAGTAGCCAGGTTAGAGGTCTGTGATCGGTGACTATAGTGAATTTTCTACCAAAAAGGTAAGGTCGAAAGTGTTTTACGGACCATACTATTGCTAATAGTTCTCTTTCAATAGTGGAGTATTTAGTTTCTGCACTACAAAGGGTTCTCGATGCAAAAGCTATCGGAAGGTCTTTACCAATTGGACCTTGTGAAAGTACGGCTCCAATCGCAAATGCGCTCGCGTTAAAATAAAGGATTCTTCAAATTTAGCATAGATTAATATTGGATCAGAAATTAATGCATTTTTGAGTGTTTCGAAAGCTTCTTTACATTCTTTAGAAAAAATAAATTTTGTATCTTTTTGAGGAAGTTTTGTTAAGGGTTTTGAGATTTTCGCGAAGTTCGGTATGAATCTTCGATAATATCCGGCAAGTCCGAGAAATGATTTTACGTCACGAGGATTTTTTAATTCTGGAGAGTTTTGAATACATTTTACTTTATCAGGGTTTGGTTTTACTCCATTTTCGGTAACTAAATGTCGTAAAAACTCGCATTTGTCAGGTTAAATTTTTAAATTTGATTTTCGTAATCTTTGGAAAACTTCGGAAAGATGTGAAATGTGTTCATGAATAGTGGATGAATAAACAATAATGCCGTCCATATAAACTAAACAACGTTCATTTAGAATGCCTAATAAAATATTATCCATCACACGTTGAAATGTGGAGGGTGCATTTTTTAAACCAAATGGCATACGAACAAATTCGTAGTGTCCATTTTCGACAGAAAAAGCTGTTTTTTAAATATCTTTTTATCAATTTCAATTTGGTGAAAACCGGATGCTAAATCAAGTGTTGTAATATATTGACATTTACCTAACTGATTTATTAAATCTGAAATATTTGGAAGTGGATATTTATCGTCAACTGTTACTTCATTCCTTTTTGTTTGTTAGAGGCGTCAAGTTTTTTTGGGACTACCCAAACAGGTGATGACCACGGGGAAATTGTTGGTCGGTTTATTTTTTGATCGAGCATTTTATTAATTTGTGTTTTTTCTTCCTCTTTGTGTATTTGAGGGTACCGATATGATTTAGTAAAAATTGGATGAGCATTGTTGGTTTCAATTGTATGTTTGATTTCATTAGTGAAAGTTAATTGATCTCCTTCGATATAGAAAATGTCAGAAAATTCAAAACAATGATATGAAATTAGTTCTTTTTCTTCGTAATTTAGATGTTCTAGTCTTAACTGATTTTTAATAAGGTCGATTCTATCAATGAATTGGTCTTCATTGGTTATGAAATTCAAAATATCGTGAACACTTGGTATGGGTTCGAAAGACAAGTTATTAAAATTTATTGTTTTAGGAATAGCATTGGGATTTATTACTGATGTATAAAATTCACAATTTTCGTTAATGTGGACGAAGGCGTTTGGTAATCTTACTTTTTCTGTTTCTTGACTAATTAAAATTGCATCTATGTTTTTTAAATTACATATTAATTTAAAAACTTGTTCGGTTCGCGGTTCTAGAGATATCTGATTTTGAAAATTATTTTGATTTATATTTATTCGCGGTTTTGGTATTGGTGGCGTTTTTTGATTTTGAATTAATCTTGGTTTAGGTATTGGTGGTATGTTTTGATTTATTATTTGATTTTGAATAGTTTCGGGATTTTGTTCAAAAGTTTTTTCTGTTACTTGAATTAAAGGTATTGTTTTAAAATTGGTGCATAGCTGTTTCGAATTTAAGTCAATTACGCACTGGTAATGTTCAAGAAAATCGAGTCCTAATATTCCGTCAAATTCTATGTCTAAATTACAAATATAAACTTTTAGTGGATTGTCTTTAGCGAAAGGGATTCAAACTGATTGGGTGAATGGAATTTTTTCATCGGTTATTCCTTGTACTATTACATTTTCTGCAAATCGATTATTATAATTTTCGACTGTTTTTTCTTTAAATACTAAAATTCCTGCGCCGGTGTCAATTAAAGGTTTAAATTTATTTGTCGCGTCATTAATATAAAAAAGGTTTTTCGAGTTTAAGTTATATAGATTCGTATTTAGGCGAATATTTGTTCTGGGATCTGATCGATTGACATGTGTTGGATTTTCGTAGTAGTTTGTTCTAATTGGGTATCTGTTTCTTGAATCGATTGGGGTGGATGGTTTTGATTGGAAGCAATTTGAATATTTTGGGTTTCTGGTGGCAAAATTTGATTTTGATTTTCAAAATTTTGATATGATAATTATAGTGACTTGTGTCATTTAAATATTGTTCTTCAAAATTATTCGAAAATTCTTGTGAATAAGGATATTCGCAAGATGGTTGATGAAATCTTTCAACCATGTACTGATTTTTATAATGAAAATTTTCAAAATTTGGATCATAAGGATCGTAATTGTCAAAATTGTTAAAATTTTCAAAATTTGGATCATAAGGATCATAGTTTGGGTCATAGGGATTGTAGTTGACAAAATTATTAAAATATTCATCAGAATAGTTTACTACATGTGCTCTATGTTGTGGGGAATTGTAATTTGGATTTCTTTGAATTACTGATGGTCTAAAATTATTTTGTTGGTTTTGTGGTACAAAATTTCTAGATTTGCTTGGTTCATTTTGGGCAAAATTGGGTCTTTGGAAATTTTGGTTAAATTGTTGATTTTGATTTGTGTAGACCGTAGTAGTCTCTGTACAAAAGTACGACATTCACTTGCGTGATGACCTAAACGATTACATTTAAAACATTTTTGTGGTTGAGGAGCTGTTCTTCGCGATTGAAAATTATTTTGTCTATTTTGTATGGGATTATTTGAAACATAGGGGGCAATTCTTTACATTTCAAAAAACCTGGCGAAATTTAAAAAAATGTGACATAATCTGGCGCTTAAGATTTCTCGTTTAAAAGGCAATTTTTAAACTTAAAAACTTACCTAAAAGGCCATTTCCCACTTTTTGATAGATGTAGCTTCACGATATAATATTTGTTTTTAATTAAAAACCCGTTATTTGTTGAACATTTTTAATTTAAAAATTGTAAATAAATTCAAAGCAGAAAACCATTAACCACACAAACTGAAATGTCAGATTTCTTCACATTTCGTCACATTTCTTTCAAATTTATGAGTCCTATTCGTTTTCTTTATGAGGTCAGCTAAGTTTACTTTCTTTCTTTGTTTTTCACGGTAAAATGTACAAAGAGGGACTAACTGCATGTCGTGGAAGGGTCGCTACAAAATTAGCACTACGCTGTTGCCACCGTTATATTTAAACGGATTTTTAAGGGAATGTCAAATTATTTCTTTAAAATCTGCCAGAAAAATCTGACTAAGTGGGGATCCTGGTCAAATTATTGAAGTGGTGATTATTTTTTTACTTTTGTTATCAAAGCTAGGCACGTATATAGTTTTTTATTCTATGGGCGGTCCTCCCATATAGAAACTGCTGTTCTTCAGTGACGGCCCATGACACAGCCTTCGTAAACCATAGAGAAAATAATAAATTGTCTCTGTCGTAAACTAACACGAAGGCTGCGCCCATGAGGTTTTGGATAGGGTAATTAGAAATACTAGGGTCACTGCATCCTGGAAGCCTAGCGTCTCGCAGGGGTAGCGACACGAGTGTTAAAACCGTACTCAAAATTCCATAGACGTTCGTGAAAATACTCATTTTTATACAGTCTGAGAAAAGAAAAATGTTTTAATAAAACTTAAAAAGAACTCGTTTGTATACAGCTTAAGAAATAAAAAATATGTTCCTTGTGTTTTTGGGTTATGAATATTTATTGTAGGTATATTTATTCTTAAAAATCATTTTCTTTTAAATATTATTTCTGTTTTTGTATAAAAATAATACGTAATAAATAAACAAACAGGACAGAAATACATTTCTATGTTAAAAGTTTATTAATAGTATATAACATATCAAGGAATAAAATGAAACTTTTATCACGATGTTTATACGCTATTTTTCGCACTGTTTAATTTATTTTCCAAGTTTTTTTCACATTTTTTTGGGTGTTTTTGGAATTGTGGTTTTTTTAGTACCTTTTTATTCCGAATTTTACATTTTATCAAAAGACAAAAAATGCCCAAATACAGTTCGAGTTTTCGTAAAGTTCGGCTTAATTATTTATAATTTTATAGTACATTTCATATAAATATCTTAATACTATGTTCGAAAGCATAAACTTCGAAAATCATTTTCTTCAAACCAAAAATTGTTCTAAAACATATTCTTCGAACAAAAGATTGTTCGAAAACGTTTTCTTTAAACAGAAATTTTTCGAAATCATTTTCTTCGAACAGAAATGTGTTCGAAAACATTTTCTTTGAACGGAAATTTGTTTGAAAATATTTTTTTTAAATGAAAATTTGTTTAAAAACATTTTTTCGAAAACAAATTTTTCGAAAAAAAAAATATTTTACCTGGCTTGCCAAACTTAACACAACTCATATAGTTCGACTCATGGGGTTTTTTTCTAACAATTTTTGGAAACAAAAACTTCCCTGACTTCTTTCTCGGGATCCTAGAGGGTGTGAAACCAAACCGAACCAACCGAAACCTATTGTCGAAAAATGATTTCCCTAAATTAGCTTTCTGGTCGTCATTTTGGAAGGTTGAAATCGGTGTTACTCTAACCTTTCTTAATTGAGCACATCAGAAGGTATCTGGACCGGTTCGGATACGTTTGCGATTAATTGACAAAGTTTAGGAAAATACCAATTTCGACCTTCCAAAAGGAGGAAAGTAGACAAATTTTCAGAATGTTTACGATCCCGGGAAAGAAGTCAGGGTTTTTTTGAAAAAATATGTTAAAAAGACCTTGCCGTAGTCAAACTATATGAATTGTGTTAGGTTTGGAAATCCAGGTCTAGAGCGTCTTTTATCGAAAAACTTGCTTTCGAAGAAAATGATTTCTATTCGAAGAAAATGTTTTTGAACAACTATTACTTGCGAACAAATTTCCGTTCGAAAACAAATTTCCGTTCAAAGAAATGGTGTTCGAATAAATTTCCGTTTAAAAAAATGTTTTCGAACAAATTTCCATTAGAAGAAATTGTTTTCATAAAAATTTCCGTTCGAAGAAAATGTTTTCGAACAAAGTTCTGCGACCCGTCGTGTTGCTACCTTGAGTTTTTATTGGATGTTAATTTTTTAAAAACTTTTCTATGAGCGTGTGAGTGTACCTGTGTGTCTCTTTATTCTACTTTGTTTTGCAATCATTACAGTGTAGCTACTTTCGATCTTTGTTTGAACCTTTTGTTTTTCAATCTTTTGTATTTTCGACCTTTTGTACTTTTGAACTTTTGTATTTTCGACTTTTTGTATTTTCGACCCTTTCTTCGCCGCCCGCTTTTTTTTGAACACTAATAAAAATAATAGTAGGTATATGATAAACCTGGGGCGTGCAGTGTTTACTTTTAATACCACGGCGGGAATTTTCATGCTCGACCGGAAGAAGGGCTATAATTTGCTAAGTAACTAAAAGGGACTTTAATGCCAAGGTTTATTTTTATATACTAAAAATAATAATAATCATAAACTAAATAAATAGGTATTAAACCACTTACCGTACTGTAGTTTTAGCATGTCAACCCCCCGTATATAAAAAAACTGTGGGCAGTGATAGTTGTCATGGCATTACATTAAACAAGTCAGTCAGATGCTAACAAACTAAGGTCACTCATCGTCAAGCAAGGTAAAGCTTGCTTGACGATGAGTGACCTAATAACAAACAATGTGGAAAAAATATTATTTATTTCATAACAAACTAATTAAGTTTAGTCGAGAAAAAGTTCGAATTACATTTCTCGAAGATGGAAAATAAAGCATATTCTTACTTTGAGATGGGCATGGAAATGATGCAATAAAGAGAATTTCGAAAATTTCACAGTTTCCTGGAGAAGTCTAGAAAGTTAAATGCTTTGTTTATATGGAAGCAATATTCTATGCCTAAGGACACAATAACGATCAAAACGAACCAAGCCATCGGCAAAGTACAGTAAGCTTACGGCAAGCTGGAACAAAATAATCGGTATCGTGTATATATCTTGATTCCTTTTTGTTTTTTGTATTATGATAAAATAAAATAATCCAAAAAACCTATATTTTGCCTTTATGGTTTTAAAGAAATTACTTTCAATCACTGGGAACAAGAAATACTACCTTAGCCCATGAAAAAAGGGATTAAACGTACACCTTTATTCCGTAGAGAGCATTAAAAATTTACTAAATGATACAAAACACAACATAATAGTTTTCTATATTTTAGAATATATATAAAACATGCAAACTATATTTTTGGTTTCCTTCGCTGTGTTGGTCCTAACACAGGGTCCTAATAAATTTGAAATCATAAAAAACTTAGTTTTTTTAGGTTTGTTTATTTGGACAGTAAAATTTATATACCGGATATGACGGACAGTTCTTTACGTAACATTTGTAAACCATTTAATTTTTTTAAACATAAAAAAAGCTACGCTCCTGACAGTGTCAGATTTGCGTTTTTCGTAAATGAGGTTATGTTTGGTGTCGCTACCCCTGGGAGACATGAGCGGCTAGTTCACAACTTGCATTCCGTTTGCTATTGGTCGAAATATTCAGCTGACGTTTTGATGTTGAACGTTGCCGTTTAAGATTATTATTATATTATATTAAGAAATGGTGCCACCAGTCAAGCATTTAACAAACTTTATGTTTACAGCTTTCGGCATAAAATACGAATATATACTAGTTGTAAGTGACTAAAAAGTGTAGTGGTTTGTGCAGTACATACCTATTGAATTTAACTAAATCTATGCATATGCCGATGAGTTTTTTTTATTGTTTTTTAAAAACATATTATATTTTTTTTTAATTAGCTTTCCTATCCTGTTTCCTGTCAAATTCGGTGTTAACCTAACCCTGATAAATTATTCGACAACGTATCCTAACCTGTCCAGACACGCCCCGGCTAGGATACGTTTCCCATCAATTGACCACGGTTAGGTTTTGTTTCAGTTTGGTTTAACACCGATTTCAACCTCCCAAAACGAGGACAGGAGAGTTTTAATTTTAAAAATCCCGCCTGACTATGTCAACCAATAGCAAATGGAATGCAAGTTGTGAACTATCCGCTCGTTTGGAGACGCCAGGCTTTCAGGATGCAGTGACCCTAAGAATACTTGCTACAGTCGCCATCTGAGGAAAATAAGTCGAAGGCGGAAGTTTTCAGGGGTGCCACGACCACGTGGGTCACATTGTGCAAGGAAAACTTAAGTTTGCGACACGCTTCTTAGAGGGAGCTGCACATATAGGTAGACAACTGCGTACAGCCGACCTGAAAATAGATTGCAAAATATTTTTTGGTTTTATTGCACCCCTGACCGAACTCAAGAAACAAACCTGTAAAACATAAATTTCAAACTTTCTATAAATTCGTATAATTAAAAATAATGTTTGTATAATTATGTAAAATTTCTTGTGTGCCTATTATTGTAGATTTGTTAAAAAATTCTAATTTTCTACTTAGCAATAAAAAGTTGAAAATAGCTCCAAAAAACTACTATTTACGGATTAGATCAAATTTTGGTTCAGAAGGTGAGTTACAGGGTGATATCGAAAATAGTAGTAAATCTTAATAAAATCACATTTTTAAAAAACAACTCTGTCAGGAGTTTTAGTTAGCAAATAAGAGTAAGGAATACATTAAAAAATGTATCATGAACTTATTGTATTATATTTAGATCCAGGACGTGAGAGACCTACAGGGTGATATCGAAATTAGAAGCGTAATTTTCTAAAAAACACATTTTTAAAAAACAATGTTGTCAAGAGCTTTCGTTAACATAAAATTATTTGAAACACGTTACACAATCATACCATTATCAGATTTTATCACCTTCAGGTCCAGGAATTGAGCTACATGGTCATATAGAAATTACTAGTGTTTGTAAATTTTCTAAAAATCACATTTTTAAAAAGCAAGGTTGTCCGGAGCTTTTGTTAGCAAAGTATAGTTAGGAATACGTTAAACAATCATACCATTAACTGACTGTATCACCGTTAGGTTCAGGAAGTGAGGTACAGGGTGATATCGAAATTAGTAATAAAATTTCGTAAAAATCACGTTTTTAAAAAACAACGTTGTCAGGAGCGTTTGTTAGCAAAAAATAGTTACTAACACGTTAAGCAATCATACCACTGACTAAATTTCATTTACTTCCAGTAGGTAAGCTGCAGGGTGATATCTAAATAGCAGTAAAGATTTTGAAAAATCACGTTTTTAAAAAACAAGGGAGGTGAGCTACAGGGTGAAATGAATAAATGAATCAAAAAATATTCACATGTATTTACGTGAAAAACTTTTACTATTTATTTGACAAATTTACAAGTTAATATGATAAAATTTTAACATTAAAACTTATTAGTTAATATAACCAAATCAACCTAAGCCCCTTACTAACCTTGGTCAAAATAAAAGTTTACAAATACACATAAGAAATTCAAAAATCCCTACATTTATTTACGTAACAACATTTTGGTTCGTTGTTCTTTTACAAATTCACAAGTTAGTTTGAAAAAATCATGGCTTTATAATACATATCAAGTATAACCAAACCGAACCAAACCCATATAAATAAGGTTGGTCAATATAAAAATGTGCAATAATTATTTACAGAAAAACCTGCCTGCCTTCGTTGTTAATTCACAAATTTACATGCTTATTTGACAAAAAATTTTCATCCAAAATATACAATTAATAGAATCAAACCGAACCAGTTGGTCAATATAAAAATTAACAAATACAAATAGTAAATCAAAAATTGTTTACAAATATTTTACATTTGTTTGATTTGTTAATTAACAAATTTACAAGATATTTTAGAATCTTGGCCCTAAAATATATATTTAATGTAACAAAACGAAAGCCTTCACTAGGCTTGCCTAATGTAAACATTTACAAACATACACGATAAATATAAAAATCTGCACATTTATTTACATGAAAAAACTGTCTTCGTTGTTATTTCACAAATTTGCATGTTTTTTAGGCAACAATTTGACAGCCAAGTTATCTATTTAACATAACCAAACCGAGCCAAATCAAATCCTTATAATTATTAAGCTTGCTCAATATAAAAATGTACAAATACACATAATAAATATTACATTTATTTACATTGACAAACAACAACCTGCACATAAATATTTTTGTCCCGTACGTCGTTCTTAGTTTTATTTAATTACTTGTATATAGACTTCTTCCAAAGTGAAGCGACTCAATATTTTGCATTTCTTTCAAAAAATCTGTTAATACATGTACCGCTACATAGCTATTTGGTTGTCTGATAAAGGGATATATTTCTTTACTTCTATAGCTATTTTTACTGAAAACTCCAAATCAACAAAAGCAGTAGTTTCATCCCACTTAAAGTCTTTTATCTTTAAATTTTAAATATCTTTTACATAAATATTTTTTTGTATCGCTTAGGCTTTTAATTGTTTGTAGAATAGTTATTTACCTAACAAGTGCGGAAAGAGGTACTTTTCCGCATGCGACGGCAGTTGCACAAACGACGCGGAGCGGAGTTCGGGAAAGCCGTCAAGGATGGAAAAGATAGTTTCCGCAAGAATTAGGTACAATGTTTTTCCTACGAGTGTTTTTGTTCATCTTCTTTATCAAAAAACATGTTTTAATTTTTTTTTATAATAATGCTAGAAAACGATACGTAAGATAGAATAGTTACATAAATCATTTAATGAGTCCTAAATATCTTCATTTTTAACAAAACAAAAATCGTGCGGAAAAGAAATTTTTCAGCACTAGTGCGGAAAAGTTACTTTTCCGTACGTGTTTTTAACTTTTATTTTTACTTGATTTTTTTATGCACGGAAAAATAATAAAACAGGATTTTTTTATTATGATATATTAAAAAGAAACTTTATGTAAAGAACATTTAATTAACAATAACGAAAAAGCTAACGATGGTAGATATTGAAATTGAAAGTGCACTTTCTGTTTGTTGCATGCTTCAATATACATCAGATGCCGCAACATCTTGAATAACGTCGTTTCTTATTGGAATTTGATTGGTTGGTGTTTGGCCCACTACAGAAATGCCTTGATCAGTTTGCTGCTTAGAATTACTACTGTAGTGAATGGAGGAAGGTATATTGGTCTGTACAGGCTGTAACACATTACAGGATTCTTCATTCGGTGCTTCTGGTAGCATCGGTACAGCAGCACTTCTTGAAAATGAAACTTGTGTGTAGGAGGACGGGTTTTCATTTGAAAACGATTGTGGACGGGAAGGTTCTTGCAATTTGGACGTGCGGAAAAAAAATCGTGAGGAAAGTAAAAATGTAGCGAAAAAGTAAAATTGTGCGGAAAAGTAATTAACGTAATATTCTTTTAATAGATCGCTCAAGAAACCCTAACTTATATGTTCTTGGTTTGTAAACAGTAAGGTGAGGCCAAAAGTTATTTTTAATAATATGATTATGACGAAAGCTCTTGACAACATTGTTTTCTAAAAATGTGATTTTTATAAAAATACACTAGTAATTTCGATATCACCCAGTAGCTCACTTGCTGGCTCTAAAGGTAATACAATAAGTTAGTGATATGATTTTTTAAGGTATTTCTAACTCTTGTTTGCTAAGTAAAACTCCTGACAAAGTTGTTTTTAACAATGCAAATTGTACAAATATTTTTGATATCACCCTGTAACTCACCCCCTGAACCTAAATTTGAAATAATCCGTTAATACATAGTTTAACTTTTTGGGCTATTTTCAACTTTTTATTGTTAAGTAGAGAACTAGAATTTTTAAACAAATCTATAATAGATTTTAAGGTCACCCTGTAGCAGACCTGAACCTTACCTTTATAACCTGGGTTTGGCAGACTTTTTTTCTATCTCTTCTCATACCTGATCATAAGAAATATTAGACAAACATTATTTTTAATTATATGATAATAATAATAACAAGTTTGATATTTATATATTCAAAGGTTATTTTTTGGGCCACGGGTTGCAATAAATCCGAAAATTATTTTCTTTTTCATAAACTTATCAACCCTAATAGTTTTCGTTCCTAAAATTCATTTGATTTCGTTAAAATAATATTACGTTTGATTTTGTGGTCGGCTGTACTTAGCCATTCGGTTTGGTTCGCTTTGCATGTTATGTTCGTGTTATTTGAATCCAACTTTAACGAAGTAAGAAAAACGTCTCATGGTTTTGTTATTGTTTTTTTCCGGAAAAATACAATTTTTTAAGAACCTGTGCATCATCAACAATCCCGGAAAAATATTGAATTATCAGCAATCGAGTTTAAAGGTAGGTTTTAGATTATATTTTTCCTCATTTTTCGGTTTTTGACACTGTACAAAAAACTGAAATTTACGATGTTGCCATGATTTAGGACTAAAATTTGAGGCGTCAAATTTTTTCAGATTGTTTCAAATTAATTCAAATTTTAAAGAATTGCCCCCATTGGGTCGGTTTGGAGTTTTTTGTGTTTCAAAATATGAAAGTTGTAGTTCGCGTCTTATTCTTACTTGTGCTTCAAGTAAATCTTTATGATTGCTAGCACGGACAATATGACCTATTCGCGATTCTAATCCTGTTAAAAGCGTATTTAATGCCATAGAATCTATAATTTGGATTTGTGCATCTTTTTGAAGCATATTTAAATTTGATTTTTGAATACAAGCGTGCATTTTTAAATTCATAACTTGTAATCTATTGAAAAACATTAAAAGTGATTCGTTTGTTTGTTGTTTGAGTCTTTGTAGATCTTGAATTAATGAAGAAAGGTCTCGCGTATCTCCATAATATGTTGTTAATAATTGTTTAATTTGAATCCAAGAAAGAGGATTTCGAGAGTTAACTAATTGTGCGGCTTTTCCTTTTAATTTATTTTTAAGGTGTATGACCAATAAATCGCGTTGATCTCCGACGGCCATGTGATACGCACAATCGCAAGCATTGATAAAAGTTCCTAAAAATATTTGATCTCCATCATATTGAGGGATTATTGGGAAAATTTCCGATAAACGATAAGGTTCAACCTCAACTATAGGTTGGTTTGCTGGTACGTTTGCTGGTTGGTTATTACGAGGTCCAGTCATTTTAAATCGTTTTTGTTTTCTTGTGTTTTAAACTTAAATTAAAACTTTTTTTTGGTTTTGTTTCTTAAAACTAAATTTTATTTTTGACTTCTTTTAGATTGAAAATTGTTCTTAAAAATTCAAAATTGTAAAAGTGAGGGTTAGAAAATCGAACAGATTTTTCAAAATATCAACTTATTCGAATATAAAATAAAACTTGATGATTCAATCGTCTTACAAAAGCATTAGCTGGACCATTTGTCTCCACGTGTTCGGCTACCAGGGGCTTCACTGGGTGTTCCTTCCGTATCCGTTGGTTGCGAGGACGCTTGGTTCGTTGCTATCTAGCTTCTTGGTTGCTTATGTAACTTCTTAGTTGCTATGTAACTTCTTTGTTGCTTGTGTAACTTCTTGGTTGCTGTAGATTCTTGATAGCTTAAAGAGCTGGAGCTTCACCACCCGCGAATTAGAATACTCGTGTTTTTGCGTGTGTTAAACTATCCGTACGACTGCGCCAAATGTTATACTTTAAAGTTTACATTTAACTTTTTAAAGAACTTTATTTTGATTGATTTGATGATATACTTAAGAACGATTCTAAAGAGAATGACTTAACATTACAATGATTTTAGTTTATATAAAGAAAAGGTGCTGATTAAGCAATGGAATAATTCCTTAATATTCTAGATTTAAACTTCTTAGAACTAAAGTGCAATTCGGCAGAAATGCACGTGTTGTTTATTCCATGAGAGACGCAAGTCAGCAGAATGGTCTTCTTATCTTGAAAGGTTCTGAGAAATAAAGTGCTGTTCGGCTTGAATGCACGTGTTGTTTATTTCATGGGAAACGCAAGTCAGCAGAATAAACGTCTTATCTGGAAGGTTCTCGTATTTCATAGAAGGTTCTGGTTTCTTCTAAGTGTAGGCAGGATATTTTCATATAACATATATAACCAGATTAATAACCTTTTCTAATCTCGATCGATCTTCTAGGATCGAGCCTCAGCATAGATTGTATGTCGGTATTAGAATCGACGCGACAGGTTTGAACCTCAGAAATCCGATGCCAGTATCGCAAAAGCGTCGACGTAGTGTAATTGGGCGTAATGTATAACTGATGAAAATTAAACAAATAATTTATTTTTAGCTAATTTAAAACTTAAATCGAAGGAAAAAATCGCTTTAGGATTCAGTCCGCCCTGCGGATTACTTATTTAACCCTAAAACTTCAGGCTTATTTTTTGTACGAAAGACTTTAAACATCAGTGTATGAAAGACAAACTTATTTTTTTATTAGAGTAATTTTTAATTCATATTCTTACTTTTAGCTTTAACGGAACATAAAGAAATCGAGTTTAAAGAAAGCTAAAAATTTAATAAAAACAAAAGTATATATTTTGTTTTAAATATAATGTTAAAACCTACTAGGGCGCTTAGATCTTTTAAAATTTGGTATGTAAGGAAAATAATTATATTTTGATTAAACAGTTTTAAGAACAAGAATTTTTTTTTTATTTGTTTGCTTGCAACGCAAGCAATACAAACAAGATCAGTCTTGTCTGAGTGCCATGCCAAACGAGGTTGGGGGAAATGAAAAAGCAGAGGCACTAGCCAGGGCGGGAGCAGAATACATAATACCACAGTCGCAAAATAAATAGAAGGGTGTGTTGTTAAAAAGGGAATCCAAAACTGGCGGGCATCTCCCGGAGAACAACGCTCCAAAGCATTTCTAAACAAGCCAGATAAGCACAGAACAAACCAACTTCTGGAATTAAACAGGAATAGCCTACGAATTAGCAAAGTGCTATACACAGACCAATGCCGACTCAAAAAACACGTGAACAGACAGGGTGTAAGTAACATAATTATGCTGCCATTTCTGTGGAGTTAAGAAGGAAACGCCACTTCATTTAATTTGCTACTGCATAGCAAGAGAAACAACCAGGTCGAAGCTATTTGGATCTGCATAGACAGGCCTTAATACCTCAGAAATGTCACCAAACAAACGTATATGTTTCTTAAAGGAGATTGGTGTTGGTGGTATACTTCATGACACCATTATTAGTAATATAAAACAAGTTCACATCTAGCGGCTGAATTTCTATAAGAGTATAAAAAACAGAAAGATTATAGAATGTATTAAAAAAAGAGCCCGCAATACGAGCGATTCCCGTCGAAACCGTTTCAGCGTTGCCAAGTGTAACCTTGATAAATAACTACAGAAGCAAGTGGTCGCAGTCGTCATGGGGCGGACAACGTGAAACATTTGCTTAGGGTAAGAATTATTACATGACTTGATATTTATTCCACCATACAAGAGGTGGACTATTAAAAACGTAAAAATGTAATTTTTTAATTTTATTAAATGTGAGTGTTAGGTCCTAAAACATCGAATCGGCGAATAAAATAAATTGGCTGTTTGAATACACTCCCATAAATCAAGAACACCTCAAACGATTTTAACCCAATATCATACAGAAGTCTTGTTGGTATTAGATTTTGGTAAAAAAAAGGGTTGAAAGTATTATTTAACCAATTTTAATTAAAACCATCATTTATGCATAACCTTAATTGTTATCTCGATTTCCTTTTTGGATTTAAAACATTTTTGCCTGTGGCGCATGTCGCTTTTAGACAAAAAGTGCAGGATTTTTCTAAAAAGATAATTAACAGGAAAAGATTTTTGCTACCTGCGGCGTGTTTTTCCGGATTCAAACTTTTTTCTGTAGGTTTGAGTTAACTTTGTATCTATTTTGGCCTGCGAGCATTTAAAGTATTATTCCTCCAATATTTTCTGAAAATTTTATATCCGACGCATTTCTTTAAGAAATGTCTTCTCTTTTTTTTTTAATTTTCATTTGTGGATTAAAAATTACTACTCATAATTTTGATATTTGTCTAGGAAAAGTGCTCAATCAGGATCTCGTTTCGAGGCTTCATACCACCTCTGCCACCCCTTAGGGTCTCGCCCGCTAACGCGTCCCCTACCCACGCTGCGTCACTGTAGTCCACCATTACCTTTCTTATTTTGTTGGACTAAAAATGCATTAAAAATCTAAAATTAAATAATAGTTGACTTACCTGTATATTGGTAAGTTATCTTTAAAAAAAAATGATTTTAGTGTAGGTGAAATGAAAATAATATAATGAAAAAGTGAATGATTTACTACTAGGAACAAGCAGAATTCTAATGTATTATTCTGGTTGTGTATCGCCCCGTTTGTCACTTACACACAGCTGACTAAATAGACTTTTCGCGAATTGAGTCGCGGCTTATACTGATATTTTTGGTAAACCGGCAACGTTCGTTTTACGCATTTCTCTTCTCTTATGCAATCCTTATGGCCAATGCAAAAATCCTACCCCTAGATAGAAGCCTGGCCACGCGGTATCTGGAACTGGCGCACCCCTAGACATTAATTAATTACAGGTAACACATTTTCAATATTATTAAGTCATCGACTTTCATTTTAGCTCGTCTAAACTAACCATTAAAAATAAGTATATGTTGCGCATGTGAGCTAAATTGAATTAATGTGCTGGGTCTCTTGGTCCCATGTATGCAGTTTTGAGGTTAAATAATATACCATAGTAGGCATTACAATTTTAAACGTTAGTAATTATAAGGAAACCTTGAAAAAAATAAATAAAGAATTAGTAATTTTACTAAAAAATAATATAATAAATAAAAACAAAATTATTGTGTATTGATAACGGTATTGATGATTACAGAAATGGTGACAAGCACATTTCATAGCAATAATTTCTTTATTAAAATAGATTTTTTATTTTTTTCTAGTAACAAATTTTGTAAAATACATAAAATCAGTATAAAATCAAAAAGAAAAATATTTTATTTACCGCAATATACGGATCACGGTAGTTAATACTTACTAACGCAAAAGCTGACCTGGACTGGTATTCTCATAAATCGGCTTAAAAGCGTTACGTTTTGAAAACGCTCAGCGAAACGCACAACATCCTTTTCGCATGGCATTTGCGCTGACCGATCCAATTTGGCGTTGGTAAATGCGCCCTGGGAATGGAACTCGCTAAGCATCCTTCAAATTCTTCCTTTTTTTTAGATTTTTTACATTTATGGCATACATTAGAGATTTTCACCCCAGTTAGTTATTTTTGGCATTTATTGAAAAGAAAACATCGAAAATCTAGAGAAGGTAATGACTAGAAATGGTTTTAATGATAAATATTGGGCTAGCGGTGTCTCAAAATGATTGTAATGACCCCTACACTCCTAGGGTATAATAATGTTAATAATGTTTTGTTATGATTTCACTTAAGCTTTGTAGCATGTCTGGAAGTACAGTAGAATTTTGATGATCTAATACATGAGTGAGGGAGTGGCAATTTCGACCTTTTTGGAATTTCGTAACTACTTTACTACTTTATTGAAGTCTATGAAACTTGAAGGGGTTGTTAACTCTATGAAGATCTTCGACTGTGCAAAGCATGAGTTTCATAGTTCATTTCGAAGTAGATTTTTAGATAGGTCGAATGTAGGCTAAAAAGTACCACAGTTGCGCGAGCTTGGCCGGGCATTGATGTGCCCTCAGATATCCTAATGCCCCTTTATAGTTGTTTAGATCCGGATTTTAAATAAATGACACTAATGGAAAACCTAACCTCAAACACCTGCAAAATCGCACAGCGACACACTGCCATTGCATTGGTAGAAATAAACGGGCGCCGAATTTACATCCACCGGTCGTTAGTTGCATTGACCCCTGTGTATGCCCTGAACTAAGTAAGATAAAACTAGTATAAAACAAAAAGCATAATATATTATGTTTATTAGTATAATTTTATTATATCTAAAAAAGATCATTTCTTTTGGGATAGCTCTAAATGAGAACTAAATATCTTCCAAATTTTATTAAACCGACATAAGCTAAAAACATAATTTTAATCTATATCCTTGTTTAAACCGCCGAAACTACTATCGAAAGCCAAAGAATGTTTTAGGTTAATGACGTAATAGAAAAGACACCTGCTTCGTAACTGAAATTTAATACAACCCCAAATTAAATTTAACCGATCTATACGTCTTCGGGAGGTTAATTACAAAGACTCATAATTTACACACTTATTTAGGAATGTTGAAAATTTATGACTTCTTCCCGAAGCTTAAGGTCTTATAAGGGAGAAAAGGGGTTTATCAGATATTTTATATGTGTAGATATACGCAAGTTGCAAGTAGTTTTGAGAAATGTATAGCCCGAAAGTTAAAAACAAGTCTGCCAAATGTTAATTTTACATTTAAGCAATTGTTTTACATAACATTACATGTATAGGGGAGGAGAGTAAATTAAAATTTTTTGGGTTCTTTGATTTTTTCAAGGGTTGTCATAATTTCTAAGAGTCTGCCAAATTTTAGCCATTTCAACCATTTCTGGAATTATATTAGAATTTTGATGATCTATACATTAGTGAGTGTGTGACAAATTCGATGCTGGAATCATCATCTATTGAGGTTTATGATTGTGCAAAGTTTCACTTTTGTAGCTCATTTCCAAGTAAAGTTATGATAGGTGAAATGTGGGCTGAAGTGTTGTAAAAAAAGGCGGTACAGTAGTTAGGGCGAAATTGGCGGGGTAATGCCGATGTCATGCCCCAGATTTTGACTTTGTTATCAATGTGATTCAAAATATTTTCACAAAAAATTATAGGTTTTTATTACAAATTTTCTTAATAAGTTAATTGGTTAATATCACAAGAGAATGTTTCGTGCAATTTAAAGTGCGTCTATGCAGAAATAAACTTTGCGACTAAAAGATTACCAGAGCTGGAGCGCCATTTAACGCTTAATTGTTTCAAAGCCTCTTTTCAATTTGTAATAAGGGAAAATTTTATATATACTACCGGTTTTAGAACTAAAGTTACTTTTTAACGGTTTTAGTTTTTGTTTATTTTATTAAAGTTTTTGCTATTAACAAAAGTTACATAACATAGTCCTTAAGGATTATTTTTTATTATTTTCTAACCGAGTATAGTTGTGTTTTTTAGAAAAAAGCCTGTCAATCAAAAATATCAAGTGGCAAAATGATGGACTCCCAATGGGTTCATCTCTTTCGCCAGTGGTAGCAAACATCTACATGGAGGGGTTCGAGGACCATGCGATCAACATAGCAAGAGTCAAACCAAAACTATGGCTACGATACATGGATGACACATTTATTATATAGCCGGAAAATGATGACGAACTACAGAATGTTCTACCCATTTAAACGGTATTCGACCAACAATCAAGTGCACCATGGAAATTAAAAAAGATTCGGCCTTACCTTTTTTGGATGTTCTTGTCAAACGATTAGACAGAAACATTCAAACCACTGTATATAGGAAACCTACACACACGGGACAGTACCTAAATTTTAAGTCTAATCATTCTGTTGCTACAAAACAAGGAGTTATAAGAAGTTTGTATTTAAGAGCCGTAAATATTTGTAGTAATAATGAAGAAGTAACTTCAGAAATTAACAACATTAAAAAGGACTTACAACAGAATTGTTATTCCGAGAAGTTAATAAACTCAACGATATTTAAAATTAAAAACAAACTAAATGTACCAAATTTTCAAAATAATAATCCGTTAGGTGTTATTAACATTCCATATGTTCAAGGGATTTCAGAAAACATAAGACGAATAGCTAAACACTATAATATCAAAACAGTATTCTCTTCGGGAAATACGATAAGAAGTTTTGTAACTAAAACAAAACCAGACAATCCCTCAAATAATAAGGAATCATATGTAGGTGAAACCAAACGAAACGCCCTCTTCAGGTTAGAGTAAATGAACATCTAAAAAGTACCCAAGTAGGGGATATTGAAAAATCCGGTTTAGCAGATCATGCATGGTCAAATGATCACAGGATTCAGTGGTCAGAAGCTAAAGTTTTACATAAGGAGTCGCATTGGCGAAAACGAAAGTTTATTGAAGCTGCGTTTATAATGCAGAATTAAAAAGTTTTCAGTCAATCAAGCACGGACATACCAAACATATGGAAACCACTCCTTAAGGAAAACAGGCGTTTTAGGATTAAAAAAGGGGGGCGGGCCGTCACATCTGACTGCACACCAAGTAGTATAAGTAGTAGCCTAGAGACTAGATTGTTTAGATAGTTTACATTTGATAACGGTTAGAGATACTTACTAACCGAAACGTCGTGTTTTAAAATAAATAAAGACAATGGAAGTCCGAAATTTTATTTCTACTTTCTTATGTTCTTGGAAATCCGTGAGACGTGCCTACTAAGTCGCGGCTGGCACGTATGTATTTTTGACCATCTCTGAGACGTACCTGATACGTAGAAACCCGTACATCAAATGTACGTCTTAATTAGTACGTAGGAAGTACATATGTTAACTTAGTTATTCGCGGATATAAAAACGTTAAAAGGACGTCCATGTGATAAAGCTTGTTACCTGGGACTGCATGCTTTTAGTGGTTGTGACACAACATCGGCGTTATTCAATCGAGGCAAAATTCGATTTCTTAAAACTTTGAATAAAAATCCTATAATAACAGAGACGATTTTGGTATTTGATAACCCCAATGCAGGACTAATAAAAGTTGTAACCGCTGGCGGACTGTTTATGCTAAAGCTATATGGCGCAGACAGAAAATATCTCACGTTGGATTATCTGCGGTATACCAAGTTTGTATGGGCCGTCAAGAAAAATTCCTTTAATCTTGCGTCACTGCCCTCAACATACGATCAGTGGCGGTTATTCAATAAGGGCTTCAGTGCTGGCTAATTTTGAGTACAGTCATATATTTTTTTTACTACAGAATATTTTATCCTTTTTTTCTCACTAATAAGGAAGGTACAAGCCTAAAACATTTGTATAATTGGTACGAGGCTACGAGGTGCAAGCCTGCGTTTTTAATACCGCTGTTTGCTATTCGGTCTCTTGTCGTGGTGTGGTGAGCGTTGTGCGCTGTAGAAAATGATGGATTTTGTTGGTTCTGTTAATCAAACTCCCCCGAATAAAGCACGGATTAATACAGACTGTACCACATCTGAAAAAGGATAGAACTATTCAACTGACATCACAGCTATGCAAAATTTTGGAAAATCGGGGTAGTTTCCCGTTTATATTAAAAGTGATGGGAACTGCAAAAACGTTTAAAAACTAAACTATCAATTATGTACTCTCGCGACGAATATAGATCTATGACAGGAGCGACTGCCCTTTTAAAGTTTATTGTTAATAATAATTTAGAAGACGTATTTGCACAAGTTCAAAAACTTTTACAGATAATTATTAGTAACCCAATGACGACAGCTGAAGCTAAACGTAGCTTTTCAACTGTTAAACGTATAAAAACATTTTTGCGTAATTCAATGAGTAAAGAACCACAGTGCTTGCAGTTTTATCAATTGAAAGTGAGTTTATTAACCTAATTGAAAACTTGAGAAAGTGATTGAATCTTTTGCAAAAAAAAAGACAGACGCATTTATCTTTTACATAAAAATAAAAAGAAGTAACTGTTACCAAAGACCATCTATTAGGTAGGTATATATGTAGTATATGTACAAAATGTTAATATATTAAACCTCAATATTTCAAAGTGTACTAATAAACAAATTGTTCGACCGCTTTAAAAATAAAACTTAAAACCTGTGTTTTACGTTCGATTAATGTGACTTTACAAAATCAAAAAATTGGGTAAGTTTTTATTATTTTTAACACTTTTCTTAAAATTTGTCTTTGTTCCCCATTCAGAACCGCCACTTCTGAACCTCACGCGCCGCCACTGCATACGATACGTGCCATCATAATTCCTTACAAACCTATTGTCAAGTCCAGAGCTGGCCGGAAGTTCACAAAACTCCAGAAGATCATGGAAGGGCAAAAACCACAACGGGACTAGACGCAATACGCATCTTAAAGGAACCAGCGCCAGAGGTTCTACTTAAGAGTATCTCATATAGATGTCAGAAAGGTTGTGGTCCTGATTGTGGTTGCAGCAAGATTAAAATGTCAATTTTGTGTTTGCACAGCACTTGGACGTCCTGCGAAGACATTGTTTACTACATTGTGCTGGACGAAGGTAATGAAGATGCGGACAACGTTTCTAATCAAATACAGAACGATGAAGACCACGCCGACCTTGCCGAATATGACGCCGAATTCATGTCTGACTAATAATAACAAATGCGACTTAGCTTCATGTCATATGTGATACCTACCAAATTAAAAAACGCTCCGATGAACTTTACCTCAAGGGTGGTGTGAAACGAGTTGAAAATTATATTTTATTATAGATCATGAATAAATAAATGGATCCATGACGGATCTGGTACCTTTATAGCTAGCCTATAAGCACTGTTCAAGTAAAGCCATAATTTCAGCCCTAAAAACAGTTATTTGTAAATATCTCAGAAACTAAGCCTCCTACGAAGTTTTTGTTTATAACCAAAATTATTGAACAAAATGTAGTCTACTATATTCCGGAAACCTCATTGATGCGATGCTCCGTTGTCAAAAAAATTGTCATTAGCATTCATGGATTCTGGCCAAAAATCTAATCAGCTCGTAAGAGTATCGAACACTGTTTTACTTGTAAATTTTATGAAAATCGGCTTAGCGGTTAGGAGTTATCGTGTTACGGATAGACACACACACAGACAGACATCACGACAATATTGCTAAGATAGGGCAAAATACACCCAAATAACACATTTGCGGCATTATCTCAAAAAACATTTTTTCGTCGAACATAATACCTTCTACAACCATTGCTGCACGGGCTTGAAAGGTAAAAATGCCCATATCGAAGTATGTAAGGGCGCATTTCAAAAAATTATATCTTTTATAACGTAACGTCCAATGAAATGAATCAAGCATCTGCTTATTGAAAAAAATATAGCAGAACTATTTGGTAGCCATCTATGTTTTAATCCGCAATTAAATGATTTTGTTAAAAATTGCAAACTATCTTTCAACGCTTGCGCGCCGTAGAGTGAAAACTATTGGTCGGAGCGAATAAATGAAAAGAACCAAAGTTGTGCAAAATTTTGTTTTCTACATATCTTATTTAAATTTTTTTTATGGAACCCACCCCAATGGTGCTGTTTTCCTCCGAACGCCGCAAAGCAGAGTTTTTATCCCCCCACCACTCGAGCGGCAACCCCTTAAGGTCGCAAACTTAGGTGGACGATCAGGGGACCTATCTATATCATCCCACAAAATTTCATTTCTGTTCGACCTTTTCCAAATCGAAACCTCGCCTGGCCTATCACCACAATATTTCAAATGTAGTACGTATCTGTTAATAAATGGAAAAGCCGCCATTTTGGATCTGCTATTTTTATTTTTTTTAGGTTTAATTCAAAAATCATACCTTTAAGAGCCAAAATTTATAAAATATCGGTTTTTAAATGAAAAGGTCCGCCATATAAAATTCGCAATTTTAGATCCGCTATTTTGACTTTTATTTTTAGTTTAATTCAAAAGTCATAACCAGCGATTCTAAAATGCAATTAAATTGTATTTTTACATGCTACCTAAGAAATTGTGATAAACAATATTAAATTGCATTGTCACCAGAACTCTATACACCTGTCAAATATAAAATCTCTAGCTCATCAAAAGTAGTTAAAAAAGCTCGGTTTCAAGATTTTCAATTAAAGCATAATAAAACCGTTTAATAAAAAAAATTACGGCGACCCGTGGCAAGTTTGTTAGCTCCCGCTAAATTTCGCGGTTGTTTATATCTATTTTTAAAACCACACAATTGTATGAAGGGCAAAGCGCATTTCGCGTATTTGGACATGCGCACCAACAACCAGTGAGATCCTTGTCGACCGCCTCGAGAAAATGGCGTGTTAATTTCATTCTCCAACTATTTCAAATTTCTACACCTGAAAGTGCTCGATTTTTGTGTACTGAAGCATAGAACTAGAAACTTCAACCCTTCAGCTACGTGGTGACATCATTAGATCCATTCAGGGGCCCCTTGGAACGTGGAGAAATTGGCTGCAACTGGTGAGTGCATTTGTATCTGATTACCGTTGTGTGACACAAATAATTTAACCTATGGACCTTATTAATTATTTCGTAATTCATATCAATATATTTATGTTTGCTCGTGCTTTCATTAATTAATTTATAGTCCATTGCATTTATCGTTTTTCTTACCGCGAGTTAACATAAGTGGTCCTTCGAGCCGGATTAATTATTTAAAATTTACTCCAAACGACGGTATTAATAGGTCGGCCATTAGTTTCACCACGCCGAAAACAAGGCGGCCTTGAAATTTGCCAATCGTATTGAAGCGACGGTATCGGTAGCGGCACGTAGGCACGTGTCTCTCGCGTGGTCGATTCAGTAAACAAAGCGAAGGAACCACAAAACAAAACAAACAAAAACATTTCTCATTTATGTGTTAGGGTGTTTCATATCATTTCGATATTTAAAACAATTTTCATCAATTGCGATAAATTAGTGCATATTTTCGACAATTCGACATTTTTCTATTTCAGAAGCATTAATTTAGCATTAATTGTATATTTACCGACAATTTCGTCATTTCAAAGGTAAAATCATGTCTGTCAAAAAAGCCGTACAAAAACGCAAGGGGTTTTTTATCTGCGATCACCGAGTGTTATGTGTTTTCACAGACCGCGGCAAAGGATGAAAAAGCGAGAAACGAGTTTCAAGTGAGGTATTCCGATTTGGATGAAACCTTCGATAAATGCATGCTGGCGCATAATGACGTCATTATGTTGATAGACGACGCGGACGACGAGGAGTTTAAAACGCAGGATGCGATCCTTTCAGAAGCTCGTAAATATTTTTATGCGTGTAAGGGGGTTTACTCTAAAATATTTCCGGTTGAGGCCCCAACCCTTTCGGGATCATATGTTCGACAAAACGAATCGAAACTCCAAAACTCAAAGAGTTAGGTATTCCCATATTCCGAGGTGATAAAAAATTATGGCCAAGCTTTTTCGATCTTTTTAATAACATTATAGATCAAAATCAAAGTCTAAGTAACGTCCGAAAACTTCAATATTTATTTTCATATCTCGAAGATGAGCCTTTAAAATTGATATCAGGGATTAGCTTATCTGATCAAAATTATAAAATTGCTTACGACAAATTAGTCAATAGATATAAAAACAAGCGAGACCTCGCAAATGATGCTTTAAGCTCAATTATGAACTCCACCTTAAAAAACGAGTGTTCGTGCAACTTTAATTTTAAATTCAAATTTTGCGCCAAATTCCCGTATTCGGAAAACCCACACAATTTCAATTTGATTGGCACAAGCAAAACGCTAGCGCCATCTACGAAAAATTAATCTGCGCAAAAAGGCGTAACCAAAAAGAGATTCGTCTGTCGTATTCTATCGAGATCACCACGCAGCATGGTGATAAATTCTATTAACCAAAAAATCCAATAACATTCTTAGAAAATCAAACTAAACCATTACACAAACAAGTGATTCTAGTGTGGATCGACTGCAACGACTGGGCCAGCGAGAGGAGCTCCTCTGGACGACGGAAACAACTGAAAAGGTGAGTGCAAATCCTCTATATTGTCTTTGTGTGGCTCGGAAAAATTAATATTTTTACATCGTCCTTTTAAGGATTTTTGCACCCAGATTTTATAAAACGACCAGCGCGCTTACAGTCCCGCCGCTCTACCCCTCAAAACAGCAACATTTTCTGGTCCCACGACCCAGATAGTTTTTTAAAATTTGTTTGCTAAGAATATTAGATTTTTCGCCTCGCCATTTTGGTTTGTTTGTTGCCGTGTCCGGTTTAGAAAGGAGGTTCCGTCCCCCCTTGCGTGACTTAACGGTGGCTCCACCCACATTTCATTGCAGCCGAAATTGGCACTTGGTACGTCGTTTGTTCTGTTTCAAAAATCGAAATTTGTTTAAATAATAGTTATTTGTTTAAATAATATGTTATAGTTATTCAAAACAACAAAAGTGCTTGTGAGTTAAATGCTTTATTCTTATTTAACAGGTAAACAAACACATCTAGTAGAATTAGTATTTACCTGTAAATAATAAGAGAAACGGTAGTAGGTACAAGTTGTTTTGTGTGCATTTATTTTGGGAGAAAAATCGCGACCTAGGATAACAGCTGTTGATAAGTTTTTGCATTTATTCGAGAAATCGATAATAAAATATATGCTTGTTGAACTCTTTTGGACTGATTAAAGTCAATAGGGGTCAAGTGTTAGTTTTATTCCTTTTAAATATTTTTTATTTTTTTTAATTAACAATATGTCGTTAAAAAAGCTTGAGAATCAACGCAAAGTTTCAATATCTCGTATTACGGAAACGTATAACTTGGGAACAAAAGCTAAATCAGATAGTTCTTCCTTGCCAATTTTTAAGGCGTTTTACGAATCGTTAGATGATCACTATGAACAATTTAAAAACATTCATAATGACATCATAGGTCTCTTGAAAGACGACGACGATGATGAATTCGAAGTACAGGACAAAATTATGAAAGATACGGATCTATTCTACCACCAAGCTAAAGTTCTTTTTTCGAGTTTATGTTCCGATTCAGTTCATTCAAATTTCACCCCCGCAACTTCACACTATTCACGTAGCGATGATCTGGGCCCTTTAAAGGTACCTTGCTTTAATGGAAACGTAAAAAAGTGGCCAACCTTTTACGATGTTTATTCTTGTTTGGTTCACGAAAACTCTAATTATTCCGATATAAGGAAATTTCAACATTTGCTAACCTTCCTTGAGGGCGAACCACTTAATATTTTAAGTTCTATAAAATTAACGGCAAGTAATTACGCAATCGCCTGGAAGGTATTAACAGATCGCTATCAAAATAAAAGACTTTTAGCCAGTACCTACTGGAACTCAATCTACTATGCAAATTCTTTAAAGGGAAACCAGTCAGCAAAGGATCTTAGAGTCTTGGTAGATACCTTTTACGAGAATATTGCGGCGCTCGAAAATCTTGAATTTCCAGTAACGTCGTGGTGTTTTTGTTTATTTTCAATTTTATTATCAAAAATCGATCAAACCACAAGAACCGCTTTCGAATTAAAGTATAGTACTACCGAGATTCCAACATATCAAAATCTAATTCAGTTTCTTATTAACCAATGCCGTGCTCTTGAAACAGTACAGCTATCTCCCCAAAATACGCAAATGCAACCTTCGCTTCAAAACAGCAAAAACCAAATTATTCGAATTCTAGTAACCAAAAATATAATTCTTATTCAAATAATCAGTACAAATCAAGCCCTCCATCAAATTTTTTAGCGCATACGCACTCACAAGTATCAAATAAACAATCCAATACTCAATTTCGACAAAACCAACAATCCTATAAGTGCAAATTATGCAATAATTCTTTTCATCCACTCTCGCAGTGTGGTGTTTTTATCTCCAAATCTCCTTCAGATCGTTTTACTTATGTAAAACAACAATCGTTATGTATCAACTGTTTACGTTTAAATCATCAAGTAATTGACTGCAGTAGTACCTACAACTGCAGGGTATGTCGACATAGGCACCATAGTCTTATTCATCTATCGCAAACGACAGATTCAATCCGTCAGAATTCAAGTCAATCCTTTGTTAATTCAAACCAAAATTCAAATCAAAATTCGAACTTAAATCAAAGTTTTAATCCAAATCAAGTGGCCGTGCCTAGCACAGGCACAAACTTATCGTATCAGAATTCAAATTCAAGTCTTAGCCAACAGAACTCTAGTTTTGTTCAACCCAGTTCAAATTCAATTCAAATCAATTCGAATCCAAATACATCTACAAATCAATACTCTTCGTTATCCACCTGGACGCCCCGGACGACAGTGCTTCTAGCGACTATAAAATTAGAGGTACTGGATAGTCGGGGTAACTACCAACCTGTCCGAGCACTTCTGGACAGCGGTAGCCAAGCTAACCTGATAAGCGAAGCTTGTCTTAACAGGTTAGGCTTGCCAAGAAACAAAATTTCGGTCCCTGTTCTGGGACTAAATCAATCTTCATCGGCCACTAACGGCATTTCTACTTGCACTATTCGAGCCCTAGGCCAACAAGAGCCTACTTTTTCTATTCAAGTCTTCGTTTTACCGAAACTCTGTTCGAATATGCCCTCAATACAGGTAGATTCATCCAATTGGAGTCATATTTCAAATCTAAAGCTTGCAGATAACCAATTTTACAACCCTGGTCCAATTGACTTACTCTTAGGTGCACAACTTTACACAGAAATCGTCCAATCAGGACGAATTCCAGGACCTCACGGCCAACCCTCCGCTTTTGAGACAGTTTTTGGGTGGGTCTTGATGGGCCAAACTCAAAGCATAAATATTTCACCTCAAGTCAATTCTTACTTTACTTCCTGTGAGCAGTCTCTCGACTTTAACATTCGCAGATTTTGGGAACTAGAATCAATTAAGTCAAAAACGTTTCTCTCACCCGAAGAAAAAAGATGTGAAGAGATTTTCCAAAAAACTACCACTAGAGATATTTCGGGCCGATTTACTGTAAATTTGCCTTTTCGTCACATTGACCCTCCTGACCTAGGAGACACATATTCAGTGGCCTATCGTCAATTTTTGTCTCTTGAATTTCGCTTAATAAAAAATTCAAATTTCTATAGTATGTACTCGGATTTTATGAGAGAATATCTCAAAAACGGGCACATGTCTTTAATTCCAAGATCCGAACCTAGACCTCAGTTATGTTCTTATTTACCACATCACGGAGTCCTTCGTCTTGACAAATCAACGACTAAACTCCGGGTGGTTTTTAACCCCTCGATTAAGGGTTCGAAAGGCCTAAGCATGAACGAAACTCTTTTAATAGGACTAAAATTACAAGCCGATATTTCGGAAATTCTATTAAAATTCAGATTTTATTCTATCGTATTTTTGACTGATATAAAACAGCACTTTTTACAAATTCAAATCAATCCAATTCATCGGGACTACCAAAGGCTACTTTGGCGATTTGATCCCAACGAACCCCTGCAGGAATACAGGCTTAATACAGTGACGTTTGGTGTTAGTTCAAGTCCCTATTTAGCTATCAGAACTCTTAGAGAACTAGCCATCCTGGAGGCTAAGAATTATCCTGAAGCATCCCAGGTCCTTTTGAATAACATTTTCATGGACGATATTTGCTGTGGAGCTAACTCTCTAGAAGGTGCTTTATCACTTCAAAAGGATCTCATAGCGTTGCTCAAATTGGGAAAATTTGTCGCCCGCTGATTGTCAGATCCCTGTTACCTTTGAAGACGATTCTTCAACATCGATTAAGGTGTTGGGCCTTCAATGGCACCCTTCTACAGATATTTTTACCTATTCTTGTACCCCTTGTGAAAAACCTTGCACCAAAAGGAATATTTTATCGGCTATCGCTAAAATTTGGGATCCTATAGGTTTCTTATCGCCTGTTTCATTTTTAGCCAAAGTGATTATGCAAAAACTTTGGTTATGCAAAACTGATTGGGATGAAATACCCCCCGATCCAATCAAAACTCTTTGGAATCAATTAAATAATCAATTAACCACTCTTTCGAATCTTTGTATACCTAGACATATTTTTTCGAATAATATTCAACGATGTCAATTGCTAGGTTTCTGCGATGCATCCGAGCTAGGATACGCTTCTTGCGTATACGTTCGCGTCGAATTACCAAATAAAATTATCAAAACTGCTCTAGTCATGGGCAAGTCAAGGGTTGCTCCCTTACACACTATTTCAATCCCACGTTTGGAACTACTTGGAGCTACTCTATTAGCTGACTTACTCGAACTAGTTATTCGCACCTATTCATCATTACTCGTAATCGATGAAATTCTTGCGTTCTCGGACTCACAGGTCACGCTTCATTGGGTCACATCTTCACCTCACAAGTGGAAGACCTTTGTGGCAAACCGCGTAAGTCGTATTCAAGAAACAATCCCCGAGGTCCCATGGTATCACATAACTTCACTCGAGAACCCTGCCGACTGCGCTAGCAGAGGGTTGTCGCCCAATAACTTAATAAATCACCCTCTTTGGTTTCACGGCCCTCCATGGATTACCTTGCCCACTACGGAGTGGCAAATTCAAAGGTTTATAAATGAACGTTCTTTGGGAGTTCCAGACGAGGTTCTCAAAGAAGAAAAACCGGAAAATTCAGTGGTGCTGACGGCAGAAATTCAAAATCAAAACTTTTTTGATAGATTAATCGATAAAATATCCAATTTAAATTCCATTCAAAAAATCATTTGTCATTTTCTAAGACTTATTCACAATCGAAAAACCTCAGTTGACCCTTTATCCGGCGTTTTTTCCGCTTTCGAACTACACAAGGCTCTACTTGTTTTAGTTAAAAGGGTCCAAGAAGAGTGTTTTTCGGATATCATTCAAAAAATTCAAAATACTCAGCTATTACCTAAGCCGTTTCGCAAACTCGCGCCCTTTTTGGACGAATTGGGTTTCCTTAGAGTGGGCGGACGCTTACGGCATTCTCAACTCTCCTTTGAGGCAAAACATCCCTTACTATTGCCGAAATCTCATAGATTAACCCAATTGATCATTATTCAAACTCATAACGAAAATTTACATCCCGGAATAAACACAGTCCAATACTTAATTCGTCAAAAGTTTTGGATTATGTCATCACGTCGAGCTATTCAGAGGGTTTTATTGAAATGTATTCCCTGCTTTCGCTTAAAACCAAAACCTTACACTCCGTACATGTCGGATTTACCTTCTTTTAGAACGTCACAATTAAAATGTTTTTCACACGTTTGCTTAGACTATGCAGGCCCAATCAAAACCTTTGTAGGTCAGAGACGTCGTGGAGCACAAGTTGGTAAATCATATATCGCAGTCTTTGTCGATACTTCTGTCAAGGCAATCCATATCGAGCTTGTTTCGGATTTAACCACAGAGGCGTGCATCGCTGCGTTACGACGCTTTGTCGCTAGACGTGGCACTTGTGTCCAAATCACAAGTGATAGAGGCTCAAACTTTGTTGGGGCTATTAAGGAGCTCCATAATCTTTCGAAATTAGCTTCTGAGAGCTTAAAAATCAAATGGTGTCTTAATAGTCCGGGAGCCCCCCACCTAAATGGTCTAGCAGAAGCAGGAGTCAAATCTATAAAATCACATTTGTATCGGGTCATCGGTGACCAGATACTAACCTTCGAAGAGCTCTATACTCTCCTCGCCCAAATAGAGGCATTACTCAATTTTCGACCCCTTTGTGAGCAAAGCTCTGACCCAAACGATCTTACGTCTTTGACTCCGGGTCATTTCCTCACAATGGAACCCCTTAATTCGTGTCCTGATCCTGACCTTTCTACCCTTAAAGTTAATACCCTTAAGCGTTGGCAACTTATCCAACGAATTCATGCCGATTTCTGGAAGCGTTGGAAACTCGAGTACTTAAATACTTTACAACAGCGTTCTAAGTGGTCGGACCCTTCGGTTGAAATCAAGCTAGATACGCTTGTATTAATTAAGGATGAAACTAGGCCGCCATTACACTGGTTGCTGGGTAGAATAGTATCTGTACATCCTGGTCGGGATAATCACATTCGAGTTGCTACTGTTAAAACACAACACGGACTTTTCACTCGTCCCGTGGTCAAGTTGTGCCCACTACCTTTAGATGCGCACTAAACTCCCAAGCAACTTCTTTTGTTTCGTGTGTCGTTATCTAGGATATATATTTTTTTTTCATTTTTTTTCTTTTTGGTCTATAAACCTAAAACGGATTTTAATAACCTACCCTTTAAGGTTTTGAATTAACTTATATTTTTTTTTATATAGCCATTTGTTTATTCAATTAATCTCAATGTAAAACTTCGTTTTAAGTGGGCGGAAAATGTTCGTGCAACTTTAATTTTAAATTCAAATTTTGCGCCAAATTCCCGTATTCGGAAAACCCACACAATTTCAATTTGATTGGCACAAGCAAAACGCTAGCGCCATCTACGAAAAATGAATCTGCGCAAAAAGGCGTAACCAAAAAGAGATTCGTCTGTCGTATTCTATCGAGTTCACCACGCAGCATGGTGATAAATTCTATTAACCAAAAAATCCAATAACATTCTTAGAAAATCAAACTAAACCATTACACAAACAAGTGATTCTAGTGTGGATCGACTGCAACGACTGGGCCAGCGAGAGGAGCTCCTCTGGACGACGGAAACAACTGAAAAGGTGAGTGCTAATCCTCTATATTGTCTTTGTGTGGCTCGGAAAAATTAATATTTTTACATCGTCCTTTTAAGGATTTTTGCACCCAGATTTTATAAAACGACCAGCGCGCTTACAGTCCCGCCGCTCTACCCCTCAAAACAGCAACAACGAGTCAGCTAAAGAATTACGTAATTTAATTGACACCTTTTCTGAATCCCTAGAAATTTTAAAATCACTTAGCTTTGACGTTGACAGTTGGGACTTTATTATTTTTTTCATTATGTTAGAAAAATTGGATATTCCGACGCGTTCAAATTTCGAAATGAGTCACGCCAATACTAATACGGAAATTCCCACTTTTCAGTCACTTTTTCAATTTCTAGAAAAAAGATGTAAAGTTTTGGAACAGCACCCAAAAAGGTGCCTATCTATCAAAAATCAAATTCTATGCAAAATCAGTCTGGGCAAAAGCCTACCTATCAAAATTCAAATTCTATGCGAAATCAGTTTGGGCAAAAGCCTACATATAAATCATCCAATTCGCCTTTTATAGGACTGGCTGGCACCTCAACTAATTCAAGTACGGGAATAAAATGTTTCCGGTGTAATCAAGGTCACGTGCTTTCGAAATGTCAAACATTTCTTGATCTCTCACCTATCGATCGCCTATCTTTCGTCAAGCAGAAAAAATTATGTCTAGCGTGTTTTCATCCCTTGCATGGTGTAGATACGTGCAAATCCAAATATTCATGCAGGACTTGCAATAGTAAAAGGCACCACACTTTAACTCATATCTTAGAAACTAATCAAGAGTCTGGAAGCCAAGATACTAGTCCTGTCATTCACACACCACCTGTCAATAATCTTCATGTGTCATTAAATGCCTCAGGACCTTCAGATACCTTTCTTTTATGCACCGCCATAATAGATGTTATGGACGGTTGCGGAAATTTTCAACCTGTAAGGGCACTGCTTGATTCTGGATCACAGACAGGATTCATCAGTGAAAAGTGTATTCAGCGTCTTAATCTTCCTAGGCGAAGTTACACCACTGAAATATTCGGATTAAATCAGATGTCTTCTTTTACCTCCAAAGGGCTCGTTCAATGTCACATTAAGCCACAAGGACAAGTCACTCCTTTACTTAATTTCGAAGCAATTGTTGTTCCACAACTATGTTCCAATATGCCTACATTCTCTTTGAACGATAATCAGTGGAAACACTTGGAAAACCTTAAACTTGCCGACCCATCTTATTTCAAATCTAGACCTGTGGACGTGGTTATTGGTTGCGAGCTATTCGCACAGATATTCAAGGAGGGCAGGGTTCTTGGACAGGTAGGGCAGCCTTCAGCCCTTGAAACTATCTTTGGCTGGGTCGTCATGGGAAAGGTTGACGAAGTAGGTAGTCTTACGGAACGAACCAGTTGTTTTTTAATGAGTCATTCACCTCCTTTAGAGGTCATTCTCCCTAGGTTTTGGGAAATCGAACATTTGCCTAAAAAACAAATCTTATCAAAGGAAGAAAAACAGGCAGAATCAATTTTTACTGCTAGTGTAGTACGGCAACCGAGCGGTAGATTCATGGTAGATCTTCCGTTTAAAGATAAAATAAACCCTGACCTAGGAAATACTTATCCGTAAGCTTATCGTAGATTTTTACTTCTAGAAAATAGATTAATCAAAAATCCTGATCTGTACACTGCCTATTCAAGGTTCATGCAAGACTATATCGATTCTAATCATATGAGTTTAGTTTTATCTAGTCAACCAAAGGTCGACGTATCGTGTTTTTTAGCACATCATTGCGTACTAAAGCCGGAAAGCTTAAGTACAAAATTAAGGGTAGTCTGGGATTGTTCGGCAGTCACCCCAAAAAATACTAGTCTCAATGACACATTGTTATCTGGACCGAAACTTCAAAAGGATATTGCTTCTTTACTCCTTACGTTTCGTCTTAATCCTATTGCCTACATTGCTGATATCAAACAGATGTTCCGTCAAGTCCTTATCTATCCTTATCACCGTCCTTATCAAAGGATATTGTGGAGGTTTTCTCCACAGGACCCACTTTCAGTGTGGGAACTTTCTACTGTCACTTTTGGCATGACATGCTCACCTTTTCTAGACATGCGTACCTTAAATGAGCTGGCAGAGAGAGAAAAGGAACGTTTTCCTATGGCTAGTACTGTTCTAAAAACGTCAATCTATATCGACGATATCTTGGGAACTAGCCCTTCGCTTTCTGAAGCTCTCTCCCTTCAAACAGAACTCAATGATTTGTTGAAGTCGGGAGGATTTGAACTTAAAAAATGGGCAAGCAATTGTCCTGAGTTATTGGCAACATTGCCAGAGTCCGATCGTCAAATGCCTCTCTCTTTCGACAAGGAGGAACCCCACTTTATCAAAGTTTTAGGACTTCAATGGCATCCAAAAAACGACATTTTTTCTTATCAATGCCGAATGAAGGACAAACCCCCAACCAAACGTTCTATTTTATCTATCATAGGAACAATCCGATAGGTTCCCTTAGGTTTTCTTTGTCCCTAGCAAAATTTATTTTGCAACAGTTGTGGATATCAAAAATAGGCTGGGACGAAGAACCAGATTCTTCTATCATCGACTCTTGGAACAAACTTCGTTCTGAATTCCCGCTTCATTCCAATTTTCAATTACCCCGACAAATCAAACTGTCAAAAACCAATACCTGTCAAATCATCGGCTTCTGTGACGCTTCAATTCGAGGCTACGCAGGCGTCGTATATTTTCGTGTAGAAGAGGAAAACAATATATCTGTTTCTCTCATATCTGCAAAATCTAGGGTCGCGCCTATAAAGTCACAAACTTTGGCTAGGCTAGAACTCCTAGGCGCATTTCTTTTAAGCGAATTAATTGACTTCGTTTTATCTAGCTATGAAGGAAAAATAACTTTTACAAATATCGTTAATTTCTGCGATTCGCAAGTCGTATTGCACTGGCTTTCATCCCCTCCTAATCGCTGGCAAACCTTTGTTGGAAATTGAGTCAGTAGAATCCAAGAAGTCATTCCCTCAAACTCGTGGCGCTAGATTCCTTCTGCTTTGAATGCAGCCGATATTGCGTCACGAGGGGCCACCCCTTCACAGCTCATGTCACATGACATGTGGTGGAACGCACCGTCGTTTTTGTGGTCTCCCGAAAACGAATGGCCCGATTTTCACAAATCAAAAATGCCGATTGATTTCGGAGATATTAATCTGGAGGAAAAGCCAAAAGTCTGTTGCAATGCGATAATTGATGTCAACTTCTTAGATCAGCTTCTTATCAAATATTCATCTATATCAAAAATTCAACGTATCATTTGTTATGTCCTTCGAATAGTTAACCTTTTTCAAAACCATTCCTATCAAAAACCCACTAAGCCGCCGGACCAAAAAGTTATTTTTGAGAATATTGTTTTTCCTACCACCGGTGAGATGCAAAGTGCGTTACACCTTCTTATCAAACGCGTTCAAGGTTCTTGTTTTTCTGAGCTTTTTTCCGCGTTATCTAAGGATAAACCAATACCGAAACCTTTGCGAAAACTTTCACCTTTTCTTGATGAGAATAATATCATTAGAGTCGGTGGCAGATTACAAAAATCGGACCTTTTGTCTTATTCTGCAAAACATCCCGTCTTACTTTCGAGTGACCATCGTTTAACTACTCTTCTTATCGAGTCCGCTCATCGACAATATCTTCATCCTGGGTTTAAAACATTACATAATCTGCTTTTACAGCAATTTTGGATATTATCTGCCAGACGGGCAATTCAAAGAACCATATCCAAGTGCTTGCAATGTTTTAGAATCAACCCTAAACCCTATAGACCGCCCATAATGAGTTCACTTTCCGCTCATCGAATCAATCAACTTAAACCTTTTTCGAGTGTAGCTATCGACTTTTGTGGACCTTTCTTTGTGATTCCTCATCGTTACCGTGGTTGTAAAGCTTTCAAACCGTATGTCTGTGTGTTTGTCTGTACGGCCAGACATTGCGTGCATTTGGAATTAACCATGGAACTGTCAACCGAAGGGTTCGAAGGTGCATTCCATCGATTCATTTCCAGACGCGGAAGCGTGACGCAATGCTGGTCAGATCAAGGCAGTAATTTTATAGGGTTTCGTAACCAATTACTGGATTACGCAAGAAGTGCTGCCACCAGACTTTCTATTCGTTGGCATCTGGGACCTCCTCTCAGTCCACATTTCAATGGCCTGGCAGAAGCTGGCGTCAAAAGTTTTAAAACTCACTTTGTACGAGTTGTCGGCGACCAGAAGTTGTCTATCATGGAGATGTCCACCCTTACCTGTCGCATAGAAGCCGTACTTAATAGTCGCCCTTTACCTCCTGCCTCTTCAGACCCACACGATCTTCAACCTCTTACCCCTGGGCATTTTTTGACACTTGAACCCCTTAATTCAGAAATTCCGGAGTCAGATTTGTCCGAGGTTCCCCTAAATCGGCTCTCGAGATGGCAACTAATCCAAAAACTACATAATGATTTTTGGAAACGGTATTCTATAGAGTATTTGCATACGCTACAACAGCGACACAAGTGGGCTGATTCGTCCCCAAATATCAAATTAATTGATTTGGTTATCATAACAAGTGATCACATTCAATCGCCTTTGAAATGGCCGGTCGGTCGGGTCATCGAACTGCATCCCGGCGGGGACGGTCAGGTGCGTGTTGCGACGGTACAAACGGTTACCGGTGTTTATAAGCGGCCAGTTGTAAAACTGTGCCTCTTGCCAAATTAAAAGTAATTTTAATTTTCTACCTTTTACCGGGTATTACAATAGGTTTTTTTTTTATTTTTTTTTTTTGAATTTTTTGTTTGTTTGTTTTGCCTTTTTCGGGATTTCGTTATCTCTAAATAAACTTACGATACTTATCTGTTTTCATTCATTTATATTTATCGGTCGATTCTTTTCCTTATATCTATATCTGTCCGGTTGAGATTCTAAAATTGTGTGTTTTGGAGGGCAGTTATGTTAGCTCCCGCTAAATTTCGCGGTTGTTTTTGTTGTTTTTAAAACCACACAATTGTATGAAGGGCAAAGCGCATTTCGCGTATTTGGACATGCGCACCAACAACGAGTGAGATCCTTGTCGACCGCCTCGAGAAAATGGCGTGTTAATTTCGTTCTCCAACTATTTCAAATCTCTACACCTGAAAGTGCTCGATTTTTGTGTACTGAAGCATAGAACTAGGAACTTCAGCCCTTCAGCTACGTGGTGACATCATTAGATCCATTCAGGGGCCCCTTGGAACGTGGAGAAATTGGCTGCAACTGGTGAGTGCATTTGTATCTGATTACCGTTGTGTGACACAAATAATTTAACCTATGGACCTTATTAATTATTTCGTAATTCATATCAATATATTTATGTTTGCTCGTGCTTTCATTAATTAATTTATACAGTCCATTGCATTTATCGTTTTTCTTACCGCGAGTTAACAAGTTAGCCCGGAGGCAATTGGCTCGGTGTCGAGTTGGCCCGGCGCAAGGAGGAGTATTCGTGTAATAAAACCGGTTAAAAGTAAAAATTACCAAGATACTCAAAACTACCTCCTAACCATTTTTGTTCTAGGCCAAAAACCTATCTATCAAGCCGCCTCCATAAACTTTCTCCCTCTACTTGCATCGTGTCGTGAGGTCAGTCGAAACTTTTTGAATTTTGGAATCACAAGCCTTTGAAGGAAGAAGTGTTAGTTATTGTTGTTATTGCGTTTTCGTCTGGCTCAAATTAGAAAAACCAATTATTGAAAAAAGAAGTAGAAGGTATGTACCATATTCTAAAACGTAATTTTAGTTCTTTGTTGTTTATATTGTACGTTTACGAAATATTTTAAAATGCCCTATTTGCGTATTTATATTTGCCTATTTTTTTTCTTATCAAAGCCTTTTAGTTGCCCGCCGGGTCTTGTCGAGCTATATTTCTTTAATGGACATGAAGCTTAGGCTTATGTCAATTATGGCTCACCAAAAAAATGTCCGCCTACGTCCGTGATTTTGGCTTATATGCATTTTAAACAGTGATTTTTTTTACATATAAATTTTTATTGACTTTTTATATTTTTTTTAATTTAATTTTGTTTTTCTATTTGGTACAAATTAGAGAGATAGAAAAAAACCTACTTCCACTTCCATGCAAGCCTAAATTTAAAGACGATTAAAGGTTAAAAACGCATCTTGATATTGCAAGCTGTATTGAAGCTACGGCTTTTGAGAAGTATGCATTTTGGGATTTCAAGTTTGTGTAAAGTGATTTTTTATAGTTTTTTTCAACAAATAATCTAACTGGCACAATAATTTTAATCTGTTTTAGTTTTTGTGATATTACATAAAGTTGATATTTTTCTTTCCTTCTTCTTTTCCTTTTTTTTATTCGATTTTTAAAACAAATTTTAAAAAAATCTGAATATTGATAATTTTAAGTTTTTTGATAAAACTGTGGAACAACTTAAAGTTAAAAACAAATATTTATTTGATATATTTTTTTAGTGTACATTTATAAATGTTGTAGCCTTCCAATAAAAATAATTTCTTAAAATTATTTGTCATTAGTTAAATGCAGTGAATAATTTTCTAACCATTTTTTGGGTTAGCAAAAAATCAATTTGTATAAAACGGTGACCAATAATTTTAAAAAATAATATCATACCATAAAAAATTAACAACATAAACAGGGGTGGATTTAGAAATTTCATTTAAGGGGGGTATCAATGGCTAGTCTTCAAAAAAAATATGCATAGGAACGAGAAGGTGTGTTCTTTGTGTCAAAACTGAATATAATTCCCATTTCTCCCTCACTCCTGCGCCTGACATAAAAAATACAATATACTTATCACACATCACCTCATTCCGTTTGCTCCATGACATGTGGGACAACCTGTATAGATATATTTTTTAACATAAACAGTATATTATCATCAAACTCTGCCTTTTATTCAAAGAAATTGCAAAAAAAACCCAACAAATAATTTAGTCCCCTTTTTTGGTACGAATACTCGTATGTGCGGCGGTGAATCAGTTACAGCGAATTGTACTACAGCCGGACCAGAAGGTGTATTATGTGTGTATAAAACTAAATATTTTTTGGGATTGGGGGAAAATCCCCCCACCCCTCCGTTGATCCGCGCCTGGTGAAAATAGACCAAATAACTTTAAAATTTTAATGTTTTTTTGTATGGGTTAGGATTCCAGCTTTGTTTGTAAAAATTAAAACTAAAATTTTATACTTATAATTTTCTTATTTTTTGTAAAAAAATATTGTTTCTAACATCTATATGTGCAAAGTTTTTTTCCAGCACTTAAAGCCTATCAAAACTCCGCTCCGCTCGATTTGTTAAACGGATTTTGTACGCGGGACAGTATCGTTTTGACCCTTGGCAATGGTGCATCAGGGATTTCCGAGGGGAGGGGCCAAAGTTGTCATATATATATTTTTACTGACGGTTTTTCTAGGTCTAAGCTGTGAAATTCAGCACCAAAAGAAGAAGGGGAATACGGGGGAATTTTGCCACCTTAAGAAAACTAGCAAAATTTAAGCGTTTAAAGTAAAATTTAATTGTCAAATCTTTTTTATTTAGTTAGCCAGGGCTATCAAAACGGACGGGCCACGATCCTCCACTTTGTTGACGTCACATCCGGGGCTGATTTTTTTTGATGGTTGCGTCACGACACAGCTGATTGTCTTTAAAATATTGGTTGGAATGACGGTTCATAAATATTTGATTTTTTTTTTAAATAAAGCCGGTTTTAAGATTGTTTTTACTATATTCTTGAAGAGCAATTTTTTTAAATGTATAGTAATCATTAATTTTTCAGATCCGCTTCATTAGCTCACACTAAAATTAAATTTACACACAGATGACAAAGTCAAGTACATGTCAAATATAACAGTTTGCATGGCGGGTAATTTGAATTTAAAATAAGGAATGCTAAATTTTGAAGATTTTAACCTTTTAATCATCTTGCATCCTTACAAAAGTTTGGTGGAATATGGGGATGGTGTCTGAGAATATTTCACGGAAATTTCGCCGAAATCTGTAGTGCCATTTTCAAAATATCATAAAAAAACATCTGCCCTCTCATAAGACCCAATGTAAAAATCAGCCCCCGGAATACAGCTGATTTTTTCAGGGTCGTGGCCGCTATTTTTGTGTTGGCCTTGAGTTAGCATATTAACATTCCTACAACTTTCAATTAAAAAATGTTTCTTTTTTGCATAAATATAAAAGAAATATTTATATTTTTAAAAGCTTTCAGTTAGCGGAATTCCCCTATGGTAGGGGGCAATACCGCCACATCCTTGGGCTAATACCGTCATATTAGGTTTTGTTCATACTTGATACTTTCTATTGGTTTAGAAAGATTAATAAATAAAAAACACATCAACTTATTTAATAAAAATGTTTTCATTTTTGAACCTTAATCTAAAAGTTTAAAAACGTTAATCCACCACCATTTGACGACAACGTAAAGATTATAAGCAAAGCAGCATAATCTACTTATTGTCACCCTAATTCTGAAACGATGTAACCCACAAAAAAATGAAAATTCATATTTTTGCGTCAAAGGTTAGTAATTATGCATAGCTATATGCTGCTAAATCATCGCAACCAAAAAAAAATATAAAACGGTAATTCCCGCGATTTAAAATAACCTTATATAATTTGCTTCAAACTTTTCTTATTCCTGTAAAATTTTATTGAGTTGGGTTACGATGTTTTAGAATTAGGCCGACGTTATACCGCAGCCGAAATCAAACCAAGGCGAAGACACGTTATAACTGCTCTGTTTTTCGTAACTGCCAGATCTCGGCTGTTTGTGGTTGCCTAGATTCCTGGAGTGGCGGTATACCCCGTTTTCCCTCAATTGCGCCACCGGCGATTTTTTTTTTAATTGAAGTGGATTTTGTTATAAAATCTTACTAAGTAACGCTGAATAACACGAAAATAAGATTTATGTCTGGGAGGGGGAGCCCAAGCCCCTTTGACCCCCACTGCATCCGCCGTAATGCTGAAATTTTTGATAGAACATCCTGTATACAGGGTGATAGAAGAGGTCATGTCTGATAAAAAAGTTCCCATAATGCATGCGTCAAAACTCTTTCTTTGTCGAGATACAGAGCATTAAATTTGGCGAGTTTTTAAACTTTTTTGATAATAACTTTTTAAAAAAACGCCGTAAAAATATGAAATTGGGTAAAGTCGTGTATTAGAACAAGAGCGATAAATTGAAACAAAAATAATTTAAAAAAAATTAGTTGGTCAATTTTTTTTTGGTACAAATTTTATAAATGACATATTAAACGTTAATTAAAAGTTTTTTTAAATTTTTTGTTAATAAAAACAAGTATCTAGCGAGACATAATAATAAAATATTATTGATATTTTTTAAAAGAATAAGCAAGCAGAAAAGTTTTTTTATTATTATTTTTTATAAATTTTTGGAGGTTATTTTGACAGCCTGCTCCTCAAGTTGTAATATTATCAAAAAAACGAATACCACATTTTTGGATCACAATTAGCTGAGTATTAAGCTGGCTGAGACAGATTTTTGTTTTTTGTAAAACTCTTCTCCCCCCACTTCTCTAATATTAAAAATCCGATATCTGAAAACAGAAGTGTGTTGACCCCCATGTTATATAAACTTTTTTCTCGGAAATAACCCACTCTTTAACCCATGCTGCACTATGGCCCCTAAGTTATGGGACACCCTGTATATATTATTCAAAGCAATGGGTCGCGTTTTTTTATCGAATTCTCTTTTATCGAATAAAGTTTATCGACTCGTAAAAAGCCAAATAAACAAGATTTTCATAATCCAGAAAAATTTGTTGAAAAATGTTTTTTTTTTTATTTGGGCAAGCTCTAACTCATATTCGAGTAGGTATATTAATTTCACGATATACATATTTGTTTCATAAAAAAAGTAATTTATAAAAACCCACTCGTGCATTAATTTTACTATTTATTACTAATAAAATGTATCATAATTTGAGAGGTTTGAAAACAAACTGATGATTTTTCAACAATGAAGTTTTATGCAATTGCTGAATTATTTGACGATCATGTAGTCCAATATATTTTGAAGCTAGTTTTTTGTGAGTATTTGCTTATAAATCAGGTAATTTTATATTATTTATTTATTAATTTCGATACTTATTTGAAAAAAAAAATTTGCAGAAATTAATTTATTTCATAATTTAAAATACATGTTTTTACAACATTTTTGTGTAGGTAGGGCTAATATGTAGGCCTTTTTAATGTAATCCGATATTTCGACAAGTTGAAAAAGGGAATGAACATAACTTGAACTGGAACAAAAAAACTGTCCCTATATGGAATTATACTTTATAAATGCGACATTAAATAACATATGTCACGTGCTATTTGGAAGTCCAGTTTTGACCTTTTGCAGGCAGAATTTTTATTTTCGTTATTTTTGTTATCCTTTATTTATCTGTTAAAAGCATATTTTACTGACTAAGATTTTACTGACCACTGAATTTTCATATTTTTCGCTGTAAGGGCGCCTTGTTTGTAGAAAAACAGACAACTAACCTATAAGTCTAAGCTGTTCCAACAGTGACCTATCACTTAGCTAGCTAGGGTAAGGTGGTAGTGGTTGGGTTTTGGTAAGAGGAGCCAGTTAGTTTTTTGGTGGTAGTACAAGGTTTTCTAGTAAAAAAATATTTTTTAGAAAAAAATGATTTCTACCTAAGTGATAAATAGGTAGGTACCTGTTTGGAAGTAGTATCATCTTTAATTTTTTAGGTAGGATTCGTTTGGACCTCAAAAATTATCGACGTCGAAAAGCATAAAAAGTCGTTGGTCAGTAAAATTAGTCGGCGAACACTGTTGCCAAACAACACATATCTACCAATTTTAATATCTGGTATCAAAAATATTTTAAATTTATAATTCATTTTGTGATAACGTTATATACGCGGCAATACCGTCTCTAAATAAAGGAAATAGAAGCCTGCGTTATTCGAACACTAGTAAGGACGCCTAACCTTTAGTAAAGGATCAAGTTTAAACCAAATAAAGGATAAGTGAAAAATCGGACATGCCAAAAGTTCTTATTAAAAAGCCGTTTTATTATTTTATTTGTATCTGATTAAGGTAAGACTTTTATTTACATTTCTGGGTACCTCTTATTCTCGTAAATGGATTAATGATCGGTTCAAAGGTATTTAAAGCAAAATTTCTTGACAACATTATATCAGCTGTTAATTTTCGGTCTAAGAATCATACCGGATATAATATTAAAAAGCAATGGTTACCCACAGCATTTTTTTAACAAACACATTTTGGAGATAAGATTAAAAACGTGATATCTGTATGTTTCTTGATCTAAACCAGTAATTTCGTCGTAATGGTTTTTTCTGTTTCTATTTTTCATTACAATATGCAATGAACTGGTAATAGTTTGATTAAAAATTATAATTGTAGATTGTTAGTGCTCAAACGTACGTATCGTTACCCTCCATGGAAGGGAATTGTACACGAAGCGAAAAATTTGTATGCAACATTAACGTCTGAGGGCAGCCAAGTTCGTAGCGTAAACTGCTGCACCATCTTTTCTTGAAACATTTCATCCCATATTTGACCTATCTAAAACCCTACTTCGGAATGAGCTACGAAACTCAAACTTTGCACAGTCGTAGACCTTCATTGACTTAACACCGAGCCCTCCAAGTTTCATGCACTTCCATAAAGTAATTATGAAATTTCAAAAAACGTCGAACACTAACACACTGACTCATGTATGGATTATCAACATTCTACTTTACTTCCACACATGCTACAAAGGCGAAACTTGGCAGACTGATAGAAATTATGACCAGACCCTTGGAAAAAGGAACTCCAAATTCTAATTTACTCCCTTTCCCTATACATGTAAAGTTATGTAAAAGTAACATTGCCCACATCCAGAAGTGCTAAAGAGCTGAGCTTTGGCAGACTAATAAGAAAAAATTATAAACATCCTAAAATTTTAATTTGCTTTCCTCCCCTATAAATGTAAAGTTATATGAAAGTAATATTGGCCACATTCAGAAGCGTTAGAGAGCTGATCTTTGAAAGGCCGATAGGAACTATGATAAAAATATAGGAAAAAATTTAAAAAACCCCAAAATTTTAATTAACTTCCCTCCCCTATAAATGTAAAGTTATGTAAAAGTAACATTGCCCACTTCCAGAAACGCTTGAGAGCTAAGCTTTGGAAGACTATTAGGAACTATGATAAAACCATAAGAAAAAATTCAAAAACCCTAAAGTTTTGGCATTGCCAAAGCTTTCAACAATATTCCGCATATTTTACTACTTTAAAACTTAAATATTATCCAAATCTTTTAAAAAGTAGTGGAATCATAACAAAAACATTTTATTTAAAAAGAAGCCAAGTACGTGAATATGGTATTCCGTAAAAAGAATTGAGATAAAAGTAAAACCAAGTTATCTAATACAAATTTCAAAATGAAAGGTTCTTACTAGTTTGGAAAAGTTTTTCTAAACTTGGCTATTACGCCTGCAAATGACCCTTAGCCACAGTCCTAAATGAACATAAAGACGTCTGGCTGTAATAGCAAAGTCTAAGAAAAACATTTCCACACTAGTTAGAACCTTTCATTTTGAAATTTGTAGTAGGGAACTTGGCTTTACTTTTATCTCAATTCTTTTTACGGAATACCGTTTTTGTGTACTTGGCTTTTTTTTACATAAAATATTTTGTTATGATATGTAGTTTCAGATGTAGAGAGAAGAATGCTTAGGTGCATATCATTGAACTTTCTCGAATATAAAGCTTCATTTTAAAGAATAAAATGTCTTTTTAAACCGCTTTTAAGTAAAACAGGGTTTCAATGTTTTTCGAATCGATGTTTTATTTGAAGTGGAAACTCTGTTATCGCCCAAAAATACGGGAAAGCGGAAACTTAATCAAAGTAAATCCTCGCAAGTGGGCCCCATCAGTTGATCACATCAATGGCCCAAAGCGGAGATCTCTCGTAGAATTCTCATTACTTATATCCGCGCAAATGTCGGCAATATTTAACTGAGTGCAGGAATCCAATTTCTGTGGGGATTCGGTTAAAATGCTTTAGGTGCTGAAGTTTTAATTTTTGATTTTTGGCAAACATTTGGCAGTATACGATTTTAAAAATATATGACAGTGTATTTACAAAAGGCGTTTAACGATGTTAGCAAAAAGGGTTTAAGTCATAAAACCTATAGTCCCCAAATATATTCCTGAAAAGAAAAATTCTCCCTCCCTCCATGCACTCTACAACCCCCTAATGCCCATTCATTGACTGAACTACTAGTAGATCTTACATTTTTGTTGGAAGTTTAAATTGACCAGTATGGAAAAGAAGTGATTTCACTAACACTCTGTACAAAACGGAGTTAGAGTCATACTTATTTGTGTTATCATTTTTACCCTCCTAGCCCACGCAGCAATGGCTAGAGAAGGTATTGTTTTCGACGAAAAAATTTTTTTTTGAGATAACGCAAAAATGTGTTATTTAGGTGTATTTTGACCTATACTAGCAATATCGTCGTGATGTCTGTCTGTGTGTGTGTATTTTTTTTCTGTCCGTAACACGATAGCTCCTAAACCGCTGATCCGATTTTCATAAAATTTTTAGGTAAATTAGTATTTGATAGTCTTACGAGCTGATTAGATTTTGGTCAAAATCCATTATTGCTAATGACAGTTTTTTGACAATTAAAAAATTTAAAAAAGGTAACATTTTCCCGGAGCATTGCGCCAATATGCGGTTTTCGGAATATAGAAAAAACTTCGTAGAAGCTTTAGTTTTCGAGATATTTAGAAAAAACGGTTTTCAAAGCTAACTATCATTAGCTTCACTTGAAGTGTGCTAATGCGCTAGCTAGGAAGGTATCAGATCCGTCATGGATCCATTTATTATATACCTAGTTGCAAATAAATGAATCCATAATGGATCTGATACCTTCCTAGCCTATTAGCACACTCCAAGTAAATCCTATGTTATATGAACCTTGAAGACAGTTTTTTTTGTAAATATCTCCGAAACAAAAGCAACTACGAAGTTTTGGGTTATCTATAACACAAATTTTTGAGAAAAATGTGCTCTACAATAATCCGAAAACAGCATTTTGCTGTGACGCACCGTTAAAAAGTTCGCATATTTTAAATTTTTTAACTGTCAAAAAACTGTCATTAGCATTCATAAATTTTCGCCAAAATCTAATCAGCTTGTTACAGTACGGAACACTACTTTACCTAATAGTTTCAGCACAATTGGTGTAGCGGTTTAGGAGCTATCGTGTTACGGACAGACACGCACATATTGATTTTGCATCAAAAAAGTAGTAACACAAGACAGATGTTGCTTTATTTCTTAAAACTAAAAAACATTACTTTATCAAGAGTATTGATCGAGACCAGTCATTTAGAGCTACCTTTCATCATAGCCTATTGATACTCGTTTTCAAAGAGGTTTTTAGGTTTTTTTTAAGAGAAAAAAGGAAAAGATGGGGCGTTAGTTACAAAAATGTATTGAATAATTCAGTAAATTTAATATTTTTTAGTTATTAGTACCCGTGCAAAAGCCACTAAAGGTTGCCCCCAAAAGCCAAAACACTATCGCTCAAAGATGTTTTACTAACCTCAGCTCAAAAATACACAGTGAAATTCCAAACGCACTCCAAAACATATCGCCCATGCAAAAGCTTGAGCTAAAAAATTGGCTATTTAATAACGACAGGAAAAAAAACATATTATTGTGGAAATTCTAAAATGACCCTCGGCCTACTTACTTTGGATATGCTACTTTTCTGTTTTTTACCTTCCTAGCCCGCGCAGCACTGGCTAAAGTAGGATTATTTTCGAAGATTTTTTTTTTCAGATAAAGCTAAAAATGTGTTATTTGGGTTTATTTCGACCTATCTTAGCAATATCGTCGTGATGTCTGTTTGTGTGTATGTCTCGACGTAACACGGTAGCTACTAAACCGCTAAATCAATTTTCATCAAATTTTCAGATAAAATAATTTTCGACACTATAACCAGCTGATTATTTTGGTTAGGTTAAAATCCATTAATGCCAATGACAGGTTTTTGACAATTAAAAAATTGATTTTATATTAAATTCTATAATCGCATCAATATGCTGTTTTCCGAATATAGTAGATTACATTTTGCTCAATAATTTGTGTTATAACCGGAACCTTTGTAAGAGCTTTAGGGTCCATCTCACCGACTTTTTATTCGGTTCCCTAGCTTAAGCTTTCTTATTATAATCATAATATGACGTAATAAGGAACACTTTAGGCTAAGTAACGAAAAAAAAAGTCGGTGCGATGAGCTATTAGTTTCTGAGATATTTACAAAAGGCTCTTTTTAAGGCTAGCTAGGAAGGTATTTGATCATTCATGGATTTATTTATTTTAGATTTAAACTGACTACAATTTTGTTTGTGGAAACTGATTACAATTTTGTGATTTTATTAGTTAGGTATATCTATTTTGAAAAGGAGAAATATTCTTTTTTTTTCAGTACATTACACACACATTATATAAGTTATATAAGTTATTACTAACATGTCTTTGCTACGTTCAAGGCTCGCGTTTTGTGGACTGTTAGTTTATTAACTTTTTTATTTTATTAATACTGTACCCACTTGGTGCATCAATTACACAAAATTAAATATCAAATCAAGTCTGAAAACAACCGAAATTTTGATTGCTCACACTTACCCTTTTTCCAGGCTGCTCCAGCTCCCATATGAGACTCTGAACGGACACAAGATATCTTTTCCGTTCTTTTGCCTCGTGTTGGTCAGCTTCGGCACAAGACCCTCCAATCTAAGCACCTTCACGGTCAAAATCTGAGATGAGAGTGTGAGCGATAAGGCAAATTTTTATTAGGAACCCAATTCCCGAAATATAACGAAATGCTGTATTGGGACCGTTCCCAAACTAGATATAATAAAAAAAAGGCCATTTGGGACCCAATTCCCAACATTACCGCCCACTTAAAAGATATAAAAAAAAACTATTTTTTACCACCAATAAAGGATAAAACGATTTAAGAAAAGAAAAAAAAACAAAATATTAAAAATTCCACCTGTAGGGATCTGTCCCTAGAAAAATAAAAATAAAACTAATGACTGTTGCAGCACACATGATTGTAATAATCATACTTCAGTCAAAAACAAAAAAAAAAGATTCTAAAATTACACGCTAATTTTTTCTTCAAAAAAAAAATCAATGATTTACTGCGTCGGCAACGGACAAACCTTGACTAAAGGGCGATCTAATAAACCTTTGGTGGTCTGCAATTGTACAACCCTAGGAATGCCGTCGGGACTCTTATAAACCTTACTAATACGGGCAAGAGACCAGCGCAGTGGTGGAGTATTTTCCTCCTTGATAACAACAAGCGATCCCACTTGAGGGGGTTTATCAGGAGTATTCCATTTTTGCCAAACTTGCAACTGATGGAGATATTCCATGTGCCACCTTTGCCAAAAACTCTGATGAAGTTGTTGCACTAGTTGCCAACGACTCAGCCGTCCCACTTTAATATCTAAAACATCCTCATCTGGAGGCGCAGTTAAAGGTTCCAATGTCAAAAAATGTCCAGGCGTCAAGCACGAAAGATCACTGGGGTCTGGACTAACACTGCAAAGTGGACGTGAGTTTAAAATGGACTCTATCTGGACCAACACAGTAGACAACTCTTCAAACGTCAAAATCTGTTCACCAATCATTCGAATTAGGTGAGACTTTGTCGATTTAACACCAGCCTCATGGAGACCACCAAAATGTGGAGCCCCAGGAGGGTTAAAATTTCATTTTATTGTCAGAGTTTCAGATGCTTTCTGACAATAAGAATCCAAGAGATTTTTCGCACCCTTAAAATTCGTGCCCTGATCGCAATACAGTTCTAAGACACGCCCTCTACGAGCCACAAAACGTCGTAAAGCAGCCAAAAAGGCATCCGATGTCAAGTCTGACACCAACTCTAAATGTACAGCTTTAGTTGGCAAACACACAAAGAGGCAACCATAGGCCTTTTGCGAACGCACACCACGAGCTCGACTAAGCACAATGTTAAAAGGTCCCATATAATATACTGCACTATGGGAAAAAGGCTTTAACTGAGATATTCTGGCCTTAGGTAAATTTCCCATATAAGGAGAAAAAGGTACAGGCTTTGTGCGATAACACTTATAGCATTTCGATAAGACCGTATGAATTGCACGTTTCACGGACAAAATCCAAAATTTTTGTACCACTAAATAATGCATCATTCTAGGTCCAGGATGACCATTTTCTCGATGAATCTGCTCAATTATTAAAATAGTCAACCTATGATCTCTTGGTAGGAACATAGGGTGTTTACTTTCATAGGATAAATCGTCAGTATGACGAAGTCGACCGCCCACTCTGACGACACCCAGACTATCAATAAAAGGAGCCAACTTTCTTAAACTCTTAGAACAAGATTCATTGTTCATAAGTTTTTGAATATCTTCCGAAAAACACAATTGTTGTACATGCCTGACCAGAATGACTAACGCATGGTGCAACTCTTCAAAACATAGTGCCTTCGACACTACAGTCTCTTTAGACTTCTTTACACGAAAAGGTCTTACTAAATAGGTAACGTTTTGAATTTTACATAATGAAGAAAATCTATTCATCAAATTATCTAACACATTTGACACTATCTCAGTGACAAATGATTTCACTCTTTGTTCAGCAATAATTTCAACATTTTCCCAATCACTTTCTGTAGAAATAGGCCATTGTTCACTCGATAAATATAACCACTCAGGTCCTTGAAACCACACGGAGTGATTCATAAAATCGTTAGGCAACAAACCACGAGATAAGCAGTCTGCTGGGTTATTTTTGCCTTCAACATGATTCCAACAGCTAGGAGGAAGGGTCTCCTGAATTTGAGTCACTCGATTAGCGACAAAAACTTTCCACCTCGAGGGATGATCTTTAATCCAAGCTAAAGTCACTGTGGAATCTGACCAAGCAAACACATTGTCAATTTTTACATCTCGCATATTCCTTACTACAAACTCAGTGAGATTACTCAATAAATGCGCAGCACACAGCTCAAGACGAGGCACTGAATTCGTCTTAAGGGGAGCGACTTTACTTTTGGCACACAAAAGATGCACTGAAATTTCACCAAAATTATCAATTTGTCTTAAATACAAAACAGCTCCATATCCAAGCATAGATGCATCACAAAATCCGTGGATATCACTTTGGATCACATTATCCATGGTTGCACGCCTTGGAATGGATAAACCAGATAAAATAGGCAATTGTGAAAGATACAAGGTCCATTGATCAACAATCTCTTGACCAGGACAATCATCAAAACTCAAACCCTGAAGCCATAGGTTTTGCATCAACGATTTAGCTACAAAAACCACAGGTGACAAGAATCCCAATGGATCATAGATTCTAGCAATCTGTGACAAAATACTTCTCTTGGTACATGGTTTATCTTGAGGATAAACATGATATGAAAACACATCATTTGATGGATTCCACTGTAGAGCAAGCAATTTTAAAACAGATTCACTATCATCAAAGCTAATTGATTGTAAGTGACTTTCTGGCACATTTGCTAGCAATTCTGGACAGTTGCTAGCCCATTTCCTAAGCTCAAACCCTCCACACTTCATTAAATCAATCAGTTGATGCTGAATTTCAAAGGCCTCAGCTAAACTATCAGCTGTTCCCAAAGCATCATCAACATAGGTCTGGCAACGCACAATATTCGCTGCCAAAGGATATTTTTCACAATAATCTTCAGCCAACTGGAGCAAAGTGCGAATAGCCAGGAAAGGACTACAACTTAACCCATATGTCACGGTTCTAAGAATATATTCTTGCACAGGTTCGCTTTGTTTAAAACGCCAAAAAATAGTCTGGTAGGACATATCTTCATGGTCCACTAAAATATTTCTATACATTTGCCTAATATCTGTTGTAAAAATCACCTTTTTCACTCGAAAATTTAACAAAATAGACACAATATCACTTTGGAGTTTCTGACCAGTCAGCAAAACATCATTAATACTCTTATTATTGGAAGTTTTCGCTGATCCATCAAAGACCACCCTAATAGATTTTTTACTATCACCTTGTTTCTTCCAAACTCCATGGTGAGGAATGTAATACTTTCCAAAGTTCCCACTAGTAACAAGACTCATATGGTTCTGGTCTAAATAGTCTTGCATGAACTCTGAATAAGCATTATAAAAAGAAGGATTTTTAAGAAGTCGACCTTCTAGCAAATAAAATCTACGAAGAGCTTGATTTCTAGATTCACCTAATGATGCATGCTCACAAAATGGCAGTTTCACAATATATCTACCAGTTTCGTCCCGTGAATGTTGCTCTCTAAATATTTTTTCATATTTCTCATCTTCCTTCGACAAAGGAATATCACTTGGTACACCCTCAAGCTGCCAAAATCTCTGCAATGACTCATTAACATCCACCACTGATGTCAAATAAGTTTTAATACCAACACTATCATTGGACATGACAGGCTTTTGCACACCGCCCACTAAGACATATCCAAAGATGGTATTCATTGCACTAGGACCACCATTTTGCCCTTTTTTAAACCCTGGGGGTCGATTTTTGTAGATTAGACCTCCGATCGTTTTTAGCCAGCTAAAATTTTTAGCCATATAAAATTGGGCTGCATTGAGTTCAACTAGAACTGGCAAAATATCGTGGAAGGTTTCTGCTCAATATTTTGAACCAAAAAGGCAAAACAACCTTAGATATTAGTAAACACAACATTCTAGAGCTAATTTTCTTACGAATTTCATTCCATGAAGGAAACAGAAACCGTTTTCCGACACGAATTGTCAGTGCAGCTTGGTAGAATTCTTTCACTTATTTCAAAAAATCGAGTTCGCCGTGATTTTCATGACACTTACATTGACAGACAGACAGTATGAAGAAATTTCACAATAAACAAACAGAATTTTTTTTAAAATTATATTACTAGTTATAAAAAAATGATAAGTTGATTTCTCACACGAGCGGATATGGTGTTCTGTGGGGCGGATTATTATCCCAGAGAGAGGCTCCATTTCTTTTAAATACGCCTCTCACAAAAGACAAGAAGATTTGGATAGCTCTACTTGGATAACCTCTGTGGTTCTACACGAAGCCTCACCTATAAAATCTCCTGATGATATAAGAAGAGAAACATAGTATACAAAGTTTTCCATCCCAGAGGGGCTCCATTTCTTTTAAATATGCCCCTCACAAAAGACGAGAAGATATGAATAGTTCTACATAGTCTTGAAGCTTCACTCATAAAATCTCCTGATGAAATATGACAAGAAACGTACCTACCTATAGTTAGTATACAAAGTTAAAATTATCATAAAAATTCAAAATAATGGATATGTATAGGGGAACATCCTTAAATTATGCAACGCAAAAAGTCAGGATTTTTAACTCCCCCTCGTAACGCATTTTCAAGAAAAAACACATTAAAAAAACATTGCGTGTAATCATGACACAAAGCCAATCTCCCCTTCTTGAGTGTTTATATTCCTTATAAGGAATATAACTGGATCAATTTTTTTGAGGGGCTTAAATCAAATTTGGTAATAAAACATTTAAATAATATTGGTGTTCTTTGGATGGTTATACATCATGGGCGTAGTCAGGGTGGGGCACTTGCCCCACCCTGCCTTGTCACCTGCACCATCCTGGCTTTAGCTCATTTAGTAATACAAGAATTAAAGGGGAGCTATAAAATTTTTGGCTTTTTTGCCCCACCCTGAGTGAGACCCTGACTACGCCCATGTTATACATGGTTAGTTTACCAATTTTTAATAGGTGCTTCTTTTGTTAATTTAATTTGGCAGGGTTATAGGTACACTATCTGCTAATAGATACTTACTATAGCTTTTTTAACTATAGACTATAGCAACCCTCACAACTAAAATCATTATTTATTGCTACAAGCCTATGACATATATCCTATCCATTTTTTGTATTTTTTTAAATTTAACTTTGCATACCTATAGGTACTGTCCATGAAGATAAGATGAGATGAGAAGAATCATTGTTTCGACAGTGCTAGAATAAATTATTATTTACTTGTATAATATATTATAATTTTTTTTTGTTAATAAATTATTTAGAAACCTTATTCAGTAGGTACTTTTTTTCACTTTTATTGGGTCACTGAATAATGACTTTTCAGTCCTTTATTTTAAATCAAAAACTTTGAGTTTTTGGTTATTATAGAAAAAAAAGTTATCTAAAAATTTTACATTTTTTGTATCAATATGTTCTAATAAAGAATCTTATTTGAAATAATTGTCTTCTAAAACATTTTCCTTGAACGAAAATAAGTTCAAAAACATTTTCTTTAAATAGAAATTTGTTCGAACAAACTTCTAATCGAACAAAATGTTTTTAAACAATTTTCTGTATAAAGAAAATTTTATTGAATGATTATCCTTTTGAAGAAAATGTTTTTTTAAATTTAATTATTGATTTAGAATCTTGGTAAGGTACTTTATTTTTTTTTATGTATTTTTGGTGATTATAAAAATACTCTGCCAATATATGGGTACCTCTCACACTAGGTACTATAGTTATAGTGTATGTATGAGCTAATATAACTAAAAACTGAAATATATTTTATTCAACTCCAGACTCAATTACCTTTTGTTTGATACCACACAAGCCATCCCTATAAAAAAAAATGGATAAAAAAGGATAAAAAAAATGAATCCATTTTCTATCCGCTTTTTGAAATCCTTTTTCTGACCTTTGGGGGATAGAAAGTGTTAAGTATTAAAATGGATAACAAATTTTTAATTCATTTCAATACAGATCCTGGCATACAAAATAAATCCATTTTGAAACATTCTATCCTTTTGTATACACTTTTTGGCATTCAAAGTAAATCCATTTCAATACACTTTTTGGCATTCAAAAGGAATCCATATCTATGTCATTAAGGGGACTTATTTTTAATCCCCTTTAATCCATAAAATCATTAACCTTTTGAATCCCCTTTTAAGAATAGAGAATCAATACATTTTAATACCTCCTAGATCTACATTTTCAATCCTTTCTTATCCAAAAAAAGGATTTCAAAAAGCGTATGCAATTAGCATTAAAGAGTATATAAACATTCCATCCATTTCAATACACTTTGTGGCATTTAAAAGGAATCCCTTTCTATCTCATTAAGGGTTTTTATTTTGAATCCCCTGCAATCCCTAAACTACTTATCCTTTTAAATCCCCTTTTAAGTATGCAGAATGAATACATTTTAATACCTCCTAGATCTACATTTTCAATCCTTTCCTATCCAAAAAAAGGATTTGAAAAGGCGTATTAAATTGGCATTAAAAAGTATAGAAACGTTTCATCCATTTCAATACACTTTGTGACATTCAAAAGAAATCCATTTCTATCTCATTAAGGGTTTTTAATTTGAATTATCTGCAATCCATAAACTATTTATCCTTTTAAGTCCCTTTTTAAGTATACAGAATTAATACATTTTAATACCTCCGAAATTCACATTTTCAATTCTTTCTTATCCAAAAAAAGGTTTTGAAAAAGCGTATTAAATTGTCATTAAAAGTATAAAAATATTCCATCCATTTTAATACACTTTTTGGCATTCAAAAGGAATCCATTTCTATGTCATTAAGGGGTTTATGTTTAATCCCCTTTAATCCATAAAATCTTTATCTTTTTGAATCCCCTTTCATGTATACAGAATGTATACATTTGATCCATTTCAATAGACTTTGTGGCATTCAAAAGGAATCCCTTTCTATCTCATTAAGGGTTTTTATTTTTAATCCCCTCCAATCCATTCTTATCTAAAAAAAGGATTTCAAAAGGCGTATTAAATTGGCATTAAAAAGTTTTTAAACATTTCATCCATTTCAATACACTTTGTGACATTCATAAGAAATCCATTTCTATTTTATTATTATCGGGTTGTTATTTTAAATTCTCTTTAATCCATAAACTATTTATCGTTTTAAGTCCCCTTTTAAGTATACAGAATTGATACATTTTAATACCTCCAAAATTCCCATTTTCAATTCTTTTTTATCCGAAAAAAGGATTTGAAAAGGCGTATTAAATTGTCATTAAAAAGTATATAAACATTCCATTCATTTCAATACACTTTTTGGCATTCAAAAGAAATTCATTTCTATGTCATTAAGGGGATTTATTTTTAATCCCCTTTAATCCATAAAATCTTTAACCTTTCGAATCCCCTTTCAAGAATACAGATTGAATACATTTTAATACGTTCGAGATCTACATTTTCAATCCTTTCTTATCCAAAAAAAGGATTTCAAAAAGCGTATGCAATTAGCATTAAAAAGTATATAAACATTCCATCCATTTTAATACACTTTGTGGCATTCAAAAGAAATCCCTTTCTATCTCATTAAGGGTTTTTATTTTTAATCCTCTGAAATCCATAAACTACTTATCCTTTTAAATCCCGTTTTAAGTATGAATAATGAATACATTTTAATACCTCCTAGATCTACATTTTGAATCCTTTCTTACCCAAAAAAAAGATTTGAAAAGGCGTATTAAATTGGCATTAAAAAGTATACACTATGTAACATTCAAAAGGAATCCATTTCAATCCCATTAAGGGTTTTTATTTTAAATTCTCTCCAATCCATAGACTATTTATCCGCTTAAGTCCCCTTTTAAGTATACAGAATTAATACATTTTAATACCTCCCAAAATTCACATTTTCAATTCTTTCTTATCCAAAAAAAGGATTTGAAAAAGTGTATTAAATTTTCATTAAAAAGTATAAACATATTCCATTCATTTGAATACACTTTTTGGCATTCAAAAGAAATCCATGTCTATGTCATTAAGGGGTTTCATATTTAATCCCCTTTAATCCATAAAATCTTTATCCTTTTGAATCCCCTTTCATGTATACAGAATGAATACATTTCATCCATTTCAATACACTTTGTGGCATTCAAAAGGAATCCCTTTCTATCCCATTAAAGGTTGTTATTTTGAATTCTCTTCAATCCATAAACTATTTATCCTTTTAAGTCCCCTTTTAAGTATGCAGAATTATAACATTTTAATACCTCCGAAATTCACATTTTCAATTCTTTCTTATCCGAAAAAAGGATTTGAAAAGGCGTATTAAGTTGTCATTAAAAAGTATATAAACATTCAATCCATTTCAATACACTTTGTGTCATTCAAAAAGAATCCATTTCTATACCATTAAGGGTTTTTTTAATCCCCTTTAATCTATTAAATAATTATCCTTTTGAATCCTCTTCCAAGTATACAGAATAAATGCATTTTAATACTTCCGAAATTTACATTTTCAATCCTGTCTTATCCAAAAAAAGGAATCCATTTCTATGTCATTAGGGGGTGTTATTTTTAATCCCCTTTAATTCATAAAATCTTTAACCTTTTGAATCCCCTTTCAAGAATACCGAATGAATACATTTTAATACCTTCGAGATATACATTTTTAATCCTCTCTTATCCAAAAAAAGGATTTCAAAAAGCGTATGCAATTAGCATTAAAAAGTATATAAACATTCCATCCATTTCAATACAGTTTGTGGCATTCAAAAAAAAAAAATTACTTATCCTTTTAAATCCCCTTATAAGTATGCAGAATGAATACATTTTAATACCTCCTAGATCTATATTTTGAATCTTTTCTTATCCAAAAAAGGATTTGAAAAGGCATAATAAATTGGCATTAAAAAGTATACAAACATTTCATCCATTTCAATACACTTTGTGACATTCAAAAGGAATCAATTTCTATCTCATTAAGGGTTTTTATTTTGAATTCTCTCCAATCCATAAACTATTTATCATTTTAAGTCCCCTTTTAAGTATACAGAATTAATGGGCAGTTCTTCAGAAAACCGGTGAAATGAGCTTCCCTTTTTTTTGAAAAATATAATATTAAAAAATAAGCTTTTTATTGTTTTTCCCAGAAAAAAAATGTATATTTTTGGAGAAAAAGTAAAAATAAGAAAAAGAAATATTATTATTCCAAAGTATTGATTTAAAATATTATGTTAGGAACACTGTTATAATTTTTATTAGGACACTTGTTATATTTAAATAGTAGATATGACAAAGTCAGTTTTTGATAATGAACGTTTTTGTCTCTAATAGTTATAAAAATTTTTGAGTAATTTAAATAAAAATTCGTAAACGAATTAGTGTGTTAGCTTGCTTTTGACCCAACATTTATCAGGTTATGGGCCCAGAGCACCTATAGGCAGTTAGTAGGGCGTAACAGAGTGCTGTAATCAGTGCAAAAATTGGCCAAAAAGCAGGCATAAAATCTTATAAAAATTTAAAAAAAAAAACAGAAAAACTGTAATCATGTCCGTCTTGAACAGTATTTCTGTCCCCATCCTAGAAGCAACTAATTACAATAACTGGGAGTTCAGGATGAAATTAATACTGAAAAGAGAGGGGTGCAGTGAAGCTCTAGAAGAATCACCATCAGATAGTGCAACTACTGAAGAAAAGAATAAATTCTTTAAAGCAGATGTCAGGGCGCAATCATTTATTGTTTAGGGAATTTCAGACAAATATTTAGATTTGATTAAAGATTGTCTAAGTGCAAAACAGCAGTTAGAAAATTTAAGAAAAGTTTTTGTAAGAGCTAGTGCATTTAGAAAACTGTCGCTGTGGAGAAAACTTCTAAGTTTAAATCATGCAAAAGATGAAAAGTTAGAAGATCATTTTTTGAAATTCGAAACTATTATAAGAGAGCTTAAAGACCAAGGATCAAATATAGTTGATGGAGATAAGGTATGCCTTTTACTACTATCGTTGCCATCAAAGTATGACACTGTAGTCACAGCAATAGAAACCATCACAGATGTTAAGATAGATTTTGTGAAAGCAAGACTTTTGGATGAAGAGTTAAAGATTAAAGCTAAAGAAGAGAATGGAGATGAAGTAATGTTTAAAGCAAGCACAAAAGGATGTTTTACATGTGGCAGTACACTGCACATTCAGTTCTACTGTCCTAAAAGAAATGGAGAACAAAGTAGTGGTAGAAATCACACGAGATGTAAGCCTAGAGGAAACTATAGAGGTCATCGCGGAAATGCAAGAGGAAATTATCGCAGAAAACAAGACGCCATATCAAAAACTGATAACACAAGGCAAGATGCACAAGTGGCAGAAGAAAACATAATACTGTATGCAGCAAATGTGTGTAAAGAGGATCAAAATATATTAAGTTTTGTCATGGATTCTGGAGCAAGTAATCACTATGTGGAAGAAAAATTAGAAAAATATATGTATGATATTAAAAAAATAGATAATTCTGTAGAGATACATATTGCAAATGGTCAAATATTAAGATCAAAAAAGATAGGTAAACTAAAAACAAAATGTCAAAATCAAATTTTGATAATAGAAGCACTTATTGTACCTGGAATAAAACATAACCTCATATCTGCTTCAAAAATGACATCAAGAGGGCACAGGATAATTGTAGAAAAAGATAAAGCATGTATTTCTGGCAAGAATTTTCAATTAATTTGTGAAAAGAAGAATGGATTGTATGTATTACAAGTTGATGAAATTGTGAAACAAAATGCCGAATGCAACGTTATGACAGAAGAGCAAGAATGGCACAGAAGACTGGGTCATGCAGGAAAAGATGCTATGGTACAACTTGGACTAAAACCGATGAAAGAAATATGTCCACCATGCATGGAAGGTAAAGCTACTAGATTACCTTTTAAACGAAATGAACAGTATACTAAGCAACTAGGAGAGCTTGTACATAGTGACGTATGTGGCCCTATATATCCAAGTACAATAGACGGTGGTAAATATTTTCAAGTAATCTTGGAAGATTATTCACATTTTTTGGTGACGAAAGTTTTAAAAAGCAAAAATGAAGCTGAAAATAATCTTAAACAGTACATTCAAGAATTTGAAAGGCAGCAAAATGTGAAAATAAAAAGATTAAGATTGGATAATGGTGGAGAAGTAACATCAAACAATTTCAAGAATTTTTGTAAGCAAAAAGGTCTAAAATTAGAATATACAGTACCATACAGCCCACAGTCAAATGGAAAATCTGAAAGAATGAATAGAACTCTTTTGAACATGATAAGAACAAAGATAATTGAATCAGGTGTACCAAAAACTTTGTGGGGAGAAGCATTAAGATGTTCTACCTATGAACTAAATAGAACACCAACCTCAGTACTACCCAGAGGTCAAACTCCATCACAAATATACAATGGCAGAACAGACATCAGTAAACTGAGAGTTTTTGGATGTAGATCTTGGTACACAGCTATGCCGAAAAGAAGAAAACTAGAACCAAAGGTCAGAAAAGCAATTATGGTTGGTTACTGCGGTGGTGGATACCGATTGTGGATACCAGAGGAAAATAAAGTCATAAAATCCAGAGATGTACGTTTTGATGAAAACACAATGAAATTAAAACTGAATACAGAAAATGACAACACCAAAAACACAGAAAATGACATAAAAGTAACAAGTCAAATTGAAAGTATTCAAGAAAATAATGCAAACAATCCAAATGAAAAAGAAAACCCAAATAAGGCAGAAAATGATGAATCTCAAAATAATGAAGAAGAATTAGATGAACAAAGTGAATATGAGGATGCAGATATGTCAGAACCACAAACATCCAGAGCTGGTAGAAATATAGTTAAACCAAAATACTTGGATGAATCTGATTGCTGTATAGCTTATTGCCTATTAACAACAAATGAAAGTGAACCTAAAACTTTTAAAGAAGCTATAAAATACAGTGAATGGCAAGAAGCTATTAACAATGAGTTAGAATCTCATAAGAATTTGGAAACATGGACACCAGCCGAGCTACCTGATGATAAAATAGCTATTGACACTCGTTGGCTATTTAAGATCAAAGATAATGGTAAACAAAAGGCGCGATTGGTAGCCAAAGGGTTTCAAGTACCCAACGAAGGTGAAGAATTTAGTTATGCACCTGTGTGTCGACTTCCAACAATTAGAATTTTGATATCAGTTTCTGTTCAGAAGAACTGGACACTACGTCAAATTGATGTTCCAACAGCATTTCTAAATGGTTCATTGGACAATGAGGTATATATCAAGAAGCCAGAAGGACTGAAAGATAGCTCAAAGTATTACAAGTTAAATAGAGCTTTATATGGCCTAAGAAATGCACCAAAATGCTGGAACAACAAATTCAATCAAGTGATGCTGAAACTAAACTTTAAAAGGTCAGAGTATGACTATTGTTTGTACACAAATGAAGATGTTTACTTAGTACTTTTTGTAGACGATGCTTTGATTACCGGACCAGATTGGAAAGTTGATAAGTTGGTGCAAAATTTATATGAAGAATTCAAAGTCAAAGACATAAGCAAAGTCACATCATTTTTGGGAATGGAAATCTTAAAAACTCAATATGGAATCAAAGTGACTCAAACAAAAATGATTTTAAGATTGTTAAAAGAGTTTAATATGACAGAATGTCGACCAATAGCTACACCAATGGAACAGAATTTCCAAGCTAACGATAAGCCTATTTTGGAAAACATTCCATATAGAAGATTAGTCTGCAGCTTGATGTACTTATCTATAGTAAGCAGACCAGATATCGCTTATAGCGTATCATATTTAAGTAGATATCTTGACAAGCCAACAACTCAGTTATGGAAAGCTGCAAAAAGAATTTTACGTTATCTGAGCGCAACAAAAGATTATGGAATGGAATTTAAGAAAGGAGACAGCGGTTTAGAGGGAATGTGTGATGCTGATTGGGGTGGCGACAGACAAACCAGAAAAAGTATAAATGGATTTGTTGGTTTTCATAATGGAAATGTTATAGCATGGCACTCCAAGAAGCAAAACTGTGTAGCCCTGTCCTCAATGGAGGCAGAGTATATTTCAGCCGGAGCAGCAGCACAAGAACTTGTAAATTTAAAAGGTATTGTGTCAGAATTCGGTGAGTCAAAAACAGTTATTTTAAAATTGGACAATCTTAGTGCAATTTCATTAGTTAAAAATTTTGTGAATTCTAAAAGAAGCAAACACATTGAAATCAAATATCATTTTATAAAGGAATTGTGCAACAATAAGATTATTTCTTTGCAATATGTTTGTACCAATGAAAATTGTGCTGATATTTTTACAAAACCGCTTGGTAAAGAGAAATTTCAATACTTTAGAAGAAGTTTGATTAATTAGCAATTTAAATGTTATTTTGGATTTTTAATATTGAAGGTCAGTTTATTTTTTTTTTGTGTGTGTTTTATAATACATTTAAATTGAAGGGCCGTGTTAAATATTATTATTCCAAAGTATTGATTTAAAATATTATGTTAGGAACACTGTTATAATTTTTATTAGGATACTTGTTATATTTAAATAGTAGATATGACAAAGTCAGTTTTTGATAGTGAACGTTTTTGTCTCTAATAGTTATAAAAATTTTTGAGTAATTTAAATAAAAATTCGTAAACGAATTAGTGTGTTAGCTTGCTTTTGACCCAACATTTATCAATGTTAACAAAGCTGATAAATTACTTAGAAAATATATGTAATGAACAAATTTTACATAAAAAAGTCATAACAAAACTAAAAAAACTACTTTTTATCAAAAAACACAACAAAAATAGAAGAATTTTTTAAAAAAGTATATTAACAAAACTGAGGTCAAGTTAACAAAGCTGATATATTACTTAGAAAATATATATTGCAAAGCTTATTGTATTTAAATTTCTCATAACTAAATTTAAAAAACTACTACTACCAAATAAACAAAAAACCTAAAACTTATTATTTTCAAATTTTTAATCTCTTCTTAAACCACTTAAATCTTAAATGAGCAACAATATAAAAAGTTCATCTACAGATAATGGTTTGATGCTTTCGTTGGGAACTTGTTAAAACTATTTGGTTTTCACTCTCTCCAACGTCGATCACATGGATACGAATGATCCCCGTCTGGAACACGTTCTGACATTCAGGAACAAGTGATCCATGCCAATCCACGACCGGTTTCGGCGTTTTGGGCCATCCTCAGGTGAATGTAGGCGATAGCTCCGTGTAGAGCATAAGTTGTGTGAAATCAACAGAAACAACTACTCAGAGGGAAAATACTCCTACCGGCATTGAATTATACTGATGGTTTGATGCTTTCGTTGGGAACTTGTTAAAACTGTTTGGTTTTCACTCTCTCCAACGTCGATCACAAGGATACGAATGATCCACGTCTGGAACACATCCTGACAATCAGGAACAAGTGATCCATGCCAATCCACGACCGGTTTCAGTTTTTTGGGCCATCCTCAGGTGAATGTAGGCGATAGCTCCGTTTAGAGCATAAGTTGTGTGAAAGCAACAGAAACTGCTACTCTGAGGGAAAATACACCTACCAGTATTAAATTATACTGATGGTTTGATGCTTTTGTTGGGAACTTGTTAAAACTGTTTGGTTTTACTCTCTCCAACGTCGATCACAAGGATACGATTGATCCCCGTCTGGAACACGTTCTAATAAGGAACCAGTGATCCATGATCCCCATCATACATTCTCTAGATTTTGCTTTTTTTTCATCTGCACCTTTTTTTGCGTCTTTCTTTTTTTTGCCATTTTTCTAGAAATTAAAAAATTAATGTTTATAAAAAAGTTTATATGTCAAAAAAATGTACCTATTTTTTAAGCTTTTATAAAATTCACTAAAAAGTTAAAAATAATTTGTTGGCATTCGGATATCATAATAATAAAAGCGATGACCGCCTTGTAATACAGTCGAACCTCTATAACTCGAACCTTTTAAGTGGTTCTGCACTTTTTATATGAATTTTAACCTCTTTAACTCGAATTTCTATAAGTCGAACTCTCCATAACTCGAACTGATTTGGTTGTCCCTTGAAGTTCGAGTTATAGAGGTTCGACTGTAATTTTGACCATGATTTTTTGATAAGATATGTTATTACATTTATTATTGTTTGAAAAAATGTTAATTCACTATAACTAGCAAAGAAATGCAATGGTAAGTAAACCCAACCCAACCTGACCCATGCTACCGTTAATTGACTTTTTGTGTTAACGAAAAGGGCCGAAACGTTTCAACGGTCGTTTCTGCCTAATAATTGACCCCAATATTTCGAAAATACTTTTTATTTTTTTGCTACCTAAGCTTTGTCAGTAAATTATACTATAATATTCAACTTTGTTAACACATCCTCAGCTTTGTTACCACCAGTATTAACAAAGCTGATATTAACGGAGCTGAGGAATCTATTCATATTTCCCGCCTAACTCCTTAAAAACAAAATGTTGGGATCTGTTTTTTTGCCCTGTTTTTTATTACGTTTTGCGCATTATTAAGTCACATTTAGATTATTTAAGACATTTTTTGTATTGTCAGGAACTTGACAACAAAGTTGAGAAGGTGTGCTTGTCACTTACCTGTTTTGTCACTTCAAAATTAAAAAAAAAACGCAAACACTTCACAGTGTCCACCTGCTTCTTGACAGCGAAGAATGTGACTAAAGTAAATGAAACAATGCAATGGCGGCTGCTTGTGTTGCCATATATGGATTTTAGTGCGATTTAAAAATTGGTAACAAAGCTGATGCAAAGAGGGTGTGACAACGATATTATTTTAAAAAAATCAGAGTCTTTTGTTGAATATTATTATTTTGGCTCAAAATAGTTTTCTTTGAGTTGATCTTGTTAGAACTTAACTATATTAATGTAAATCATTAACCATAACTTTAAAAAATATGTCGGAATGTGCTCACCTTGGGGTTGTGACATTAACAAAGCCTGAGACCTCAGCTACTGTTAATACAGCAAAAATCCTTAATAATTAAAATATTTTTTCTTTTTTTGGTGAGGTAGCAGATTAGAATGCATTTTATCCTATTTTAAATTAATAAGTAGGTTTCTGCTCCAAAAAATGAGATATTTACCCCTGCTGTGACACTGTTTCACAGGATTTCTGAAGAACTGCCCTAATACATTTTAATACCTCCCAAATTCACATTTTTAATTCTTTCTTATCCAAAAAAAAGGATTTGAAAAGGTGTATTAAATTGTCATTAAAAAGTATATGAACATTTCATCAATATCAATACACTTTGTGTCATTCAAAAAGAATCCATTTCTATACCATTAAGGGTTTTTTTAATACCCTCCAATCCATTAAATAATTATCCTTTTGAATCCCCTTTCAAGTATACAGAATAAATACATTTTAATACCTGCGAAATTTACATTTTTCCCATATGCACAAAGGATCCATTTTTAAAACTGAATAACTTTTGAGATTCAATCTCTTGTTGTTTTTGTACAATTTACGTTTTTGTTAACATTACAGCTTATGAGAAATCAGTTTGTTTGTCCTACGGAAGATATCTTAGCTTGGATCATATGTTTTGCTAGATAGCCCTATAAGTACCTAGTTAAACAAAAAAAAATAATAATAACACCAACCAAATACCTAACCTAGAAAAATGTTTCCATTTATAGATTGGCAATAACTCCAAAAAACTTTTGTTCTTATTTCTTCTATCCTACCCATGTATACAATTTACACAGGGGGTACCATAATTAGCAGAACACCTCAATATATTAGAAACTAGCAGCTTTCAAAAAACTGTTAAACAGGAGATTTTTACAGTTAATTCTTAACTGAAAAATTTCTCTGGATTAAGTTCAAAGCTTCTCTCAAAACTCTCCTTTTAAACATTTTTCTAACTGCTAGTTTCCTATTTATATATAAGTATACATATTATATAGTTTTTTATTTATGTTCTGCTATTTATGGTGCAAAAAAATAATGAAGAAGAGGACACATTCAAATTAACCAACCTTTAATTCATAATTTCTATTCACTTAGCTGAAAAACATCCTTAGCAAAATGGCACCATAAATACTATCCTTGATTTAAAATCCATATAAACACTATCCTTGAAGCTGAGCCACAATAGACCCGATAGTAGTCGCAGTAGAAGGGCTCCAAGGCCCACTCACATATGAATCATGAATCATCCTTGAACCTTTAGCAAATGGAAAAGATGGTCTCATATAATGCGTACTGTGAGAGGAAGTTCACTGGAATGTCCCTATTAAAACAAAACTTATGACTTGACTTGTTCTAAGCTAATGATTTAAGCAATAATCACCTACCAAAAGTCTCTAGCTCACTGAGAAGTATAAAAAATATCTGTTGCAAGATTTAAAAAAAAGTTAGGTAAAGATTCAAGCTAAAAAAACTTTTTGATATAATTTTTCTCAAAATATATTAAATAAAAAAAAAATAAAAAATGATTTTATATAAAACACTCCTGAACTAATATAATATTTGTATTTGTCAACTAATTTATGGTAAAATTGACTGGTAAGAACCTTTTTAATTTCTCTTATACATCTAGTTTATAAATGGGCACTTAACTACCCTCCTTTCTAAGTAGGGGCCTTACAAAACACACGGATTCGAAATAAAATTTAAAACAACGTACCTGGCCAAACCGATCTGGCAATCCAAAAAACACAAGCAAAGACCAAATTGAAAACTCAAGAAAAATTAAAAACATTCAATTTCATTGATTTTAGCACGCAAATATTGACATAACCACAGATTAGGTAAATAAGGACGTAAAGTCACGAGTCGTTAAATACCGAGATGAATTCCAAGACGTGCGCAAGCGTTGATCTGTCACTTCTGCCAACCAATCAACTGAGAGATATGGTTCACCACGACCTGTGGTGGTGTATGGTTTTATACAGCAAAACTTTTAATTCCCAGTTCTTTTTGATGAAAATTCGTCGTTTTTGTTCTGTGAAAATGCCGGTAACGTGCAAGTTGTGTGACAAATTATTTAGTGCCCAATAGGGCTGTCTAACAAAACATATGATCAAGTCCAAGATGTCTTCCATAGGACAAACAAACCGATTTCCCATAAGCCGTAATGTTAACAAAAACGTAAATTTTACAAAAACGACAAGAGCTTTAGTCTCAAAAATTAATCAGTTTTAAGAACAGATCCTTTGTGCATATGGGAAAAATGCGTTTTTCTTAAAAGCATTAAACTAAAGCGAGAAAATCTGAAATAAAAGGGACCATGTTTTCTTCAAAAAAGTAGGTTATGTTTTTGTTTATTTTGTTTTTTTTTAACTTTTTTTCTAGTTTTTTCACTTATTTTGAATTATTACATGGGCGCACCAAGGGGGCGGGGGCGGGGAACTAGGGGCCCGGACCCCCCCAAATCACATATTTTTTTAGATATTTTCCTTATATTTCATGAATAAACAGAAAAAATAGCATACAGTACAACATCATGAGACCTCTGGGGGGCCCCCCAAAGGTATCCGGCCCCCCAAAGGTATCGGGCCCCCAAAGGTTTTTGACCAATGAATCAATGACCAATGAATCAATGAACTATCCAAGGTAGGGGAAAGTAGTTCTATTCAAAGAGCTCACTTCAAGGCTCACTTAACAGAGACGAAATTGAAATAGACTAAACTTTTCTCATCAGATTCAGGTTTTCTATTAGGATTTTTTGTTGTACTTGACTAAACCTTTGCTAAGTAATAGTGTTAAACTGTGAAAAATATTTCACTATGATTTTTAGGTTTAGACAAAGTTTAATTGTTTTAACCCTCCAGTAGTGACATGAAAAAGAGACACAACTTATAGGTAGGTCAGTCCAACAGATCAATATGCACATATGAGTTCCAACCGAGGTTGGTCAAGCAAACTTTTAATAAGTACTTTACAAAATATGTTTATTTAAAAAAATATAAGTAAACATATAAAAAAAAACTTGCAAAATTAAAATACAGTTTTTCCTTGTCATTGGCCTCACACACCATACATCACCATATGATTTTCCATGAACTATAATACATAGGGCTTAAGTACAGTCAAACCTAAGGTTCATCAGCTCACAACAGTAAGTACTGTTCAAATTTTACAACAGTACAATATTCGCTGTTGTATTACTACTGGTACTATTACTTTTATTACTGTTTTTTTGTAACAATATTTGCTCAACTTGTATCTAAAAGTTTATGCAAATAAATATATACTCTACTCTACAATTGGGCGTAACAGCATATGACCCATTAGGAGTATTAGAACTCAAGTTTTTTTGAGAGAAATTGAAAAAAATATCTGAGAGAACTAATTTGTTTTTCTTGTGGTCATCAAAGTCAACAAAGATTACTTTTTTTTCCATCTATTATTAATGATGCCATAAAAAATTTTTTTTGGTAATAAGCTCAGAACAGTACCGTAGAAATTTCACAACAGGACTTGTAGTAGGTCCAGTCAGATACTATACAAATTTTATGGTGTACAAGTTTTAGGTGTCAAAAAGCATGGAAATAAAGGAAAATTTGCACCAAAATAGTTTAAGATAAAAAGAGGTTTGAGTTAGGGAGATTGTCAAATTCACCAGTTTATTCTGAACTGTTTTGAGGTCTGTAAAATAAATATTTATTAAAGAAAAAGAAACTTTGATGATACAGGACTTCACTCGACACTATACAGGACACTACACTACCAAAAGTTTATTTAAGAGTTCTGTAGGATGGTGTACAAATTTGGTTCAGCTCATTATTCACACTTTAACCTCATATTGTTTTCCTTTTCTTTCTTCTCTGGACCCTTTTTTCAACCATCATTTTTAAAATTTTTCAACCGTTTTGAAACAATAATCCATTCAGGAAAGACCCAGTCATGATCATTGCTGTATTCTAGTTTTGAAAGTTGCTTGCCTAGAATAGTAAAAAAATAATAGTGAAATATTTCTTACAGTTTAACACAATTCTATGTTACACTTCTGTAAAAGGTCCACTCAAGCACAAAAAGAGATCCCAATAGAAAATGTTGCCAAAATGGCAGTTACACATTTATCCAAAACAAACCTGACAAAAAACTTTCGAATATTTCAATTTATCCTCTGTTAAGTCAGGTAATAGAGCACTTATCCACTTTTTTTCCCTTCTTTGAGCTGATACCTAGTTCATTTAAATCAAGATGATTTTTTAAGGTCAAAATACTTGGCATTCCATCAAAACTAACATTATCAAGCTCTCCCCATCTGCCACAATTCATAACAGTACAAAAACTAATAATAATGATTCAAACTGAGAAAAAAAGTAAAAAAAAACAAAAGTAAATAAAAACATAACCTGACTTTTGAACAAAACATGGTCCCTTTTATTTGAGATTTACTGGCTTCAATTGATTTTTTTAAGAAAAACGCATTTTTCCCATGTGTACAAAGGTTCAATACTTAAAACAGCATCTTTGTTGTAAATTATATCGTTTCACTTTTTTTACAAATTACGTTTTTGTTAACATTGCGGCTTATGGGAAAACGCTTTGTTTGTCCTATGGCGACCATCTTGGATCGAAAAACAGCTGATCGTGACAGTTCGTTGACAAGCTAATTTAATTTGAATAAACACTGTCATCGGGGTTCTATTGTATGTCTATGCTACGATAAACATTTTTTTTTAAGATTTAGCGTATTTAAATTTGTCAATACTCCCATGGCAAAACAAAATAAACGTGAAATGCATATGGAAGAAATACTGCATATACCTCAAAAAATATTAATCGCAGCACATAGATATTGTATATGTTTGAAATCAAAAAGAAAAGACGAATCTTACACCCTGTACAGGGTGTCCCAAATTCGTTGTTTTTTTGTGGTGTCGGATATTTCTAGGGGAGAATGAAAAAAACTGAGCCCCCTTTGCGACTCTCAAATTTTAAGAGAAGCCTAAAGGTGAAAACTACATTTAGATATAGCAAGCCGTTTTTAAGCTACGGAGTGTTTTTGTCTGCATTTTGCTTTTGTGTAAATAGCTTTCTTATAGATCTTTTCTTGAAGAAGTGACAGATGTCAACAGTTTTTATTTATCTATTTTGGTTTTTAAAATATTGCATAAAGTTGTTATTTTTCTTACAGAATAACTCTAAAACTCTCTCTAAAATTTCCTTTAAAATGATGTATCACATTCAATATTTTAATTTTTTTATTGTTTTCTTTATTTTTATCACCTCTTTATTATTTTTTTATTTTTATAATTTTATAATATTAAAATATTTTAAACCCATTAAGCAAACTATCTTAAGGAAGATTTTTTCCTTAAGCCCTGTGGAATCATGTAGGCCTATATTTAAAAATCAAAAGCTACTTACTATTTATGGCATTTTGATACTTGAGGCGGCTATGTTTGTAAGGCGAAACAAATGCAAATTCCCAACAGTTTCAACAAGTCATAACTATAATACTAGGCAAACAAGTAAAATCTTGATTCTAAATTTTCATCTATCAGTTTTTAGGAAAAGTCCAAAATGTTTTGCTAGTTATGTATATAATAACATTCCTAATGAAATAAATAATGTCACATCAGAAAAACAGTTCAAAAAAAGACTACAGAGCTACCTTATTGATAAATGTTTCTATAGCATTAGTGAACTTTTTGATCATTGACTAGAGTTAAATGTAATATTATATAGTATTTTCTGCTGTAAAATTTGACATTGTATATACTTTTATAAGTCGATGTACAATAAAGAATTGAATTGAATTGAATTGAATAATATGTGGCAAAAATAAAAAAAACAAAAATATAAAGAAATCCCACTAATCCCATAATGAAAAATTAATTTTATGTGATATCTCAAAAACTAAACGTGACAAATGAAATTTAATTTAACAGTTGAATTCCTCTTAAAAAAGTGTCTAAAGAATGTTTTCACAGAAATAAAAATATTAATAAATAAAAAAGTTATAGACCCCTTCCCAAAATGCAGACTTTTTAAAAACACCCCGTAGTTTAAAAACGACTTGCTATATCAAAATATGATTTTCACCTTTAAGCTTCTTTTGAAATTTGAGTGTCGCAAAGGTTGATCAGGTTTTTTTAGCCCCTCTAGAAATACCCGAAACTCCCCAAAAACATCGAATTTGGGACACCCTGTACATGGTGAAGGATAGAAAAAAATTATGTTGGCTTTTAAAGTTCATCATCATCATAATTAACCAAAAAAAATCTACAATTTATTATAGCCCTTTATTTTCAATGATAAAGTTGCTGAGTGCTCCGGTTATAAAAAACCACCCGGTACCTACATAAAATCATACCTAAAAATTAGAATTGACCATTATTTTATACCTTGAATTTTTTATTATACGTTAAGCCCTTCGATCTCGCGCCAATCCCGGTATTCGCGCCAATAATTTAAATTAGACATTTTGACGTTAATTTTGGCGCATGCTCCTTTGATGGAATTCATCTCGGTATTTAACGACTCGTGTAAAGTCACCCAACCAATATGAATAACACCACCATGTCTATGGTGTATTCGAAGAGGAGCCGCTCAAAAATTAATAAAATAAAATTTGAACAAGTGACATTATTTTTAAAGGATTCTAATGGCTCCCCCCGATGCGAAGATTTTTTTTGGTATTTTCGACATATTTCATTAATAAAAACCTAAAATACGGCAGTGGCGTATATAGAAAAAAGTTTCGGGGGGGGGCCAACACAGTTTTGGGGGCTCTGGTACAAAATAGCGCAGGACAAAATAGCGTGGACAAAATGGCGCAGGACAAAATGGCGCAGGACAAAATAGCGCAGGACAAAATGGCGCAGGACAAAATAGCGCATGCCAAAATAGCGCACGTCATAGTCGATTTGCCCTCTCCAGCCGAAGTGGACAAGGGGCCGAGGATAGGTTTTTTTAGTATCCCAACCTGACCCGGTTAGGTTTTTTTACAAAAAAAAACTTGCCTGAACAGATCAGGTAAGTTTTTTTTTTGTAAAAAAACCTAACCGGGTCAGTTTGGGACACTAACCTAACCTATCCTCGGCCCCTGGTCCACTTCGGCTGGGGCAGTTTGAGTGATAAGGTTAGGCCTTCACTGTTTATTAAACTAACCAAGTAAGGTTAGGTTATTTTTTTTAGTATCTCCGAGGATAGGTTAGGTTAGTATCCCAACCTAACCGGGTCAGGTTGGAATCATATATCTATTAAAGGACTATATATGCCCAATAATAAAAAAAGTGTAAGCAACACAGGGGGCTGTGAGATTTTCCCTTGATCCATTTGTCTCTTCTGCGTCTTGGCAACCGCGCCTGTTGAATGATGACGGGAGTCTATTTATGACGCCATTTTATCGTTTTTGTTTTGGTGATGGTTTGTCTTTAAATTCTAAATGTTTTTTGTGATTTTTGTACAAAGATATAACACGTGATTTATAAACGCAGTTCGCGGCCGCAGTTGAGAGTTCGCTAATGCTTAAAATACTACTCAAGACCTTCTGGGGCCAATAGAAAGCTAAATAACATAATACCTATATTATAAATGCCTGCATTATAGTTAAATGGACACGAACTACCAACTTAAATATAAAATTTGGTTATCTCTGAACTGCGATCTAAGAAGAAGCAACTTCATTAAAAGTTTGCTGTGTCTGTAGGGCAGACAGCCAACCAGAAAATGTGTTAATGTATAGGTAAGTAGGTACCTAACTATTGTTTTATGGGGTGAATAGCTGTCACAATCGGTGTACACATTTTTCAAAATCTTGTCACAATCCTTAAACAATATCTCACAATCTTACACACACAATCCCTCACAATCTGGGAAAAGATTCTGGATTTTCACAATTAGTGTACAGACTTTGGGTTAGCTATTCAGCCCTCGGTTTTATGTTTATCATAGATATGTTTAGATTGGTATAAGGGTGGTTTATACAAATCTTAAGGAAATATTTGAAAGGCTGTGCCAAAAGCTGGGCAGTAATGCTTTCAAAGTGCTTCAAAAAGTGAATGGAGCACAATAGTACTTGGGGCACAGTGCTCTCAAAAGGCCTAAGTTTTTTTCTCAGTAAGTAGTTGGTAATTGCAATCACTTATAGTAAATTCTTTTGGGAAAAAATGCAGCACTGGTGTGCCACTAGTGCAACTTTTTGTATTCTTTTGAGCAACTGACAAACTCCGTGTGACACTCAGTGAAAATTTTTTGCTATGGACTCTCCAAGCTCATGTATGTATGTATTCGAAAGTGGTCGCAGGCCCTACTGGACCTCCATGCACTGCGACCACATATGGATCTATTGTGCCCACATACCTACATACTGAGTTTGACTAAAGTGGCACATTTTTTTTTCCACCCAGCACATAAAAAAACTCTGCAGATTACAACAATAAATGATTTAGGCTTAACACTGTGGCTCAAAGATATACCACTAAGGCCTCTGCACTCATGTTACCCTGGTGCACTTTTGTATTCTTTTGAAACTGCACAGGAGCAATTTTTTAGTAGCACCAAAATAGTCTCAGTGGACTACAAGTACCACACTAATATTCACTAAACTAAACTAGCTTCTCTTGCAAAATAAATTACATATATTTTTTTGATATTTATAGTCTTTTTATTTTAATTAATTTTAAATACTTTTTTGTAGATTCATAGGACACATGACTAGGCCTATAGTAAGAACTAAAAAATGATCTACCATTAGAGATCCGTGTGAAACTGTAGCCAGTTGCCCGCAGCCAAAGTGTGAAGTTAGCAGCCAGTTGCCTGCAGCCAAAGTGTGAAGTTAGCAGCCAGTTTCCCGCAGATTTATTGACATTTTATGGAAATTATCCAATCAAGTATTATTTACAAACAAATTCTTAGTAAAATGCACAAGGATATGAACTTGCTCTTGTCTTGCAAGACAAGGTTTTTTGTGCATCACTAGGATAATTCAGCTCACCAAAAAAGACATTGTAGGGTATCAAAATGTCACCAATTATCTCTGGATTATAAATTTCAGGTGACGCAAGGACTCATACCACTGAAGCATGCAGTATGGCAGAAATTACAAAGAAAGCTGCTCAGCTAATTTTGACACAAGCAGGAATATGGCATGTAGTTGATGAGTGTGGATAAAGCATGGATACAGTCCATTGCATCTGGCTGCTGAACATGGGGAGCTTGACCCCCATGAATGTGTTATACCAGGTATAGTTGGTAGGTACTTGTAGGCTTTTTCCTTTTTTTAAAATAATTTTGTTTATGTAATTATACTTAAATTATGATCAATTTTTTTTAATGTAGGAAAAAGATGGGGATATAAGAAACAGAGGATACCAAGATCCTTCTAGTACACAAACCAGGTGTATTCAATACTTCAAAAGCTCAAAGTTTCAGATAATATATTTTTTTTGTTGTAAGAAAAAAAAATATTTGCACCTCTTATACTTGCGTGTGTGGTCAAATATCATCTCTTACTGAACACCCTATAAGTATGTTAAACCCCAAATTTATATATCTTTTCTTTCTGAATTAAAAGTATATGATATGTTGACATTTGGTCCAGTCGTTTTTGAAATATTTGGATTTTAAAAACATGAATAAACAATAAGAACATTGAAATCAGTTGTTTGTTTATCACAATCAATATAATTAGATTTTTAAAATGCCAATATTTCAACAATGGGTGGACCAAATGTAAACAGCATATATTTTTAAATTTAGAAGAAAAATATTTATTAATTTTTGTTAATATATAGGGTGTTCCAAAAGAGATTTACCATGTTTATAACTTTGCGACATTCATTTGTTTTGTTAGATAACAGACAGATCATTTTGAGAAATTACATTTTAAGAAAATCGATATTTTTTTAATTTTTAAAATCTATATTTTTTTGTGTTGTATTAAAAGTTAAACTTTTTAAAAAACAAATCATTGATTTATTGACGGTTTGTGGAAATTATCCAATCAAGTATTATTTACAAACAAATTCTTAGTAAAATGCACAAGGATATGAACTTGCTCTTGTCTTGCAAGACAAGGTTTTTTGTGCATCACTAGGATAATTCAGCTCACCGAAAAAGACATTGTAGGGTATCAAAATGTCACCAATTATCTCTAGATTATAAATTTCAGGTGACACAAGGACTCATACAGCTCAGCTAATTTTGACACAAGCAGGAATTTGGCATGTAGTTGATGAGTGTGGATAAAGCATGGATACAGTCCATTGCATCTGGCTGCTGAACATGGGGAGCTTGACCCCCATGAATGTGTTATACCAGGTATAGCTGGTAGGTACTTGTAGACTTTTTCCTTTTTTTAAAATAATTGTTTATGTAATTATACTTAAATTATGATCTATTTTTTTTCATGTAGGAAAAAGATGGGGATATATGAAACAAAAGATACCAAGATCCTTCTAGTACGCAAACCAGGTGTATTCAATACTTCAAAAGCTCAAAGTTTCAGATAATATATTTTTTTTGTTGAAAAAAAAAATTATTTGCACCTCTTATACTTGCGTTTGTGGTCAAATATCATCTCTTACTGAATACCCTATAAGTATGTTAAACCCCAAATGTATATATCTTTTCTTTCTGAATTAAAAGTATATGATATGTTGACATTTGGTCCAGTCGTTTTTGAAATATTTGGATTTTAAAAACATGAATAAACAATAAGAACATTGAAATCAGTTGTTTGTTTATCACAATCAATATAATTAGATTTTTAAAATGCCAATATTTCAACAATGGGTGGACCAAATGTAAACAGCATATATTTTTAAATTTAGAAGAAAAATATTTATTAATTTTTGTTAATATATAGGGTGTTCCAAAAGAGATTTACCATGTTTATAACTTTGCGACATTCATTTGTTTTGTTAGATAACAGACAGATCATTTTGAGAAATTACATTTTAAGAAAATCGATATTTTTAAAATTTTTTAAATCTATATTTTTTGTGTTGTATTAAAAGTTAAACTTTTTAAAAAACAAATCATTGATTTATTGACGTTTTATGGAAATTATCCATTCAAGTATTATTTACAAACAAATTCTTAGTAAAATGCACAAGGATATGAACTTGCTCTTGTCTTGCAAGACAAGGTTTTTTGTGCATCACTAGGATAATTCAGCTCACCGAAAAAGACATTGTAGTGTATCAAAATGTCACCAATTATCTCTGGATTATAAATTTCAGGTGACGCAAGGACTCATACCACTGAAGCATGCAGTATGGCAGAAATTACAAAGCTGCTCAGCTAATTTTGACACAAGCAGGAATATGGCATGTAGTTGATGAGTGTGGATAAAGCATGGATACAGTCCATTGCATCTGGCTGCTGAACATGGGGAGCTTGACCCCCATAAATGTGTTATACCAGGTATAGTTAGTAGGTACTTGTAGACTTTTTCCTTTTTTTAAAATAATTTTGTTTATGTAATTATACTTAAATTATAATAAAAATTTTTTAATGTAGGAAAAAGATGAGGATATAAGAAACAGAGGATACCAAGATCATTCTAGTACGCAAACCTCAAAGTTTCAGATAATATATTTTTTTTTGTTGTAAGAAAAAAAATTATTTTCCTCTCTTATACTTGCGTTTGTGGTCAAATAGGTACAAGACCTTCGTATTTTTTATGCTTGTCATAAACAAGGAGTTTAGAGTGTAAATTTAATTTAATTAAAAAAAACACCTAATACATTGCTTATATACATTACAAATTAGCATATGTTTCTTATTACCCCTTTTCTTTTACTTTTGTTTTAGGAACAATAATAATATAAGTTACTTGAAAAATAATGTACATGAAGTTAGCAGAACAACTCTGGAAATTTAAAAAATCTATATGCGCATAATTTGCCGTCAATTATCCGTAAATTAGTTGTAAAAACAAAAAATTTGCCGTGCCCGTTTTAAAAGAAAATTATGTTCTGCTAACTTTATATAAAGTTGTCAAAACAACAAAATTTGTTAAATGGTGTTCTGCTAACTTTATATGAAGTGAACACCCATAGAAACAATGGATTTATCTAAAAATGTTTAGTGCTCAATTTGACGTTAATTATCCGTAAATTAGATGTAAAAACAATGATTTGCCATTCCTGTCTTAAATGAATTGTTAACACAAGACATATGTTCAGATAACACCTTGAATTTAGCAGAACACTATTTTTTTACAGGTATGGCAAATTTTTTTTGGATAATTAACGATAAATTATTTATTAATTTTTTTTAATCCATTATTTTTATAGGTGTTGTACACAGATTTCAAGAAGTCTGTGGTGTTTTACTACCTTTATATAAAGTTAGCAGAACACATTTTTTTTTTAAATGGGCATGGCACATTTTTTGTTTTTACAACTTATTTACGGCAACGGCAAATAATAAGCATATAATTTTTTTAAATTTACAAAGTTCTGCTAACTTTATATATATTGAAAAATATGTTATATCATTATTATATATATTTTTTATATTTAATAGGAAGGGCGAAAATGTATCGAAACACAAAATATCGAAAACACAAAATATCGAAAATACAAAATATAAAACATACAAAATATCGAAACTACAAATTATCGGACCACAAAATATCGAAACTACATTTTATCGAATTACAACCAAACCACAAAATATCGAAACTACAAAATATTGAATCACAAAATATCAAAAATACAAAATATCGAAAATAAAAAATATCGAATCACAAAATATCGAAATTACCAAATATCGAAAATCAAAAATGGAAAATTTCGAAACTTTACCCTAACCTGACCCTGGCTTAATCTAACTCAACCTAATCTGACGTAACCACACGAAAATAGATAGTTTCATAAAGCTAAATTAACGAAACCTAATCAAATCTAACCGAACCGAACCAAAGCAAACTGAACCAACAATTTTTTTCAAAAAAAACTTTCCTGACTTTTTTCCCGGAATCCTAGAGGATGTGAACCAAACCGAACCGAAGTGAATCAGACCGAACCGAATCAAATCAAACCAAACCTAACCAAACTAAACTACAACACTGCTAATTAGGTTAGGTTGGGCATTGTTAGGTATGGATAGGTTCGGTTCGGTTCACACCCTCTATTATCCCGGGAAAGAAGTCAGGAAAGTTTTTTTTTAATTGTTGGTTTAGTCTGCTTTGCTTCGGTTAGGTTAGATTTAATTAGGTTTCGTTAGGTTAGCTTTTTGAAACTATCTATTTTCGTGTGGTTACGTCAGATTAGGTTGAGTTAGATTAAGCCAGGGTCAGGTTAGATTAAGGTTCCGAAATTTTCTATTTTGATTTTCGATATTTTGTTGTTTCCATATTTTGTATTTTCGATATTTAGTATTTTCGATATTTTTTATTTTTGATATTTTATTTCAATATTTTGTATTTTCGATATTTTGTAGTTTCGATATTTTGTGTTTTCGATACTTTGTTATTCGATATTTTGTAGTTTCGATATTATGTACTTTTGATATTTTTATTCGATATTTTTTCGCTCTTCCGTTTTCTTTTTATTTAGAAAAAAGTATTAAAAAAATGGGTAATAAAACACAGACATTTAATCATGTTTTCTATTACCCCATATTATGTACTTTTGATTTTTTTTATCGATTTTTAACCTGTTGTATTTAATATATAGTTTTAATCTTTTTAACTATTGTAATATTTTAAACTTTTGTGAGATGTTGTTAGTTGTACAGTCGGGGACTTTTTAAATTGCCTTTGTATTTTTTTTCTGTCAAAATTAATCATTTAAAGAAATCAAATTTTTTTTTAATTTGTACAGACAGAGGTAAGTTTCACAATTTTTTTGTTTTGGTTCAAACTGATTTTCCGAATTTTAAATAGGAATATTTTTTATTTTCGAGGGCGGCAATTTAAAAAGCCCCCGACTGTACAATCCATTTTTTTATTTATTTTATCTATTTTGTTTTTAATATTGTTGTTTATATTTAAATTTTTAAGGTTAAGATGTTTGGTAGTTTTTATTTTTTGATTTGTGTCCTTGATTTAGGCCTTAAAAGGACTTTTATTTTCTGTAAGTAAGTTTTGTTACTTTTCTGTTTTATTAACGAAGATACTTTTTTATTTTAGTTACAGATCACACTTGATAATATTTATATATCAAAACGCGTAGTGTGTTTTAAGAAATAAAAAAATTGTGAAGTATTTCGGAGTTTCCCTTCAATCCTTTCATTATGGTATATTATAATCTTTGATTATGGTTCTACCTAGAGAAATCTACGATTCTACAAAGTCTTGGTAAACCTAAGAAAATTTGTTGGTTGCTTATTTTCCAGTATCAATATTTGTTCACAGTACACCGGCCTATTTTAATAGGCTGAATTTTCAGAGTGCCTAGGCGCAGATATTATTAGAGCGTCGGGTAGACTAAACCAAGCATACTATTTGTACGACAATGTTTCCCGTTGCTTTGTTTATACAGGCCTATTACAGCGGTTTTATATAACGACGGTTTGAAAATGTTGTCATATAAACGCTATTAAAATCGTTTTAAGCACTTAAGCCGATTTGTCGTATACACACTATTAGAACCGTTTTAAGTACTAAAACCGATTTAATTTTAAACCGCTTTTAGGCGCGCATAAACGTAGTAATTGACTTTCAAACACATTTTTTAAACCACAGAAAAAAAAATAGCCGGTTACTAATTCTGTTATATTTTTAATCTCACACAGCAATTAAAGCATCTAATTTGTAGGATAAACGATTTTTCATGTTGATATCATAAAATCTTTGGATTTAAGCACAAAATTAATGGTTGCCACTTAAATAACATTTATTTAACTTTTTACAGCCGCTAATTGTCACGATTTTTCCATACATATTAGATAACAACAAATCAGTAACCTACCTAGTGTAAAGTCTGGTACATACACTTCTGTTCATAAAAAACGATGACATCGCAAAGATGTATTTGCATTTTTCAGTATCACCCAAATTTTTGGTGGATTAACCACCATTTCAGGACACAACATTATTTTCTCTAAATAACTAAAAATTGAATAATTTAGGGGGTCACATTTTTATGAACAGAACTGTACATACCTTGAACGAATTACTGAGTTGTACATACAGAACCATCCCAGCACACATTGACCTGCTGGTACTTTACTAATATTGTACTTTAACTGCTGGCATCGGCAACGATATGCATTATTTTTGTATTGTCTAATTTGCATATTATTTAAAAGTACAAAAAACGCAACATTTTAGTACTTTATTTTTAATACAACGAAAAGTTATACTTTATTTTTGAAGAATGACAAGTGCAGCCAGGGTTAATGGCCAAAAAATACTTTAAAAGTATATTTACGCAGTTGCTTTTAAAGCACTTTATTTTAGTACAAAACAATTAAATATTTTACTGTGGAAATAAAATACTCCAAAAAAAAACATTTTAATAACATTTGGAAGAAGGTACCCAAAGTACATTTAATTTATTATTAAAAGTTTTACTGCAAAATTAATATAACAGTGAAAAACATTTTAAAAGTATTTTAAACAGTTGCTTTTAAAGCACTTTATTTTAGTACAAAAATATTAAATATTTTACTGTGAAAATAAAATATTTACAAAAAAACTGACAAGTTGATGTTTGCTGTCCTTGCCACTAGATGGCAAACACTAGTCAAAATTTTACAGGCACACTAAGGAATGTCAAGCTTAAGAATGTTAATGATTTTATTTATTTTTAAATTGATGTGGAATGTTCCATAATCCTTGGAAAAATATAAAAGATCCTTATATAATGATCAAATATTTCTTTCCGTAAATATGAAACGTGAGTGAAGTAATGTCCTTACAATATTTACAATAAAAGTATAGTCCTTGCCATAGACAGTTACACTTTTGTGACATTTCCAACCTCTTTATTTGTCATAAGCATACTAAGAGCTACAAAAAAAAAGCTGAAAAATGGCATGTCTTTGAGTTGTTTTTATCTGTGCCGTTTTTTGTCAACCTACAGTCAGCATCTTTTTATTTAGAGACAATGACAGTTTTAACTTTAATTTTATACCAACATGACATTTACTTTTTAATATATTTCTGGTTAGGAAATATGTTTATTTCATGTCAAAGTCACAAAAGTGTAACTGCGTATGGCAACGACTATAGTTTCTTTGTACTACTAAAAAAATTAATAAAATACAATGCTTTAAAAGTGCAGGTTTTTTTAAAAATGTATAAAAATTCAGTTTTTTTGTATTTACTAAAAATACGAAGAAAATACATTGCTTTAAAAGTACATGCTTTTGTGTAGAAAGAAGTTTAAAAAAATGCATTACTTTAAAAGAAGAGTTTTTTTGTACTAAAATATATACTTGCTGGCCTGATGCAGGCCATTGTTCCAAATCAATACGAATTAAGTACTTCTACTTAGTACTTTGCCGTTATGGGCAGCAGTGAAAGCCAGTACTTAAAAGTACTTTTTTTATAATCCATGTTTGCTGGGATGTTTGTGTTCTTATCCCCCCCATCTTCTCTTTGGTGGTATATTTAAGGAATCATTCTTCTCTTCAAATCTTAAAATATTGGCATTCAATAATTATGTATATAAAAAGTTTATATTATAAGGTTTATAATAAAGTTCTAAAACAAACCAAAACAATATGCTGAAACAATATTTCTGAACCCAGCTACATAACAAATACAACACTAGGGACTTATTGCAATAAGGCCAGGCAATAATAGTGACTGACAGATGATCTTTCAAAATTGACATACGAAAGTCCAATTTATAAATCCAGTCGTTTATTTTTCATTAATAATGCCAACACTATTCAGTCCGGCTCTTATAATACACAAAGGCCTTATTTTGAAAGAATGCAGCTGTTCTTATAATGCGATACTGTCATAATAGTGCCTGGCACTATTGCAAGTCCCTAATTAATATGTGTTCTACAAATTCATATAGTATTAACTTTCACACCACCTTTAGGGACTTTTCCATTTTCCAAAAGGTAAAAATTATGTAGACTTCTATCTGCAGTTAGCCTACTCTAATTGTGCCACTTATTCAATTGACAGTACAGCTACTAAAACAAATGATAACAATAAGTATAAAAAATTGTCTTTAATACTAAGTAATGTACAGGGTGATTATTAGTATTTTACTTAATACCTATCTTCATGAATATTGATTACACTTAAAGTGTAAGGGGTAAAGTTGTAGAACAATACCTAAATATGTTAATCCCGTGTCAAAACTTTGACATTATTTTTAACATTTTTAGATGCTTCTTTTCTTTTTGATCATAGAAATTTGAAACAATTATACATGGTGTTTCAACAAAAAGGTAACAGAGCTCCCCTTTGAGGGATAAAATTTACCCCTATATTTTGGATAGGGAAAGTGGGTTGAGTAATACCTTGTTTTGAAGGTCTCTTCAATGTCTTTGCAACCTTGTATTTTAAAAATCTAACTAGTTTTTGAGACATTTGCCTCCAAAGTTACTATAATGCGATAAAAAAAAATATTTTTATGTACATTTCTGAGATAAAATTAAAAAATTCCGATACACGTCGACTTATTTTTTATCGAAGGGATTTCTTATTGTTGTATTTTTCTTTTATTATCGCTCCATCGTAAACATAGAGATAAATATTGCAAATAAAAATAAATAGATATTTAAATTTTTACACGGTTCTGACACAGTTGTAGAGACCTTCAAAATGAGGTATCACTTTCCCGATTCAAAATATAGGGGCAGGGCCGCGCTCGCAGTTATGCCGTCCCGGGCAAAAAGGTAAAATGCCGCCCCTTCGTAACAAAAATTAAAAGCGATAAGGTAAACCACTTCCACAGCGGCGTGGCGTGAGCTGACGGGTAAAAGGTTAAAAAGGGCGCCCTTAAAAAAATTTGGGACAAAAAAAGGTCATCCATAGGTGAGTGCTTAAGGTAGTTCTTTGTGTTACACATTACCCTTATGTGTAAATCAAAAATTTTTATGGTGTATGAAGGGGTTTAGTTTAATTGATTTCTATATAGCAGATTTACTTCTTTTTATTTTTATAAATTATACAGCCGATTTGCCGCTGCCTCAATTTGCCGCCCCCTCAACTTGCCGCCCGTGCAGAGGCCCGGTTCGCCTGGGCCTGGCGTACCTTTTAGTTGAAACACTTTGTATGAAGTGTATGGGCTCATAATGGAGAAATAATATGTTAAATTTTAAAAAGAAATTATGACAGTATATTATTAGATATATTATTTCTAAAAATTTAGAAGAAATCTTCCAACTTTGCCCATTTAAACTTTATTGTGTAGGAATATTCATGAAAGTAACTATCGAATAAAATTCACCTGTGCAGTGATTTTTTATAACCTGGCACCCCCTGGCCCGCGCAGCAATGGCTAGAGAAGGTATTATTTTCGACGAAAAAATGTTTTATGAGATAACGTCGAAAATGTGTTATTTGGGTCTATTTTGACCTATCTTAACAATATCGTCATGTCTTTCTGTGTGTCTGTCCGTAGCACGATAGCTCCTAAATTGCTGCACCGATTTTCATAAAATTTTAAGGTAAAATAGTGTTCGACACTCTAACGAGCTGATTTTGGTCAAAATCCATTAATGCTAATAATGACAGTTTTTTGACAATTAATTTTTTTAAAAAATGCTCAAACTTTTTAACCGAACATCGCATCCATATGCGATTTTCGGAATATAGGAGACTTTAAGCTAGAAAATTTGTATTATAATCAAAAACTTTGTAGGAGCTTTAGTTTCTGAAATATTTACAAAAAACTTTTTTCATGGCTTTACTTAAAGTGTGCTAATATGCGAGCGAGAAAGGTATCAGATCCGTCATGGATCCATTTATTTACTATTAAATAATAAAATTTCAAATAAAAAGCAGTCAATAAATAAAAAAATTTCCGTTGTTTTTAACCGCAATTGTCAAATTTGACTTGTGTACTGTTCAAACTATGTCAATTTTATGTATGTGTACACCCTCTTTTTTTATGAAATCTGCTCTTAAATAACTATTTAGTTTTAGTTTTGTTTAATAAGTATTTAAGATATTTAGTTGTGAAATTTTTAAATTTTAATATTTATTTACTGCACTATGGAAATAATTTATGTATGATTTTATTAATGTCCCTGTAGTAGCAAAATACATAAAACTTTTCAGTTTCATTATCATTTTAAAATGTCGTTTCAGAATGTCAATAATCCAGTAAAATTTTTAAAAAAATAAAGATCTTTATCAACGAATACCTCATAAACTAATTTACCAAAACGAAAACAAAAAAATTACTTAAAAGTAGATATTAATGCACATTTTAATAAATAAATAAAAAAATTGACAGTATTGGTTTAAAATAATGTAAAAAATTTCCTCTAATGCCTGCTTTTTATTTAAAAGTTTTATACTCAATGGTAAAAAAAGTAAAGGGGGTGTCTGGTTATAAAAAATCACACTATACACTCTCCACCAACATGTAACAGGTTATATTTAATTAATTAGGAATTTATCATATACAATTTTCATGATTTAATTAAGTTTTAAAATCAAAAAATCTTGGAGCTTATTTAATAGGATTTTGATAGATCTTGCAAGCAATTTTTACGTTATATAATTTTTAACTATTGTTTTTTGAGTTTTTTTTTTCAAAAAATTTCAGTATTTTTTAATTATATTGTTTATAAAAAATTTTTATTTTCCATGTAAAAGCAAATGGATTAACATTGAAATCCAATGTATTGCATAGAAAGTCCACTCTACAAACAAAAAAGTTTCATATCTGGTTATTTAAAAAACAAATAAAACAACATTTTTAATTAGAAATATTTTTTTAAATAGCCTGTTAAGGTATCTACAGGCACTTTCAGAATATGGATATTAGGGGTCATTTGCAGTTGCACACCCAGGAATATGTCGTGGAGGGGGGGGGGGGCATGATATTGTATTTTATACTATTTTTTTGTGTTTATTCATGAAGTATGTGGAAAATATCTAAAAATCAAAGGCTTGGGAGGGGCCCGGGCCCCGAGTCCCCCCCCTGGGTGCGCCCATGTTATCTGTGGCAAAATTATCAACATTAAAAATAGGAAATTCCTTTAAAAACATCACCCTTTACAAAAAAAAATTAAGTTGGCCCCCCAAAAAAACCCTAATGCTAACAGATGCGTCAATGTCACGCTTAAATAGAATAAATGCAATCTTAACTCTATAATTTGAAACATTTTTTCAAATAACTCATAGTTATCAAGATATTTAGGGGTCCCGGTACTTTTTCCTCACCCTATATTCATTGGAAAAATGCACAATACCTAACACCAAACTAAAAAGCTTTTTAAAAATATATTTTGATGGGCTTTAATAATTCAGTATTTTTTTAAAACTTCATTTCCCAGAAGAGGTCTTGAAAAATAGAACAACTTTAGTAACATTTGGATCCAAATTGTGCAACATGTGAAGGGCCAATATTTGCAATTTTTTTCAAAAATTTGAATATGATGAATAAGATTTTATGTTTTGCCAAAAAAATTAATGGATCCATGACGGATCTGATACCTTCCTAGCTAGTCTATTAGCACACTTTAAGTGCAGCCATGATATATCAGCCTATAAAACAGTTTTTTGTGAATAAACTAAAGCTCCTACAGAGTTTTTGGTTATAACACAAATTATTGAGCACAATGTAGTCTAGTATATTCCGAAAACCGCATATTGTTGCGATACTCGGTTAAAAAGTTATTATTTTTTAAATAAGCATTAATGGATTTTGGCCAAAATCTAATCAGCTCATTAGTGTCAAAAACTATTTTATTTAAATATTTGATTAAAATCGGTTTCGCGGTTTAGCAGCTGTCGTGTTACGGACAGATATACACACACAGACACCCAAATAACACATTTTCGGCGTTGCACAAATTCGTTGAAAAAAATACCTTCTCTAGCCATTGCTGCGTGGGCTAGGAAGGTGAAAGGGAATTTTTCCAGTCAGGAAATGTGATTGCTGCACCGTATGTTGAGTGACCTGTTGTATCCCCCTAGATAATTGTGGAAGATATTTTTAAATTATCCTAGATAGATACCAATCTAGGGGAGTAAACCAAATAAATCACACAATTTTAAGTTACCGGCTTTAGTCTGTCTCCAATTTTAGTAGGATATGTGTGACGGCATAAATCGAAGGAAACAAAATCCAACAAACTTTGGATTATAACTTATTTTATAAATTAGTTTCACAGAAAAACTGTTAATACCTATGCTTTTTGTTTGCAATAGAACACAAAGTAAGATGGTAAAGAAATGAGTTTCTTATCTTAAAAACCAACAGCGATATTAATTTTATAAAAATTACTAAAAAATATCAACTTTTTATACCCAAAAAAAGAAAATTGAGGAAGAAAGTTTTTAGACTACCCCAAATCGATTGGTGATGGATCACTCAATGGAAAGAATGTGACGCCATAAATCCAAGATTGCAATTTTTTCCATCTCTTTCACAAACTTTTGCCATATAACTTTTACAGAAAAATTGTATAGGTTATGATTTGTTTGCAATAGCACAGCAATTGAACTATCGTTTTAGTAAGCTTTATATCTCAAGAACTATAAAAGATATTGATATTTTCTTTAATATAAAAATTTTTTTAAAATGTAAGATTGAGCAAAAAAGTTTAGACTACCCTTGATCGATTAGTGATAGATCCATCAATGTTAATTCGCCAGGTGTTTACCTAAAATTTGAGTAGGAAGGCCTATATGACGTCATAAATCCAAAATGGCGGTATTTTCAATTTTTTTTACAAACTTTGCCTAATAACTTTTGCTAAATTGATTTTACAGAAAACTGTAAATAAGGTTTATGTTTGCAAGAGAACGACGATGAATATAGTAAAGAAATTAGCTTTATATGTATGTAGTAAACTAACAAATATATTTAAAAAATTTTAATAATAAAATATAGTAACATTTTTTAGCCAAAAAAAAGTATCTTATCATTGTTAGTTTTTAATGTATAAAGCGAAGTTCTTTATTACATTAATTATTGCTCTCTTGCGAACAAAAAACGTATTTACAATTGTTAGTTCGCGCTCAAATTCGCGGTTTTTAAAAAAAATTAAAACCACACAATTGGACTAGAAGCAAGGTATATTTTTCTGCGCTTAAGACATGCGCAACAGGAATCAGAGAGATTCCTTCACGAGCGCCTCGAGAAAATGGCGTGTTAATTACTTTCTCCAATTTATTATAATTTTCTATACTTGAAAGTGCTCGGTTTGTGGACTAAAAACCATAGAACTGGTATCTTCAGCCCTTCAGCTACGTGATCCTGACAGGGGCCCCTGAGACGTGAAGAAACTGGCTGCATATCGGTGAGTGCTCTTGTTTTTGACTTTCAGTTGTGTGATTACAGCGATTTTCTTATGGACCCTTAGTTTTCTTGATTCTGTATCAATTATTATGTTTGTGCGCGATTTCGTTTAATAAAAATATATCCAGTCCATTGCAGTTATCGTTTTTCTTACTGCGGGCAAACAACAGTTTTTCTGTAAACATTTAGCGAAAGTTATAAGCCAAAGTTTGTGAAAAAATATGAAAAAAGCGCCATATTGGATTTATGACGTCACACAGGCTTTTTTTGCTCAAATTGGAGGCAAACACTCAGCGATCGAGGGTATAGTCTAAAACTTTCTTGCTCCATCTAAAATTTTTATACCGTTTTTAATGTTTAAAAATATAACAATATTTTTTTTAGTTCTTGAGACATAAAGCTTGTTAACAAGACAATTAAATTGCAGTTCTACTGTGAACACATTACAATTTTTCTCTAAGTTGTAATGACAAAAGTAAAAAAAAAAATTTGTGAAAAAACATGGAAAAAATCGCATTTTTTGATTTATGACTTCACGAAGGCGCTCTTGCTCAAATCTGAGGCAAATACCCGGTGACTTAAAATTGAGTGATCCATAGCCAATCGATATGAGATAGTCTTAAACTTCCTTTTAAATTAATTTAAATAAAGTAAATATTTTTTGTGTAAAAAACAGTTACTATTATTTTGTTTTTTTTTAAATTAATATCTTTGTGAGTTTTTAAGATATAAAGCTAATTTCCTCACTATATTAATTGATGTTCTCTTGCAAACAAAATACGTATTGACAGTTTTTCTCTCAAACTAATTTAATGAAAGTTATTAGCCAAAATTTGTAAAAAAACATTAGAAAAGCCGCCATCTATTTATAACCTCACACAGGCCCTCCCACTCAAATTAGAGGCAAACCCCCGGTGACTTACAATTGGGTAATCTATTACCTATCGATTTAAGGCAGTTTTAAAAAATCTTCCACAACTATCCCACGGGACACGCTTTATGATGATAAGCATCTCAACTACTAGCAGGGAGCCACAAAAACGGATTTACATGAATTCACAAAGGCCTGGTTTTGTCATAGATATTTTTTTGCTAGACAAGACCGTAAGTTTCTGAGATAAATCCAGAAGTCATTCTTAATAGGACACCTTGTATTTGTAACTTTTTCTAATTATAAATAAATAAGTGCCAAAAATAAGTTCATACCGATGGGCCATCCTTTCCTCCTAATTTTCAAAGCATCCTTAAAAATTCCTTGGATTACTGTACTATTCAAATGAGAATTAATTTGACAAAAGCAGCGATAGTCTTCTGAAAAAAAATAATAATTTATATAGTGACATCTGCAAAAACACTATTTTGTAAAAAAAAGTCTGACAACTTACAACCACCAAACTGATCTTGGATGAAATTTGTCAGCTTTTTTCTGTATTTTGTATTTATTTTAACACTAGAAGTACTTCAAAAAAGTCGTTTAAATATTGATAATCAGGAAACTAAATCCTGTAGGCAAAATAAATCTTTCTCATGATCCCATCTAAATCAAAATCTTTTACTATAATTTTAAGGGTTTAAATAAGTAAAGCTCATTGTTGAACTGTCAAGTTAATGAAGGAAGGGTTTTGTTTAAAGTCCTATTGACTTGACCCATAAAAAACACTGTGGCATTATGGCAAAACTGGCAATACATGTACCCCCTGAAGATTACCATGTTTGTGTTTTTTATAATTCTTTGATAATTATTTGTTTTGTTAGATAAAACTGTCCACTTTTTGTCTGTCTGTCTGTCTGTCTCTAATAAGTGCAGTAGCCCTTGGTTGAAATCAGTGGCATATATAAGGGGGGACTAGCCCCCCCCCCCAAGCTAAGATGTTATCTTATTTATATTATTATATCTTTGTTAGTTTTTAAGATATAAAGCTAATTTCTTCACTATATTAATTGGTGTTCTCTTACAAACAAAAATGTATTGACAGTTCTTCTGTCAAACTAATTTACTGAAAGTTATAAGCCAAAATTTACGGATTTACATGAATTCACAAAGGCCTGATTATGTCATAAATATTTTTTTGCTAAATAGAAGACTGTAATAGTTTCTGAGATAAATCCAGAAGTCATCCTAAATAGGACACCTTGTATTTGTAACCTTTTCTAATTTTAAATAAAAACGTACCAAAAATAAGTTCATAATGATGGGCCATCCTCTTCCATAAAAAAAAAATTCATGGTTCATCATTCTGAAATGTTATCTAATTTTCAAAGCATTCTCCAAAATTCCTTGGATTACTGTACTATCCAAAATAAAATCAATTTGACAAAAGCAGCGATAGTCTTCTGAAAACAAAATACAATAATTTATTGTATGGTGACATCTGCAAAAATACTGTTTTGTAAAAAAAAGTCTGACAACTTACAACCAACCAAACTGATCTTGGCTGGCATTTGTCAGCTTTTTTCTGTATTTTGTATTTATTTTAACACTAGAAGTACTTCATCAGTTCATTTAATTTGGAAAAGTCTTTTAAATATTGTCAAAAAACTAAATCTTGTAGGCAAAATAAATCTTTCTTGTGATCCCATCTAAATCAAAATCTTTGAATATAATTTTAAGGGTTTAAATAAGTAAAGCTGACCCATAAAAAAAATCTTTGGCATTATGGCAATAAATTTACAAATTTCTTGGCAGTACCCCAAGGTTTACATGGCAAAACTGGCAATACATGTACAAATTTTGGGTCAGCTGTTACCCCCTTGTATTGTTTTGTTAGATAAAACTGTACACTTTTTTCTATCTCTAAGGAGTGCAGGAGCCCTTGGTTGAATAAATCACTGGCATATATAAGGGGAGACTGGTCCCCCCCGAAGCTAAGATTTTTTTTAGATATTCTCCACACAGTTCATGAATAAAAACATAAAATAGCATAAAATATAGCATTATGGGGCATCAGGCCCCCCAAAACTGTCTCACCCCCAAAAAGCTTTTTTCTAAATATGCCACTGCTAGAATATCAGATATACCTAGACCAAGGGGGTAACAACTGACCCAAAATTTGTGAATGTATTGCCAGTAATGCCATGTAAATCTTGGGGTAATGCCAGAAAATTAATACATGTAGTGCTGTAATGCCATGCTAATTTATATGAGTAATCCTGTAAGTTGTTTCCCCCTCAACCTAGACTTACTTACCTGAAAAAAGCAACTAAATATGGGACATGTATATTCATAATTAGTTAAAATGTGAAATCTAGATATTATTTAATGTTTATTTATTTACAGAATTTTTTTAAATAGTTTTGATACATGTTAAGTATTCTGAATGTAGTCAACACATATTATACAGTGAGTTTTGTAGTAGTTAAGCCTACAAAAATTTGCACAAAAATGTGAATAAATCTTCTCCATGTCCCCATTTTTTATGAACAGAAGTGATAAGTAATGAGACATATAAATAATAATAAAAAAAAAAACATAAAAATGGAAAGGGTCTATTCTCTACTTCCAATATTGTACCAATATGGTAGAATGAGGAGTATGACCTAGAAAACTTAAAAAAATGTGCACCTACCTGTAGAAAAACAGTATGTCTCCATGACCAAACATTGTTCGATCATAGGCTTGCACGGAGCCCAGTAAAGTTGCCAACATTCATGGGATTTATACCATCCATCAATTTCCATTCTATTTCATAGACATACATGGTAGGTAAAATTAATTGAAAGGTCAGTTCTATGGTTCACAACAGGTGATTTATTTTCAGCTTTAGCAGTGGTGAATGAACTTATTCCAACAAAAAACTGAAAAACATCATCAATCTGAGTTAGATTTCCAATTGCCTGTATTTTTTACCACTTTTAAAGGTAAATTTTTTTTTGGAGCCTAGTTTTTGTGTGCCTGAGGGTATGCCCAACATGGTTCTAGCAGCCAAAAATACACAATAATCAAAAAACAAAAATTGACCCAACAACTTTAAGTCCAAAAAGAAACTAAAGCTGGGTTTATACAGAAACATAGCATGACATAACACAACATTACAGAAGGAAAATGGGTTTTTATACAAAAAATATAACATGACATAACATAAAAGCTTGGTCCAATCACAGTTTGACTTTTGTATACAAAATTTTGGAACTTTGAGCTTAATTGATTGAACAGGTGCAGAGCTTCCCTGCTCTGTACAACAAGAAAGACAAGGATTCTTCATCCATCCAAAAGAAAGAAATAACACCACCTATGAAATTAACCAAAGAGTCATGTATTAGGGCTGAGCTTCAATTAATTGCAATATTAACGAACAGCCAACCTTCTATATTTTCCTAAATATGCCTAATTAGCTTTTGTTAAACAAAAAAAAATATCAAAACCATCCAAACCGAGGGGTGATCAGCTGAATCAAATTTGTACACTGTCCTACAGGACTTTAATAAATTTTTGGTCCTGTATAGTCCTTTACATGTCCTGTATAGTCCTGTACAAGTCCTGTATAGTCCTGCCTGTGAGTTCCTGTATAACCCTGTGGCTGAAAAAGCGCCCATAAAAAAATTTGTGACCAAAAAAAAAGGTCATCATGTCTTAACTCACAGTTTTGTTAGAGAGCTTATTTGCCTAGTACTTAATCATGCGTAGGGCACCCCTTAGGCGCCAGTACCCTTGTGGTCCGGTATAGTCCTGTGGAGTCGTGTCCTGTAGAGTCCTGTGGAAGTCCTATATAGTCCTGTACAAAAATTTGTACACCTACTGTGGGCAGCTGATCACCCCTCGATCCAAACACAATAAAAACATAGTTATGGTGAAAGATAAAAGTTGGGTAACTTTTATGTCTCATCTTATGTTATGCCATGCTATTTTTCTGCATAAAGCTCAACTCTGTTATGTTAAGTCATGATATGTTCCTGTATAAACCCAGCTTCATTATTGACCATAGAAAACCCAGCATAAACATAAATCCTAGTGTCTAGGTTTAAATGAAAATGCAACTAGATGCTTGAAAATATACTTAGCTTCATTTTAGAAAGAAAAAAGTATCCAAACTTACCCCTTTTTTAAGCAAATAAATTATCCAAAACAGGTCGACGACCCAATTTGTACTGCCCCAATACAATGAAAGGAAATGAAAGCTCGCATTGAGCCCATAAAAGCACTAATCGCAGATTTCGGCCATTGTTTCTAAACTTCTGCAATATTTTTGCACTTAATTTTTTGGGTTTTTTTTAACAAAATTAAAAGAGTCTAGTAACATTTTGGTAAAAAACATGTTTGAAACTACTACCTTAGATCACTTTCCGCCATTTTTCGGGGCACGTCCTTGAGGCTTGCGCGACGCAAGCGCAAAACACACGATTGTTCCGCGTGATATCAATGCCACTTTTGCAAACTCTAGTATATCGATTTAAAGTTATGGCATTTTTGAAACCAGCGGAAAAACCTGCATTTAATATATTTTTTTTGTGTTTTAATCTCTTACGGTTTCGCGATAACAGAGTACACATTTCTGTCATTTTTAATTAGTTAAATGGTAAAGAATTTTAGAAAAAACGCTCTCCTGAAAAGTTGCCAAAAGCGTAGTTATTGTGTTTTGCAAAAGTCGGCTAATTCTCAATGTTTCTTACACTTCTCCGTTCATAAGGTAAATGGGACGGGCCTATATAGTCCTTTAATAGATATATGGGTTGGAATACTAACCTAACCTATCCTCGGCCCCTGATCCACTTCGGCTGGTGCAGTTTGAATGATAAGGTTAGGCCTTCACTGTATATTAAACTAACCAAGTAAGGTAAGGTTATTTTTTTAGTATCTTTTTGAGATCTGCGCTATTTTGTCCTGCGCTATTTTGTCCCGGGCTACTTTGTCCCGCGCTATTTTGTCCTGCGCTATTTTGTCCTGCGCTATTTTGTCCTGCGCTATTTTGTCCTGCGCTATTTTGTCCCGCGCTATTTTGTCCGCGCTATTTTGTCCTGCGCTATTTTGTACCAGAGCCATTTTGGGGGGGGGGGGGGGCGAGACCCCATGAGGCCGTAGTTTATACTATTTTATGTTTGTATGAAATATGTAGAAAATATCTAAAAAAATCTTAGCTACGCCTAGCTATAAGAATTTAAGCAATTTTCAACAGGTATTTAATTATCATTTAAATTTAGAATTTTTAGAATATTCCTTACACAAGGTACCTATACTTAAAATTACCAATTCCCTAAAAAGCAATATTTTTGTACAGTTTTATTATTCAAAAATGTTTAAAGAATATTGTAGTGTTTTTTCTAGAATGTATTCATGTCATGAATATTATTAAAATATATGTGTATTTACTAGTGCATTCCGGAATATTCTTAGCATGTTAATCTCAGAATATTCTTGGCACGTTCATAACTGGTATATACTATGGATGTACTAAAGTGAAACATTCTCACATGGTATATGCCAAGAATATGGTATGCTGATTCCTAAAAGAAGATCCTTTACAGTATATTCATCGCATATACTTGGGATGTGAATCTTCTTTTCAAAATATGCTAAGCATATCACTAAAAGAATATTCTTTAAAGTACCTAAAAAGCATATACAGAGCATTTGAATGTTCTTTCAATGCTATGTGGGAAATAATGAATTCATAAAAGTCATTTAAATGAATTGTTTTATAGTGTATTAGTATGTATTCAGATGTATTAAAAATGAATCCTTGTATGTTTATTCGGTTGTATTGAGAAAGGAAGAAATTAAAAAGTATTCGTTGGTATAAATAATGATTACATAAAAAGGTATTTAATTGGATTGTTTTAAAGAGTATAAATATGTATTCAAATATATAGAAAATTAATAATACCTGAAAAGTTCATTCAATTGTGTTGATAAAGGAAAGTATTGAAAAGTATTTAACGGTATAAATAATGAATTCATAAAAAGTCATTTAAAGGATTGTTTTATAGCGTATTAGTATGTATTCAGATGTATTAAAAATGAATCCTTTTATGTTTATTCGGTTGTATTCAGAAAGGAAGGAATTAAAAAATTATTCATTGGTATAAATAATGATTACATAAAAAGGTATTTAATTGGATTGCTTTAAAGAGTATAAATATGTATTCAAATTTATAGAAAATGAATACCTGAAAAGTTCATTCAATTGTATTGATAAAGGAAGGTATTGAAAAGTATTCAACGGTATAAATAATGAATTCATAAAAAGTCATTTAAATGGATTGTTCCATAGCGTGTTAGTATGTATTCAAATGTATTAAAAATGAATCCTTCTATGTTTATTCGGTTGCATTGAGAAAGGAAGGAATTAAAAAGTATTCATTGGTATAAATAATGATTACATAGAAAGGTATTTAATTGGATTGTTTTAAAGAGTATAAATATGTATTTAAATATATAGAAAATGAATACCTGAAAAGTTCATTCAATTGTATTGGTAAAGGAAGGTATTGAAAAGTATTCAACGGGATAAATAATGAATTCATAAAAAGTCATTTAAATGGATTGTTCCATAGCGTGTTAGTATGTATTCAAATGTATTAAAAATGAATCCTTCTATGTTTATTCGGTTGCATTGAGAAAGGAAGGAATTAAAAAGTATTCATTGGTATAAATAATGATTACATAAAAAGGTATTTAATTGGATTGTTTTAAAGAGTAAAAATATGTATTCAAATATATAGAAAATGAATACCTGAAAAGTTCATTCAATTCTATTGGTAAAGGAAGGTATTGAAAAGTATTCAACGGGATAAATAATGAATTCATAAAAAGTCATTTAAATTGATTGTTCTATAGCGTATTAGTATGTATTCAAATGTATTAAAAATGAATCCTTCCATGTTTATTCGGTTGCATTGAAAAAGGAAGGAATTAAAAAGTATTCATTGGTATAAATAATGATTACATAAAAAGGTATTTAATTGGATTGCTTTAAAGAGTATAAATATGTATTCAAATATATAGAAAATGAATACACCTAAAAGTTCATTCAATTGTATTGATAAAGGAAGGTATTAAAAAGTATTCAACAGGATAAATAATGAATTCATAAAAAGTCATTTAAATGGATTGTTCTATAGCGTACTAGTATGTATTCAAATGTATTAAAAATGAATCCTTCTATGTTTATTCGGTTGTATTGAGAAGGGAAGGAATTAAAAAGTATTCAATGGTATAAATAATGATTACATAAAAAGGTATTTAATTGGATTGCTTTAAAGGGTATAAATATGTATTCAAATATATAGAAAATGAATACTTGAAAAGTTCGTTCAATTGTATTGATAAAGGAAGGTATTGAAAAGTATTCAATGGGATAAATAATGAATTCATAAAAAGTCATTTAAATGGATTGTTCCATAGCGTGTTAGTGTGTATTCAAATGTATTAAAAATGAATCCTTTTATGTTTATTCGGTTGCATTGAGAAAGGAAGGAATTAAAAAGTATTCATTGGTATAAATAATGATTACATAAAAAGGTATTTAATTGGATTGTTTTAAAGAGTATAAATATATTTTCAAATATATAGAAAATGAATACCTGAAAAGTTCATTCAATTGTATTGGTAAAGGAAGGTATTGAAAAGTATTCAACGGTATAAATAATAAATTCATAAAAAATCATTTAAATGGATTGTTTTATAGCGTATTAGTATGTATTCAGATGTATTAAAAATGAATCCTTTTATGTTTATTCGGTTGTATTGAGAAAGGAAGGAATTAAAACCTATTCATTGGTATAAATAATGATTACATATAAAGGTATGTAATTGGATTGCTTTAAATAGTATAAATATGTATTCAAATATATAGAAAATGAATACTTGAAAAGTTCATTCAATTGTATTGATAAAGGAAGGCATTGAAAAGTATTCAACGGGATAAATAATGAATTCATAAAAAGTCATTTAAATGGATTGTTCTATAGCGTATTAGTATGTATTCAAATGTATTAAAAATGAATCCTTTTATGTTTATTCGGTTGCATTGAGAAAGGAAGGAATTAAAAAGTATTCATTGGTATAAATAATGATTACATAAAAAGGTATTTAATTGGATTGCTTTAAAGAGTATAAATATGTATTCAAATATATAGAAAATGAATACACCTAAAAGTTCATTCAATTGTATTGATAAAGGAAGGTATTAAAAAGTATTCAACAGGATAAATAATAAATTCATAAAAAGTCATTAAAATGGATTGTTTTATAGCGTATTAGTATGTATTCAGATGTATTAAAAATGAATCCTTTTATGTTTATTCGGTTGTATTAAGAAAGGAAGGAATTAAAAATAATTCATTGGTATAAATAATGATTACATAAAAAGGTATGTAATTGGATTGCTTTAATTAGTATAAATATGTATTCAAATATATAGAAAATGAATACTTCAAAAGTTCATTCAATTGTATTGATAACCGAACCTATTGAAAAGTATTCAACGGGATAAATAATGAATTCATAAAAAGTCATTTAAATGGATTGTTCTATAGCGTATTAGTATGTATTCAAATGTATTAAAAATGAATCCTTCTATGTTTATTCGGTTGCATTGAGAATGGAGGGAATTAAAAAGTATTCATTGGTATAAATAATGATTACATAAAAAGGTATTTAATTGGATTGCTTTAAAGAGTATAACTATGTATTCAAATATATAGAAAATGAATACTTGAAAAGTTCATTCAATTGTATTGATAAAGGAGGGTATTGAAAAGTATTCAACGGTGTAAATAATGAATTCATAAAAAGTCATTTAAATGGATTGTTTTATAGAGTATTAGTATGTATTCAGATGTATTAAAAATGAATCCTTTTATGTTTATTCGGTTGTATTGAGAAAGGAAGGAATTAAAAAGTATTCATTGGTATAAATAATGATTACATAAAAAGGTATTTAATTGGATTGCTTTAAAGTGTATAAATATGTATTCAAATATATAGAAAATGAATACTTGAAAAGTCATTTAATTGTATTGATAAAGGAAGGTATTAAAAAGTATTCAACGGTATAAATAATGAATTCATAAGAAGTCATTTAAATGGATAGGTTTCAAAAGATATTGAGAAGTATTTAAATGTATAAAAAATGAATTCAGAATTTGGTATATACATGTAACCAAAACAGTTTTGGATAAAAAAGTATTGGTTGGAATAAATTCTGAATACCTATCCTCTGCTCAGGGAATTGAGCAGGATACATAGTTATTAAAAGGTATAAAAACTGAATACTTTTTAATGCCATTGAATCCATTATTTTTTATAGGGATGTTTTGACTTAATCTCTATTTTTTTAAATCTACCCCCACCCTTTTTTTTTAACGAAAATGTATTTTGTTTAACTCCAGACTCAATTACCTTTCGTTTGAGATCACAGACGACATATTTTCACTTAAACTCTAATTTTTGAAATTGACTCCCACCTTTTTTTTTAAAGAAGTTAAATTTATTTTGTTTAACTACAGACTCAATTACCTTTCGTTTGGTATGACACACGGCATATTTTCACATAAACTCTAATTTTTAAAATTAAGATTTTACAGTTTTCGTAACATTTGAGTAAAAATATGTTCAAATGGAAAATTCTTCTAAATCATTTTCTCCTAAAACATTTTCCTTGTATGGAAATTTCTCCAAAAATATTTTCTTTAAATGGAAATTTGTGCAAAAAAACTCTAATAAGATTTTACATTTTTTTAGAACATGGGGCATGTTCGAAGCATTTTTTGATATTTGAGTAAAAATATGTATGTAATAGTTATTTTTGATAACCCTCATAGAAAAAAAGCAGGTTGCACAAATATCTTTAAAATTAATTTTATTGTTTAAATGGAAACTTGTACAAAATTATTTCGTCCTAAATATTTTCTTTGAACGGAAATTTGTGCAAAAACATTTTCAAGAAAATTTTATTGAATAATTATCCTTCTGGAGAACCGAACAAAAAATGTTCTGTAAAACATGTACTCAAAGTATGTAGCAGGCACATAGATAGCTTTTTTTTCTGGGGGGATACTCCCATATAGAAAGTGCTGTGCTGTTATTCAGTGACGGTGCATGATGTTTTGAACAGGGTAGGCAGAAATGCTTGACGGAGGCAAATCCACTGAATACAGAACATTTTAGTGGTGATGTGCCCAATTTTTGTCCAAGACACTAAAATTTCATGATAAAAACTTGTTCAAGAAGGGGTGAAATGTCCCCCAGTGCCCTCCCTTATCTATGTGCCTGGTACCTATTTCTCACAAACTATTATCAAACTGAACTTCACTTCATATATTGTTCAACTGTTTTTGTTTGTGGAAATGTAATCACTTTATGCACTTTTCTTATGAATAATATTATTTTTGATAATAATTAACAAATATTATTTGATAATACATTGTATTCTATTTCACATTCACACAGTTACATTACTATAACAGAATAAATCATATCAGAGATTTGGGTGGCATCTACTGGCCTTGTGCTGGTCTCGAGGGATGTTTATTTCTCTGCAACAAGTTTTTTATTTGGACCAACATAGCAGATGATAGGGATTGCTTGCAACCTTAAGAAGTTTGTCTTTGTTGCCTTGTAGACACATAAGTAACCTGTAACAAAAAAAATCCATATTAAAAACCAATAATTTTCAAGAAGATGCAAATTTTCCAGCTCTAATTATCTTGGAAAAGCCTGCCTTTAGAAATATTTCCAAGTGAAAAAAAAAACATTTTTTGGCAAAGGGTGTCCAAAAGGGCTTGTTAGCGAAATACTAGACAACACTAGACTAATACTTACGGTTGAACATACGGCCCAACAGCTAAACAAACAAAACTATTGAACGTTGAACATAAATAATAAATATAAACATTAAATTCCTAACCCACTTTATGCAGAACACCCAATGAACTTGTTTAGAAGTTCATTGAGAACACAAGCTTATTTTTTGTTGTGAATTGCAGACTGCCGGGCCTTAGATGACGTAGAACAAGCACAGTGGGCCAAATCAGGTGGAAGAACAGACATCCGCTTCTGGGGCTTCCTAAAAGCGAATGAACTGGATCTCGCCCATTGTAGAATAGTTTTCTATTTATACCATTGATTTTGTTAAAAACCTTTTTTTTTCTACAATAAAGACCTTTATTATTATTATTATTATTATTATTATTATTATTATTATTATATCCAATGCAATTTTTCTTGGTAGAACTAGATATTACCAAAACCAAAATTTGGTGAAAGAATGGAATGAATGTATGTTTATACGCCAAGGAAGTAGCGTGGGGGAAGAAGGGTAAGCCCTCTAAGATCAAAATTAGCCCCCTTCAAACGAAATGAACATAATCTATCAGGGGCGCAGACCAAGTCCACAAATAGCATGCGGACTAGGCCATCCTGCTCTGTTTTTTCTAGAATTTTTGTAACATAATTAAGTGACTCATTATAAAAAAATAAGCTCCCCTAAAAAAGGAAAACATTATTTTACTTTATTTGCTGTTTTTGTAGTTTAATAATAATATACAAATAGATTCCTACAAAAGGATAACTGCCTGTATTTCTATGGGAAGGGGTAAAGTAAGAGATTCCCCTCCCCCCATAACAGCCCCCTCACAACCAACCTACCACAATCTGCCCCCCGTCCGATATCATAAGGACTGAAGAGTTTTATTTAATGATATGACATAACTTTTTAAAACTCACTTTTGCATTTGGGTAGGGAAATATGTTCACGATCAGACATAACAGGTATTTTCCTAAATAAACCAGATCACGTTTTTATTATCCATAAGTAAAGGCTCAACGAAATATTTATGGTGAAATATAAAAGATAGATCAGAGTGTCCTCTTCTCATACAAAAAATGTTTTTAAAAAGAAGACAAAATTCTGTGCCGTTGTGGAACTTGTAGGACTTAAATATGTATTTCAAACTTATGTATGTACTATGTTTTACTTAGTACACAGTTTTTTTTCTACTGAATTTCTAAAATATACAATTTTTTATTTATACAAGGTGTTTCAAAACTCAATAAAATAAAACTAAAATAGTTTTGAATTTCTTAAGTAATTGTTAGTCAAAAAGTTTATATAAACATAGACACGCAAACGCTTAGTTTTCGAGATACAGGGTGTTAAAATTTCATATATTTATTAGTTTTTTGTTTATAGCTCGTGCAGTTTTTGAGATATGCTGCTCAATGTTGTCAGTACACTATAAGACATGCCAAACGATAGTAAAAATATACAAGGTTATACTTTTTCAGGGGTCATGTCAGCTTTTTCCTGGGATATTTTTTTGTTGTAAGCCACTGGTAGATTCTAAATCAAGAAATAAAATCGTTGTTTCCTTTGCAAACTTTTTTGTCTCTTGCAATTTTTTCGTATCTCTAACCGTTTAAAAAAAACCCTTTTGCACCAAAGACTGCTATTATCAAAATAAAAAATGCTTCGGTATAGCATGGCGACTATATCAAAATAAATAAAAAATATTCTCTCGAAAACTAAGCGTATGTAGACCTATGTTTATATGAACTTTTTGTCTTAAAATCACTCAAGAAATTTAACATTAAAATTATGTTATTGAATTTTGAAACAACCTGTATATCTGGGCCTGGGAGGAAGAGCGTGCTAAACAAACTAGCAGGCAGCGCGAACTCTGACCTTTGCCACACATCCTAGTTTAGATATACTATGCATGTGTATTTATATATTTTTTTTGTGACAATACAAACATTAATTATTAATTATTATTAAACTTAAAATATGATTTCTGTCGCTTTGTGGTTCCTAAATGTACACAGCACACCCACAAATTGCTATCATACTTAACCGACTTTCTCTCAGAAATATAACGTCATATTCCTTATCCTTTTTTATAATACTTCAGTTATGTAGTACCTAATTGTTTTTCGTTTTTTTAGTAATAGCAGCCGTTAAATTCAATTAAATTAAATAACCATTAGAATATATAATTCAATTATAGAACCAATATATCTGAAGAAGGTGGAACATATAAGCGACAATGCCAAATTAATTTTAGCAGGAAGTTTCAAACATAACCTACTGTCTTATATTTAAAAAGTTCAAAAACTTATAACAGTTAGTTTTTGTATTATTAGTTTTAAAAGGAAAACTGGGATTTGTAATATTAAATTGAACATGCGACAAAATATTACCTAATTTTTAATAAAAAAATTGACAGATCTAAAAGAACATCCATTACACATAATTTACAAAAAACTGTACGTGTAACCCTACTATAAACTATAAGAAAAACATCGATTTGGATGCGGTAAACTTGAGGTATTTTTCCGAAAACTTTTTGGTCTGTTCAATTTTTCCTGTAATTATTAATTTTTTTTAATAATTATTTTTGAAGCGAAATTTTTTTTCTAATAGTGCTTAATTTTTCTAAAATTTTTGTACGCGGCGAAATTTTTTTCATGGAATGTTTTCTGTCGTTTGCACAATAAGGTTAATGGGTGGGAGGGAAGAAGAAAAAAAATTCTTATTTTTTGTATTTTTTTGCAATACATACTTATTTTAGGGACTAGCAGGTGAAGCCCATCTTCAACAAACAAATCTAGCCTACCTAAACTCTATCACACTCGTCCCCCTTGTACGAGTTTCCTCGAGGGGTGATCAGCTGCCCACAGTAGGTGTACAAATTTTTCTACAGGACCCCACAGGACTATACAGGACTTCCACAGGACTCCACAGGACTATACAGGACTCCACAGGACCTCTACAGGACTCCACAGCACTTCCACAGGACTATACAGGACCTCGAGGCCTAAAGGGTGCCCGACGCATGATTAAGTACTAAGGCGGCAAAGGCAAATCGGCTCTCTAAGAAAAGAGCGAGTTAAGACGGACGTGATGACCTTTTTTTTTTGGTCGCGAATTTTTTTATGGGCGTTCAGCCACAGGACTATACAGGACCCTACAGGCAGGACTATATAGGACTTGTACAGGACTATATAGGACTTGTACAGGACTATACAGGACTTGTACAGGACTATTCAGGACTTGTACAGGACTATACAGGACTTGTACAGGACTATATAGGGCATGTACAGGACTATACAGGACCAAAAATTTATTAAAGTCCTGTAGGACGGTGTACAAATTTGGTTCAGCTGATCGCCCCTCGAGTTTCCTCATATCATCCATTCCTTAAATCTTTTTCCGATCTAAAAATTAAACCCATTAAAGTCGCTTTCCTCGGTGGCGCAATAGTCTAAGCTACTAATTGTAGGCTAGGCTACAAATTTCCGCACTTTTTTTGAATTGGTTCGGTTAGGTTTATGACTTTTGATCTAATTACTCGATTAAACAAGTGTTTACTACGAGTATTTTAGACATTATTTCATACATATTAAAGATGACCAAGAGTTTTAAAAAGTAGACATGTCAGTGGCGTATATAGAAAAAAGTTTCGGGGTGGGCCCGAGGCAGTTTTGGGGGGGGCCCGAGACCCCATGAGGGGTATTTTATGCTATTTTATGTTTTTATTCATGAAATATGTAGAATATATCTAAAAAAATCTTAGCTTCGAAGGGGGCCCGGGCCCCCCAGGCCCCCCTATATATACGCCAGTGAGACATGTATTAGTAAACATAAATATTATTTTTCAAATTAGATCAAATTTTTATTAAGTTAAGAAATAACTGTACTAAAACATTAATTAAAAAGTGGTTTGGTTAGTTATTATTTAAAAAAAAACTTTTTCACAATTATAACAATATAACCATCAAAATGGAGTTATTTTTATTTTATATTTGGATATATTGGGAGTTTGACTTTTGAGTAGTCTAGTTTTGTAACCGTGTAACCAAATTAAATATAAATATTTCGTCAGTTTAAACAAATAAGTTGTATAGTTTTAGTGTATAGTAGCCATCTTGAATTTTAAAAAATCCCTATTGTTCTTTATTTGCATTTAAAGCCTTAAGAAAGGTATCGGTTTCTTATTCCAATTGATTAATAACTGACCTACCAAAATAACAATAGCCGGCTTCGCTGGTTAGTCCTGACTTGCACGTGTCATAGCGTAAAAAAATCGCCTAAACAAGGGAGAATTGTTTATAAAACATGTATACCAAATTTCATTAAAATTGGTTAAGTAGTACCTGAAATAAGCGATAAAAGACCTTGTACCTTTTGTATTGATGTACTGATGTAAGCGCAGTGTTCTAACTGAAAGAAAATATATAAATACCTCTCAGCTTTTAATTGCCTGCTATCTTTATTTCATATTTGCGATCATTTTTGTTTAGTTGGATTTAAAAGCTTATTTACTTTACATATATTTTAAATTTTTCGGTACCTAGTCAAATATTTAGCTGCATTTTAAATATGAAATGTTTTTATGGGTCACCCGGTACATCGGTAGCTAAAATTTTGAGGATTTACTACCCCTTAATCTTGTAATACAAAACTGCTAAATTATAACAATTGGTCCCACTGTGCGACGACACTACACGCGATCATCGCCACTGCCAAGGGGTGCTGTGAAGTCTATACCGGCGGCGTTGCCGGGCTTCAGTTGTGGCTAAAATTTTTTAGTCGGCCAAAACGATCGGAAAGCTAATTGAAAAAATCGGCCCCTGGCATCAAAAGTTGAGAAAACACGTCAGCACCCAATAATAGATCCACATCACGAGGAGTGCCATACTCAGGATCGGCCAATGTCAATCCTGACAGATATTTCCAAGTGTCACCAACATCACTAGAAGGTGTCAATCCACAAATAATGGGTACTACTGCAGCATTTAATTCAATCGAAAAGGAAGTGTCAATACTTGAACTCAGATTTAGCACAATATTGCCAAAAGACACCGAAGATGTCATATTATTTAAGCCAATGAGGGGAGTGCAACCCCCTACACACGGAAGACCTAACTTTTGAGCACAAGAAAGAGTTACAAACGAAGCCTCACTAGCTGAATCAAGTAAAGCACGACATGACACAAAGTTGCTTTGTCTATCACACACATTCACTCTAGCAGTAGCAAACAAAACTGTTTTTACAGTCCTAAAACTAGAAATCTTATTCTGACACACATTCACTTTTACTCCTTCCCTTTGATCTGTCCTATCAACACTAGAAGAAGAATAACCTACCAGACCACTAGCTGCTTTTGAGGACTCCACCGAGGGAACACTAATTGTCTGTAGACCACACCTTCTTGGGAAATGAAGAAGGCTCGAATGATTGGAAGCTCTGCAGACTCCACAGCTTTCTGAAGTAGGACAATCTTTCAATACATGTAAGGAAGACAAGCAAAGAAAACACAATTTTTTACTCTTGGCATATGCATGCCGCTGATATGGATCCATTTCTAGAAACTTATCACAATTTATAAGTGAATGTGTATCATCCTTGTGACGACAAGGACACTTTACCGCACCTGCGCTAGTCCATGTCAATAAAACTTGTTTATTACTACCACTATAATTATAACCTTTCACAGACATGTTCGGCTTTTTAAAGCGAGAACCCCCCCTGGGCTATTCCCAGACATACACACACTACTAGAACTAGGTTTCGACAAAAGAGCACTATTTTCAAGAGCATGACAATTAGTTTCTAAAAATTCAATTAGACTTTTATAAGTTGGGATCTTTTCATTACTATGCTCGATTTCAAAACGAGTCTTTAAAAAAGGATCTATTTTTTGTAATAAAAGATTCAACTTAGTGAAATCCCACAAATCTATGTCTTGATAGGCATCTAACGCCTCTAAATTTTGATTAAATGTCGAAATTAAAGTTCTCAATTCACATGCACTATTATTTTTTGCTGGTGTAGCATTAACAAAAGTCAAAAAAAGCCTATCATTTTGATACCTTTTTATTAATGCTTGGTATGCAACAGAATAATTTCTACCATGAATGGGAATATTTTTAATCACCTCAGCTGTTTCCCCAGTGAGAGATGATACTAACAATTAAAATTTTGAAATATCTGGATAATCTGGGTCTAAATCTACGAGCTGCGAAAACATGTCAAAAAAGGTATTCCAATTTCTACGATTACCATCAAGACATGGAATATCCAACCTGGGCTTTACCAATCCCTTGGTATGACCTCACTGAGATACATTTGAATCGCGATTTGAATCAACTGCATCGGCCGACACCACTGGTGGAAACACTTCTTTAAAAATTTGTTTTATGGAAAATTGTATACCATCAAACTCCTCAAGAACCGCTATTTCCCCCTCTACTTTATCGTCAGGAGATAACGCGACAATCTCCATATTTAAGCTTTCGAACTCGTTTATCCATGTTCCAAGTTGTTCAAAACAAATTCCCAATTTCTTTTTTTCTTTTTTATTTGTTTGTGCCTTTTCAGCAATGCCATATAAAATTTTCACACGCGTAAGCAGTGTTTTACGCTTTTTAATAAGGCCCGCTAAATCGCCCGACATCTTTCCATTTAAAAAACGTCGAACTTTTCGAAAAAAAAATAAAAAATTAAAACGTTTTCGGAAAAACAAAAAACACACTGACCAAAATACACCGAAGTTTGGTTAAGTTCGACAAAAACAATATCAGCTGTTTGGCTGAACCACGGATAATAAATATCTGAACGTACGCAAGTCAAGGATTGCGACGTTGCCACTACCAAAAATCACTGGCTAAAAGGCCAAGTTGCTAACTTTACCCGATAAATCGAACTACTGTCCGGTCAGTAAAATGACAATTGTCATTAAAATAGATAATTGTTTTCAAATTTTCGTCGTTTCCTCGCTGTTCAAGGCCACAAGAACAAAAAATCTGCCACAGCACAGCGCAAAACGATAAAAAATATCACAAAAAAACCTGGAAAAAAAGGTTATTTTAAATTATTACAACCACGTGCTGCAAAAATCAAACAAAATCAAATAAATTGCCCGATTATAATATAACCCCCGGGGCTTTTTCAGATTTGGCTCGCAAAGGACCAAATTAATGTACCCACTTGGTGCATCAATTACACAAAATTAAATATCAAATCAAGTCTGAAAACAACCAAAATTTTGATTGCTCACACTTACCCTTTTTCCAGGCTGCTCCAGCTCCCATATGAGACTCTGAACGGACACAAGATATCTTTTCCGTTCTTTTGCCTCGTGTTGGTCAGCTTCGGCACAAGACCCTCCAATCTAAGCACCTTCACGTTCAAAATCTGAGATGAGAGTGTGAGCGATAAGGCAAATTTTTATTAGGAACCCAATTCCCGAAATATAATGAAATGCTGTATTGGGACCGTTCCCAAACTAGATATAATAAAAAAAGGCCACTTGGGACCCAATTCCCAACAAATACATCTACATGTCATTGTATTAATCATTTCATAAATAAACTTATATTTACTTATTATTTATTTATTATTTAAGCAAAATGCTCCTACCAGAATCCTACAAAAAAAACACAAAAACAGATTTAAGTGGACACCTAATCCTCTTTTCACGCGATTTACTAAAAACGAGTATAAATAAGCTCTTACAATTATTCTTACACATTCACGATAAGTAGGTACTCAGGATTTAACGACGTAGGGTTCGGGAATACACAAACCAGGCTTGCGGAGTCACGCGTTGTGTGTGGTATTCCGACTTAAATTAAATTAGTTTTTGCAGTTTTGTTAAATTATAACACATCCTAAAAATAAATGAAATGAACCACGAAGAATTAAACATATAATGTGTTCTTGTAGCCGCCACACCCCAAGTATCGTATCTACTACTAGTACGCCACACTGATGATATACTAATTTATAAGCAATACTAAGAAAAAAACCCCTAAAAATGGGTCTGTTAGTTTTTTGTATGGTCTTAATATAGGTATAGAAAAAAAAAGAGGGAAATGAGGCCGCGGACCAGGCAGCGAGGGAAGCGGCATCTGCCGGATTTTTTGGCCCCGAACCAGCCCTGGGCATATCATGCAATGCTGCTAAATTAACCATATACAGCTTCCAACAATACTGGATGAATATACCAGAACTGACTCACTCTAAAGAGTTCATTAAAAGACCTTGTCAGAAGAGAGCTAGAAATATCATTGGACTTACCAGACAGGAGATCCGTATAGTGACTGGACTTTTTACGGGTCACTGTCGACTAAGAGTACCCATGCACATAATGGGAATAACAGAAGAAACCGAATGTAGACTCTATATGGAGGATGATAAAACAGTTAGACATGTACTGTGCGAATGCCCGGCTATTGCACATTTACGTCAAAACACTTTCGGTAAACCTCAGATTGATTCAGAAGATCTGAACAGTGTCTCACCCAAACTGATAGCGAACCTTTTTGGAAGATTAGGCATACAGTGGTGAGAAACCACTCAAAAGTGAGCCACAATAGACCCACTAGTGGTCGCAGTGGAAGGGCTGCAAGGCCCACTCATATATATGAATCATCATCATAGGTATGGAAAAGTCGAGGAAAATTATATACCTGGGACAAATTAATAAATTAAAATAAAAAACTAAATGGCTGAAATCAAGAGACGAGTAAGATTGACCTGGGCAGCATTCGGTAAATTAACCTACATATTAAAAAATAAAAAATATCCTCAGTACCTCAAAACGAAAGCAAACAAAAGTGTTGTGCAATAAATAAACTTACGTATAAATTCTAGACATGGACGCTTACAAAATCAAACATGGATGAGGTAACAACAGCCCAAAAATCAATGGAAAGTCAAATGTTACATGTGAAGCTAACAGATATACTAGAACTAGATATATAAATGACTGGATAATAAATAAAACAAATGTAAGGGATGTCAGAAAAGAAGTAGCAAAATTAAAATGGAAATTTGTCGGTCATAATATGAGACAGAAACACGATCGATGGAACAAATGTATTGTAAACTGGAGACCTTGGGAAAATAAAAGAAGTAGTAGATCCCAAATTAGATGGGCGGACGATTTGAAAAAACATGCGAGGGCTAAATGGATGAACGTGGTGACAGACAGATAAAAATGGAAGATATTGGGGCAAGCCTATGTCCAAAAATGGATCGAAGAAGGCTAAATAGATAGGAATATATAGACAGAAAATTCGGTTATATATTTTATAGCCTGCTTCGCAAATATTATTATTTTCCGTACGCTCTATGCCAGAATCTCATATGTCGATTTTATATAAGCCTGGCAGTTTAAATGCTTTGTTTTAATGAAATTATTTCTGCCGCGGTTAAGCTATTTGACTTTTTTTCTATTTGCTTGAAGTTTCGTTTAGCACTAAAAATGATAAAATGATCACTGTGCATTTGATACAAGCTCTATTTGCCATAATTACAGTTTAAAGAGAGAATTCAAACGCGCGCAATGTGGTCCCACTGAATCATAACTTGGTAGCCTTCCTTGCCAATATCTGCGGGCACTTCTCCTTTTTCAAGTGCAACTACAACCTCTAGTGGGTTTTACCATGATAAACAAGAACCCTCAATTCTACTACTTATCATAAGATTCTGCGCAACCTTTTTCGTGGACTTCCTCCTGCTCTCCTAGACAAAAAGCAATACGAGAATAAACGAGTATTGGATTTTAAAACTGCGGACAGAAAAATACATTAAGTCAAAACTATGATTAATTATCTGCCAACTGCAGTTTAAAGATTAAAATCGATAGTATAGTTCAAAAGTTATAATGAAAAAAAAAATGTCCGGTTTTTTTTGGCCCACTCGGTATACCTCCAATTCTGGTGATGGCTCTGCTACAGAATAGCGCCTTACAAAATAGCGCTGCTTCAAAATGGCGCTGCCACAAAATATCGCTGCTACAAAATAGCGCTGCAACAAAATAGTGTGCATCAAAATAGCGCCAACAAAATAGCGCTGCAACAAAATAGCGTGCATTAAAACAGCGCTGCTACAAAATAGCGTGCATCAAAATGGCGCTGCCTCAAAATAGCGCTGCTTTAAAATAGCGCTGCTACAAAATTGCGTGCATCAAAATGGCGCTGCCTCAAAATAGCGCTGCTATAAAATAGCGCTGCTATAAAATAGCGCTGCTACAAAATAGCGCGCATCAAAATAGCGCGCATCAAAATAGCGCCCTTCAAAATAGCGCTACTACAAAATGGCGCTGTTTCAAAATATCGCTGCTACAAAATAGCGCTTTATTACTCCCGGTAACCTCATTCTAACCGAACCGACCCAAACCGAACCGAACCGAATGGAGCCAAACCGAACCGGCATCCTAGAGGTTGTGAAACCAAACCGTACTAAACCGATACTTCGATTCAGTTCAGTTCGGTTCGGTTCAGTTTTGTTTCACACCCGCTAGGATCCCGCGATAGAAGTCAGGGAAGTTTTTTTTTTGAGAAAATATGTTAGAAAGAGGCCCCTTAGTCAAACAGTTGCTGTTTTAAATGATGTTTTTTTTAAATTTCGCTGTTTTATTAGATGTCGCTATTTTGCAGCAGCGCGTTGTTGATGCGCGCTATTTTGTAGCAGCGCTATTTTGATGCGCGCTATTTTGTAGCAGCACTATTTTGTAAGACGCTATTTTGATGCGTGCTATTTTGTAACAGCACTATTTTGTGTCAGCGCTATTTTGTGGCAGCGCCATTTTGTAGCAGCGCTATTTTGTAATTCGCTGTTCTGTAGCAGCGCTATTTTGTAAGGCGCTATTTTGATGCAAGCTATTTTGTAAGCGCCATTTTGTAGCAGCGCTATTGTAGCAGCGCTATTTTGTGGCAGCGCTATTTTGAAGCAGCGCTATTTTGTAGGGCGCTATTCTGTAGCAGAGCATTCTGGTGGTACATTGCTCTATTCTTCTGGTATCAGTTTGAAGCCATAGTTCACAGACTTTTTTTCTTCTGCCACTCTCCTGCATTTTCTGTTTTTTGTTTTCTTCTTACGTCCTCTTATTTCGTTTGCTGCTCCTGTATGATATTTTTAATTACCTTCTTTAGATTTGATTCCTTTTCCTCGTTTATAGTTCTTTGTCCAACTTTCTTTTATATCCTAAACAGATTGCACAATCGTGAAATTTTTCCAAATTCTATTTTTTGATCTTATTGTTTATCCTTTGTTGGCGGACAGGGACACCTTTTGTTTGATTTTTACGCCACAGGAAAGTAGTTAGATTCGGAATTTTCTCCTCAAAGCGTTCTTAGATTCTCTATGTCGATATAATGAAGATCTTTCAGGTGCCATTATATCAAATCAAATCAAATCAAGTCATCTGAGGTTGCAAACTGTACTAGTTGCAAACCAATTAAATAGGTCTGATTGAACTTGCTGTTGTTTTCAATGACTTCTCTAAATATCTATTATTTAAACTACGATTTTGAAATAATAAGAAATTTACGCTTACCCGAATCACTTAATAACTACTGCAGAATAAAAATAAATAAATGCGAATCAGAACTTATTTTGGTTTTGGGTCATATATACAGAAAATACAGACTAATAAATTTCAGGAAAATCGTGACTCATACTTTGTTAAATTAAATACCTAAAAATTTTCTTATATCATCCAGGACTTTAGGAGTTGTTAGGCACACCTCAGTTCAAGCGTAACCAGAATTTGCCTATAAACTTATTTTTTCTGTTGGTCTTTTAACTGTGCCCGCGCAATATATTTTAGAATATATACAAGGTCTCCCAAAAGTCCGAGTCCACCCAAATATCTTCTGAACCAATTTGACCGTGATCGATAACATTAAAAGATCTATTTTGTGGAGGGACCGCACACTCACCACTTCGTATAACAGATCTGTTGATACTATCGATCACTGCTAATTATGAAACTACCTTTAACAGTTCAGAAGATATTTGGTTGGACTCGGACTTTTGGGACACCCTGTATAATTAAATTACGTAAATATGTAGAGATGTTTTGAGAAGTGTTATTTACAAGAGTGACTAAATTTTTTGTTCCAACTTTAACGCAAATAACTTTGAGTGTAACATTTGTGAAGCATTTAAAAAATAGGGCACGCCATTTCTGATTCCAAAAAAAAATTGACAAGTTTTTCCGATAGCGCAGAAAAAAATTATACATTTTAATCAATCTGATATCAAGTTAGTATAGGTAAGGAGAATAATCTCCAGAATTCGCTAACCTCCTTAGAAAGTAAGTTTATGGTAATATCAATACCGTAAAACTTTGCTAAAATCTACCTTTCTGTTTCGAGTTCCGTGCTCCTAGCAAGTTTTTGGAATATAATACTTATCATAACTTTGCAGGAGTCTAGAACTAGCTAACATATATAAGACACAAAGTTGTGATGTTAGTACAGGGTATTTTTTTATAAACGTACCTCCTAACCTTTTATTATTGTTCGTATAGAGACCAAACAAAAATGAATAACTTGTAAAGTTATAGCATGTAAAGGGACCTAGTTCGGGGTTGCCAAACTTCGGTCTTTTACATTTGACACTCAATATTTCACCCTTTCGGACGGAATCTTGGGCGCCACTCTAAGAAATAAGGGAGCTTAGAGTCTCCACCGGCCAGTACGACTAGCTTTTAGACAGTCGAGAAAACGGGTTCATGAAATGGTTGGAAAATTAATGTTTAGGCAATTTAACTAAAATGTACCACTTTTATTTGTCTAACCTTGCTACAAGAAACAAATTTTAATAACTTTCTTACTCTAAACAAATTAAACAGGATTCCCAAAGCACAGGCGCTTTCTTTTTCTTAATTTGACACAATTGAATAACTTTCAAAGTTCCAGAAAAGAACAATTCGATAATGCTTTCACGAAACGGTATATAACGGATTTACAGGTCCGTTGGCTATACTATAACTCAAATAACACTTTTATTACGCGGTTTGGTCCTAGTTAAAATGTAGATTCTTTAGTCCGGGAATATGTTTAAAATCAACCCTGTATAAGACGCGTGCCTACCTGTATGGCATCCAAGTTAGGGGCCCGGGAAAACAGGGTGATTTGGGGAATTACCAACTTTGAAACCAACCCTAAAGAACGCGTGCCTGCCTGTATGGCATCCAAGACAGGGGTCCGGGAATAGAGTGGTTTGAGTCTAAGAAACGGGTTAAAGATGAAATGTGCAGTTTTCCTTCGAATTATCTTGTATCCAGGAGGAAAGTGCACATTATCTTAACCGGGCAAAATTAGGAAAAAGACGCGTGCCTACCTGTATGACATCCAAGGTAGGGGTCCAGGAAATATACCAATTTGAAATCATCCCTGGAAGACGCGTGCCTACCTGTATGGCATCCAAGGTAGGGGTCCGGGAAATCAGGGTAATTTGGGAAATTATCAATTTTGAAACCAACTCTAAAGAACGCGTGCTTACCTGTATGGCATCCAAGATAGGGGTCCGGGATTAGAGTGGTTTTAGTTCAAGAAAACGGGTCTCAAGAATCTACAGATTACTTCTCCGTTTCATTGTACGAAGCGGTGGTAAATTGCATCGTTTTCTAACCGGGACTTTAACTTTAAATCAACCCTACAAGACGCGTGCCTACCTGTATGGCATCCAAGGTAGGGGTCCGGGAGTAGGGTGATTTGGGGATTTTACCAACTTTGGGACCAACCCTAAAGAACGCGTGCCTACCTGTATGGCATCCAAGATAGGGGTCCGGGAGTTAGGGTGGTTCGGGATTAGCAAAACCGGTCAAACTGGAAAACACAATTCTCCTTTTGCTCAAGCCTATTTACACCAGCTAGGAAATTGCATTTTCTCTGGACCGGAAAATAACTAAAAATCAACAAGACGCGTGCCTACCTGTATGGCATCCAAGGTAGGGGTCCGGGAAATATACCAATTTGAAATCAACCCTGGAAGACGCGTGCCTACCTGTATGGCATCCAAGGTAGGGGTCCGGAAAATCAGGGTGATTTGGGGAAATCTACCAACTTTGAAATCAGCTCTAAAGAACGCGTGCCTACCTGTATGGCCTCCAAGGTAGGGGTCCGGGATTAGAGAGATTCGAATTTAACAAAATGGGTTAGAAAAACCGTCTGCAATTTACCCAGCAACAGAAAAACATTTTTGCATTAAATATAAAGAACAGCGTAAAAGAAATACTTAAAAATAGCCTACGCACTTACCTTTTGACAGTCTCGGTACCGGTGCACTAGAAATATCGCGAGTTTAGTTTTAGCACTTCTTGCTACGGCGGGCGATGACGGATAAAAAAGGGGCCGAACACGATGTGTCGATTGCTTAAATAGCCTCTGTTCGGAAGTGCTCGTTTTTCAGAGGTGGGAGGCCAAAGAAAGCCGATCACTTCCGAATGGCTCCGACTAACCCCACGACATTAGAGGTGGGGAACCGAAGAAAGCCGATGATTTCCGAATGGCTCCGACTAACCCCACGACATTAGAGGAGGGGAACCGAAGACAGCCGATTATTTCCGAATGGTTCCGACTAATTGCCACGACATTAGAGGTGGGAACCAAAGAAAGCCGAACATTTCCGAATGATTTCGACTAACCCCCACGAAGTCAGAGGTGTGGATCAAAGAAAACCGATCATTTCCGAATGATCCCGACAAACTACGAATATCCCCCACGGCATCTGGAGTCAATAACTTATAATTTCTACTCACGGCCGATGGATTACGAGAGTTTTACACGACAAATTAGACCTGCCCATGCTTTAGGAGACTTGTAAAACAACTTAACCTAAATTACCCCGACCTAACAAAGATAGAAATTAGTAACTTCGTTACACACCCCCCTTTCTTCGGAAAAATGCAAAAATACATAATGTTTTTGTCATTTTTTAAACCTATTGAAGTAGAGTAGCAAGACAAACAAAACAAAAAAAAACTCTTTTGTAAAAAAAAAACTACTTAAATCTAATCTCACCAATAAAAATTAAAAAAAAAATCATGAAAATTCTTTTTAATTGGCTTCAGTCATGGCGCCACCATATCCTATGCCTCTGAAGACGGTTAACGAGGTCATATTGATCTATGTTCCCCGGGTACCAAGTACCAAACGGTTATAGAGGACCTACTTAGTAGGAACCCCTGTTAACTTTTACAGGAATATAACAATTTCCTTAGCAGTAGTCTTCAATTGTCATCAAACGGTTAACGAGGCCATATTGATCTATGTACCCCGGGTACCAAGTACCAAACGGTTATAGAGGACCTACTTAGTAGGAACCCCTGTTAACTTTTACAGGAATATAACTTAATTTCCTTAGCGGTAGTCTTCAATTGTCATCAAACGGTTAACGAGGCCATATTGATCTATGTACCCCGGGTACATAGTACCAAACGGTTATAGAGGACCTATTTAGTAGGAATCTCTCAAAAAAAAATTAACATAATTAACGCAAATAAGTCGGTTTTAAATCGCCCTTCTCGTACGCAATAGTCTGGAAATGCTTTCGGGTTGTTTCAACTTCAGTTAATTTGTTAGCATACCAGTTACATGGAGTAAAATTTGCTAAAACAAATACTGGATCAGCATCTGGTTCGGATTCACCAGTCTCTAACGGATCTCTAGATAGCGCGTCTGCAATACGATTTAAAACTCCTTGACGATACTTTATCTCAAAATCGAATTGCTATAAAAACATCCGCCACCGGGCCAACCGGCCAGATGGACTATCTAAAGAAAACAACCAACGGAGAGACTGGTGATCAGTGACAACGGTAACGTGGTATAGCTCTAAGTAGGGACGCATTTTCTCTACTCCCCAAACTATAGCAGCGCACTCTTTCTCTGTCACACTCATTTTACGCTCGGTAGATGTAAGAGTTCTACTTGCGTATGCGATTACATGGTCACCATCTTGGTAATGTTGAATTAAGGCCTCGCCTAGTCCGTATTCCGACGCATCAGTCTGTAGGACAAATGGCCTAGAAAAATCTGAACAGGCCAAAACAGGGGCCTCAGTCAGACATTGTTTTAACTTGTCAAATGCGGTTTGTTGAGTTTCAGTCCAAATAAAGGGTTCTCTCTTTTTAAATAACTTGTTTAACGGTGTTGCTATCTGTAAAAAATTTGCAATAAATTGACGGTACCAGGATGCAACTCCCAAAAATCTTCTTAGTGCCCTTTGATTTGCTGGTGGAGGTATCTGTAAAATACTTTCCACTTTTTCTGGATCGGTGCCGATTCCTTCTGGCGTTATCATGTGACCTAGGTACTTTAACTGTCTACGGCCAAACTGATATTTTTTTGGGTTAAGTTTCAGATTTGCGGTCTTTAAACGGCGGAAAACTTCTTGTAAATGTTCTAAATGAGAAGCAAAATCCGAACTTATTACGGCCACATCATCAAGATACGGAAAGGCAAACTCTAGCTCGGGTCCGATTACTATTTCCATTAGTCGTTGAAACGTTGCAGGCGCTGCATGTAGCCCAAACGGCATAACTTTAAACTGGAAGAGCCCTCTTCCTGGTACAGTAAAGGCAGTGATTGGTTTACTATCTTCGGTAAGTGCTATCTGCCAATATCCTTGCTTTAGATCAATAGTGGAAATGTAGCGGGCTTCACGTAGCTTATCCAAAATGAGTTACTCCTTATGAGTTACATTATTTTTTTCTGAAAATCTATACAGAAACGAAACTTCCCGTCTTTCTTTCTGACCATAACAACAGGTGAACTCCACGGGCTACATGACGGTTCTATAATACCTTCTTCCAACATTCTGTCTACTTCTTCATTTATAATGGCCTGCATCTTCGGATTCTGAGGACGGTATCGCTGTTTTATTGGTTCTGTGTTAGGTTTTAATTTAATTTTATGTTTCACAAGTTGCGTTGTGCCTACGATTTGCTCAAATTCTGTGAGTTCTCGGTCTAGAAATGCATCTAGACGTTTTTGATCGTCTTGAGTCAATGTCAGCTGGTCAGGGTTCTCGATAATAGATACCAAATCTACAGGATTATCACTACTTGCTGCAAATTGTATGTTTTCGTTTAAGAAATCTAATTGCACTTTATTTCTGCGCATAAAGTCAACTCCTAATATTAAATCTGTCGTCATACCAGGTAAATACAACAAAGTTTCATTGTAAATCTTTCCTTTTACCTTAAGTTCTAGCAAGTATGCAATTGTAATCGGTATAACGGCACCATCGGCAACTTTTGCATGGGTAATGGGTGAAGTTTGAGCTTGAATCTGACTTTCTTGACAATATTGCGCTAGCGTATCTCCACAATAAGACCTTTTAGCTCCGGTGTCTAGTAAAGCGGAATATTTATTATCAAAAATCATTACGTCAACATGAGGTCGACCATCGGAGCATAATGATATTTCATCGGTCTGTGAGACCTGAGTGTCGGGTAGCTGTGTTGGCCTCGGGTTTTGACAGCTGCCATTTAGTTTTCCTGCCTGGAACACCGACAATCTCTGGAAAATATTCCATTCTGGCCACACCTTGAGCAAAAAACTTTCAGGGTGCCTCGGCATTGGTTTCTCAGGTGCCCTGTTTCTGTAAACGTTCTACCCTCCCCAGAAAATATTATCTGTTGCGCAGGTCGGTTTTCGGATCGACTGGGTCGATTTGGTCTTGTCTCTTGTCTGGGATTAGGATTTCTTTGATCCTGATTATGGTCCATTCTTTTTTGGACGGGCGGAGTCGACGGACGAGTTTGTGCCAAACCAGAGCTGCTAAAGGTGGGTGGCGTTAAATCTTGCCGAACCCTTAACTGTTGCCTTGAATTAGGTGGTCGAAAATTTTCCACATTTGTGCGGGTCTGGTTAATTTCTTCTCTAAGTAGCTCGTACTCTCGTACAGCTCTAGGAAATGTCGAAATATCCATAAAATCAGATCTTTTAATCTCTCGTCTATATTCTGGTAATAAATTCCTGTACAACCAGGTTAATTCTTGCGATAAAGGGTACCCTCCGTGTCTGCGGAGAAGCGTCTGTAAATCGGTAATATACTCAGATACCGGCTCATTTGATTTTTGTATTCTCTTGGCTATCTCAGCCTCGAGATTTTCAAAATAATTAATCGAAAAGCAGTGATTACGGAATTCATGAACAAAAGTTTCCCAGTTTATCTAGTTTCTTATGTTATTGCGACACCAAGCCGCAGCCTCTAACTGAAATAATTCTGGTAATAACGGTATGAAGGACTTTCGGTCAATTTGATGAGCGGTACATTTCTCTTCCAACTGCTCTATAAAAGACGTAGGGTCCCCACGCCCATTAAAACTGATTCTCCACTGACTTACATTAAAATGTTGATTAAACGGATTACTTATCGGATACTGTACACGAGAGGGGTTTTGAGTACTAGCAGGAATATTTAGACTTTTATCCGGAGAATTTGCATTATTTACATATGACTGATGTAACGTTGCCGGGGTATTTCTAAAGCCGCTTGAATCGCTAGAAAACATAGGATTTGTTACGGGTATCATGAACGTTTCAGCGTTACTGGTGGTTGAGGTCGACGGATTCTCATATTGACATGAGGTACTACTGTAAGGTACGGGTAACTTTTGGTAATTTCTTATTACCTCAGGTTTGGACTGTACACTTTGACTAAGAATCGTGGACGGTAGACGGTTGTTAGTATTTGGAATTGTTGGATATTTTGGCATTGAATCGTAGGAAAAGGTCGAGATCATGGGAATTTCATTTTGCATAGTTGTATGCGATACTGGGGGATTAAATTCAACGGATGAGCTGGGTATTACTTGTTGGCTGACGTTATTACAAACGGATGTGGAGTTGGAACTAGTCGGTGGAAAATATTTGTTAGGTAATAAGTTGACGGGTAAGATGGTATATACGGTTCGGTAGTGGTCGGTACGGTGGAGTATTGAAAAATTGTGGTTATCGGTATGACGTTTGCAATGGTATAATTTGGAATCGCACTGTTTGGTATTATCGGCGGTGCTGGGTATGTAAATCTACAGTTGTCAACTTGCGAACTGGTATTTGGTACTAACTGGGTAATATGAGGTGCTTGGTATACGGAGGTATTAATTTGGGGTACAGAAGGGGAGCTCAAATTCAATCTAAGGGGGTCCTGATTAGGAAAAAATGTAAGTGCTGGGTTTGTGACGGAGGTGATACTCGAGGTCGGAATTTGTACAACGTTGGTAAAGCAGGGAATTTTACTGTTGGTAATACTAACAGAAAAGGTAACGGAAGTTTGTTGTGTATTTACAGAGGTTATAGGTTTATTGTAAACCACGGACATCATTGGGTTACTGGTAACTACGGGGAGCTCGTGTACAGTCGGGGTCAACCTCGGGGACTTTCGTTCTTCACGAATATATTCTCTGAGTCTCTTTCTCTTAAGTTTCATGGTTCCTTCCATGGACAAGTCAAAACGCAGGAGAATTTCGTCCATATCGCTTTTCTTAAGATAATTAATCCAAGCTGATGTTGGCAAAATCTCAAGTTGGGTTCCAAACTCAGCGGAGTCTTCTTTAGATATTGGATTATTTTCGCCCGTTTGCTTTTCAGGCATGTTTCCAAATAGGGGCTCAATATTTAAGTCGGAGCCCGAAACGGAACCGTTGTCACTTTCATGTAAAGACATTTTTATTAAGTTAGTTTTTTTTAACTACTTGAAAGTCTACAATAAGGATTTTTAATTAAAGCGTTTTAAACACGTGTTTGTCTAAGTAAAATCGGCTAAAGACGGAAATATTCGTTATTTATCGGTTTATAGTCTATCCGAACCGATCCCAGAAAGTAACTCTACTCTAGATGCAATCGGATAGTTTCGGAAGATTTCGGGTATTATCGAAAACTATCGTTTTCCGAAATGTTCTGAAGGGAAATACGTGTCCGCAATCGACTAAAATTAAAAGAATCGGGTTTCATCGGCTATTACTGTTATTCCGAGTCAACCCGAAGCAAAACACGTGGTTGATTCTCAAAATAAACTAACTTAGCAAACACTTGTGACCTAAACGCAATCGGATGAAGTCGGGAGAGTTCGGGTTTTATCGGTAGCTATCGTTTTCACGAAATGACACCAAGAAATCAGGTGTGTGAAGTCGACTAAGTTTGACAGACAAAATCGGCTAAAGACGGAATTATTCGTTATTTATCGGTTTATCTTCTATCCGAACCGATCCCTGAAAGTAACTCTACTCTAGATGCAATCGGATAGTTTCAGGAGATTTCGGGTATTATCGGAAACTATCGTTTTCCGAAATGTCCCGAAGAGAAACACGTGTCCGCAATCGACTAAAATTAAAAGAATCGGGTTTTATCGGCTCTTACTGTTATTCCGAGTCAACCCGAAGCAAAACACGTGGTTGATTCTCAAAATAAACTAATCTAGAAAACACTTGTGACCCAAACGCAATCGGATGAAGTCGGAAGAGTTCGGATTTTATCGGTGTGTGCAGTCGACTAAGTTTGGCAGAATCAAGTTTTATCGGTTATTACAGTTGTTCCGAGTCAACCCGAAGCAAAACACGTGGTTGATTCTCAAAATAAACTAATTTAGAAAACACCTGTGACTCAAACGCGATCGGATTAAATCGGAAGGGTTCGGGTTTTATCAGTAGCTATTCGGGGTTGCCAAACTTCGGTCTTTTACATTTGACACTCAATATTTCACCCTTTCAGACGGAATCTTGGGCGCCACTCTAAGAAATAAGGGAGCTTAGAGTCTCCACCGGCCAGTACGACTAGCTTTTAGACAGTCGAGAAAACGGGTTCATGGAATGGTTGGAAAATTATTGTTTAGGCAATTTAACTGAAATGTACCACTTTTATTTGTCTAACCTTGCTACAAGAAACATATTTTAATAACTTTCTTACTCTAAACAAATTAAACAGGATTTCCAAAGCACAGGCGGTTTCTTTTTCTTAATTTGACACAATTGAATACCTTTCAAAGTTCCATCAAAGAACAATTCGATAATGCTTTCACGAAACGGTATATAACGGATTTACATGTCCGTTGGCTATCCTATAACTCAAATAACACTTTTATTACGCGGTTTGGTCCTAGTTAATATGTAGATTCTTTTGTCCGGGAATATGTTTAAAATCAACCCTGTATAAGACGCGTGCCCACCTGTATGGCATCCAAGGTAGGGGTCCGGGAAAACAGGGTGATTTGGGGAATTACCAACTTTGAAACCAACCCTAAAGAACGCGTGCCTGCCTGTATGGCATCCAAGACAGGGGTCCGGGATTAGAGTGGTTTGAGTCTAAGAAACGGGTTAAAGATGAAATGTGCAGTTTTCCTTCGAATTATCTTGTACTCAGGAGGAAATTGCACATTATCTTAACCGGGCAAAATCAGGAAAAAGACGCGTGCCTACCTGTATGGCATCCAAGGTAGGGGTCCGGGAAATCAGGGTGATTTGGGAAATTATCCATTTTGAAACCAACTCTAAAGGACGCGTGCCTACCTGTAGGCATCCAAGATAGGAGTCCGGGATTAGAGTGGTTTTCATTCAAGAAAACGGGTCTCAAGAATCTATAAATTACTTCTCCGTTTCATTGTACGAAGCGGTGGTAAATTGCATCGTTTTCTAACCGGGACTTTAATTTTAAATCAACCCTACAAGACGCGTGCCTACCTATATGGCATCCAAGGTAGGGGTCCGGGAGTAGGGTGATTTGGGGATTTTACCAACTTTGGGACCAACCCCAAAGAACGCGTGCCTACCTGTATGGCATCCAAGGTAGGGGTCCGGGAGTTAGGGTGGTTTGGGATTAGCAAAACGGGTCAAACTGGAAAATAAAATTCTCCTTTTGCTCAAGCTTATTTACACCAGCTAGGAAATTGCATTTTCTCTGGACCGGAAAATAACTAAAAATAAACAAGACGCGTGCCTACCTGTATGGCATCCAAGGTTGGGGTCCGGGAAATATACCAATTTGAAATCAACCCTGGAAGACGCGTGCCTACCTGTATGGCATCCAAGGTAGGGGTCCGGGAAATCAGGGTGATTTGGGGAAATCTACCATGTTTGGAATCAGCTCTAAAGAACGCGTGCCTACCTGTATGGCCTCCAAGGTAGGGGTCCGGGATTAGAGAGATTCAAATTTAACAAAATGGGTTAGAAAAACCGTCTGCAATTTACCCAGCAACAGAACAACATTTTTGCATTAAATATAAAGAACAGCGTAAAATAAATACTTAAAAATAGCCTACGCACTTACCTTTTGCCAGTCTCGGTACCGGTGCACTAGAAATATCGCGAGTTTAGTTTTAGCACTTCTTGCTACGGCGGGCGATGACGGATAAAAAAGGGGCCGAACACGATGTGTCGATTGCTTAAATAGCCTCTGTTCGGAAGTGCTCGTTTTTCAGAGGTGGGAGGCCAAAGAAAGCCGATCACTTCCGAAAGGCTCCGACTAACCCCCACGAAATCAGAGGTGGGAGGCCGAAGTAAACCGATCCTTTCCGAATGGCTCCGACTAACCCCACGACATTAGAGGTGGGGAACCGAAGAAAGCCGATGATTTCCGAATGGCTCCGACTAACCCCACGACATTAGAGGTGGGGAACCGAAGGAAGCCGATTATTTCCGAATGGTTCCGACTAATTTCCACGACATTAGAGGTGGGAACCAAAGAAAGCCGATCATTTCCGAATGATTTCGACTAACCCCCACGAAGTCAGAGGTGGGGATCAAAGAAAACCGATTATATCCGAATGATCCCGACAAACTACGAATATCCCCCATGGCATCTGGAGTCAATAACTTATAATTTCTACTCACGGCCGATGGATTACGAGAGTTTTACACGAGAAATTAGACCTCCCCATGCTTTAGGAGACTTGTAAAACAACTTAACCTAAATTACCCCGACCTAACAAAGATAGAAATTAGTAACTTCGTTACAAGCAATATTTTCCTAATACGCAAAATAAAAAAAATAATAATAAGAGGAAAATATACATTTTATTATTTTGGTATATTTGAAAATATATTTTTTTTGTACATTTTAAAAATAAAAAATTAATCAATTTGTGACTTGTGCATAATGATAGCTGTCAAAAAGTTGACAAATGTAAAAAATGGCAAATGATCTTTCATTTGTTTAGTTTATGACCCTACCGTGCGGCGTGATATAATAATATAATCTATACTATCTATTATTACATTAATAAAAAAAACACCAAATCCGTATCTGCCTAAAAATTTAGTTTACAAAAAGATTAAAGTCTAAAAACAAAAATTAAACACGGTAGAGGATTAAAAAGGATATTTAATATTGTTTTTAGTTTTTTCGTAATATTAATTTTAATTTATTAAGATAAAGTTTAATTTCAGAAATACAATTTAGAATTAAAGTTTAAAATCAAAATTTACCAAAAATCAGTATTTTGTTAACTTATATATTATTCAGAAACTAAAAAGCCAATCACTTCATCCATTTTTAAAGCACGCGAAAAATTCCGCGCGAGAGCTTGCATTAAGTTAATTTCTTGATAACTACTTGTTCTAATAAAAAAAACGAACACCGTTTGTCAGAAGCACAATTAGCCATATAGTCCCCCCCCCCTAAATCTTTTGCATTTAGTACCATTTTTCCTAAAAGCTTTTTTTCTTAAAGTTATTTAATATTTTAAAATTTTTAAGTTTAGTTTAGTTTAGTGTGTATTTGTTGTTGCATTTCTCCTAATACAAGCAATCGAATTATTTTCTAATCCTAATAATAAAAGAGAATGCAACAAAAGGCAAAGTTTAGTCTTCTACTTAACTTTTCTCGGATATTATTTTCCAGATATCCTACAAATATAACTTAGAAGTAAGTAACACATTTTAAATTGTAGTAATGAAAGTAAATAATAATAACAATACTAATTGTAAACAAGTGAAATTACCGAAAGAAAAATAAGAAAGAAGTTTTTTGTCTGCGGCCGGGACATTAATAAAAAAGAAAGACAAAAAACTTTTTTCTTATTTTTCTTTCTTTAATTTCACTTGTTGTTTATGGTTTTAGGTTCTTGATGCATATCTGCTGCTCCATAGTGAGCCAACCTAATGTTTTTATTGTCTAACTTACAAGATCTCTTCTTTTAAGCAAGGGGGCCGATTTTTGTAAACTAACCTTCCGATCGTTTTGGCCGACTAAAAAATTTTAGCCACAAATTTAGCCTGAAGCCCGGCAACGCCGCCGGTATAGACTCCACAGCACCCCTTGGCAGTGGCGATGAATAGCGTGGAGGGTCGTCGCACAGTGGGACCAATTGTTATAATTTAGCAGTTTTGTATTACAAGATTAAGGGGTAGTAAATCCTCAAAATTTTATCTACCGATGTACCGGGTGTCCTATAAAAACATTTCATATTTAAAATGCAGCTAAATATTTAACTTGGTACTGATTTAAAAAATTTTTAAATATATATAAAGTAAATAAGTTTTTCAATCCAAATATGATCGCAAATATAAAATAAAGATAGCAGAAAATTAAAAGCTGAGAGGCATTTATATATTTTCTTTCAATTAAAAAAATACTGCGTTTACATCAGTATATCAATACAAAAGGTAGAGAGTTTTTTATCGCTTATTTCAGATACTACTTATCCAATTTTAATGAAATTTGGCATACATGTTTTATAGGCCATTCTCCCTTGTTAATGCGATTTTTTTACGCTATGACATGTGCAAGTCAGGCCGAACCAGCGAAGCCGGCTATTGTTATTTTTTTAGGTTAGTTATTAATCAATTGGAATAAGAAACCGATACCTTCCTTAAGGCTTTAAATGCAAATAAAGATTAATACGGCTTTTTTTAAAATTCAAGATGGCTACTATACATTAAAACTATACAACTTATTTGTTTTAATTGACGGAACATTTATATTTAATTTGGTTACACGGTTACAAAACTGCTAATTTAAAAAGGCAGTCATTAAAAAAAAATTAAGAGAAAGTCACATACTTGGATTTATATAACGATACTCTTTTTAAAAATAATTCCGCATTTTTAGATTATTTATAGTTTTTACCTGATAGCTTTGGCTGGGATGTGGGTATAATTGTTTTTTTTTTCTATAAAATCGGTTTAATTTTAAATTTAATCACTGCTCCAAAGTCAAACTCTTAAGGCAATCCAAATATAAAATAAAAATAACTCCATTTTGATGGTTATATTGTTATATTCGTGAAAATGCAAACATGTACTTAATTAAAGTTTTTTTTTTAATAATATGTAACCAAACCACTTTTAATTAATGTTTTAGTATAGTTATTCCTTAACCCCCATTCTTTATGTACAATTTGTACGGAAAAATAATAAAGATTTGAATTAATTTGAAAAATAATATTTATGTTTACAAATACTTGTCTACTTTTTAAAACTATCGGTCATTTTTCATATGTATGAAATAATGTCTAAAGTAGTAAACACTTGTTTAATGGACTAATTAGGTCAAATGTCATAAACCTAACCGAACCAATGTAAAAAAAGTGCGGACATTTGTAGCCTAGCCTCCAATTAGTACCTAGACTATTGCGCCACCGAGAGGAGCGAGTTGTCCGTTCATTTAATAGGTTTAATTTTTAGATCGGAAAAAGATTTAAGTAATGGAAGATATAAGGAAACTCGTACAAGGGGGACGAGTGTGATATAGTTTAGGTAGGCTAGATTAGTTTACTGAAGATGGGCTCCATCTGCTAGTACCTAAAATAAGTATTGCAAAAAATACAAATAATAAGAATTTTCTTTCTTCTAACCTCCCACCCACCCATTAACCTTATTGTGCACATGACAGAAAATATTCAATGAAAAAAATGTCGCCGCGTACAAAAATTTGAGAAAAATTAGGCACTATTAGAAAAAAAAAATCATTTGTTTAGGATGCTCTTCCACTCAGACCCATATATACAGGGTGTTCAATAACATAATTTTAGTATTAAATTTCTTGAGTGATTTGAAGACAAAAAGTTCATATAAACATAGGTCTACAAACGCTTAGTTTTCGAGATAATATTTTTTGTTTATTTTGGTATAGCCACCATGCCATACCGAAGCATTTTTTATTTTGATGATAGCAGTCTTTGGCGCAAAAGCTTTTTTAAACGGTTAGAGATGCGAAAAAATTGCAAGAGACAAAAAGTTTGCAAACGAAACAAGGATTTTATTTCTTGTTTTAGAATCTGCCAGTGGCTTACAACAAAAAATATCCCAGGAAAAAGGTGACATGAGCCCTGAAAAAGTATAACCTTCTAGAAGTTTATTACCGTTTGGTATGTTTTATAGTGTAATGACAACAGCTAAATATATGTGTTAAATTTGAGCTGCATATCTCAAAAACTGCATGAGCTATAAACAAAAAACTAAAAAATATATGAAATTTTAACACCCTGTATCTCGAAAACTAAGCGTTTGCGTGTCTATGTTTATATAAACTTTTTGACTTACAATTACTTAAACACCTTGTATAAATAAAAAACTGTATATAATCCGATTTGAATTAGAAATTCAGTACAAAAAAAACTGTGTACTAAGTAAAACATAGTACATACATAAGTTTGAAACACATATTTAAGTCCTACAAGTTAACTAAAACATTGTTGCAACTCTTGTCTTATTTTGGAACACAAGTTCCACAACGGCACAGAATTTTTCTTCTTTTTAAAAAAAATTTTGTATTAGAAGAGGACACTCTGATCTATCTTTTATATTTCACCATAAAGATTTCGTTGAGCCTTTACTTATTGAAAATAAAAACGTGATCTGGTTTATTTAGGAAAATACCTGTTATGTTTGATCGTGGACACATTCCCCTACCCAAATGCAAAAGTGACTTTTACAAAGTTATGTCATATCATTAAATAAAAAATTATTGTGTGTGCTTAAGACCACACGGCAGAAGTGTAAACTTCAACAAGGCGAATTAATAATACTGGCCTTCATCTGCATTATCATGTCGCTCGCTGAATGTTCCTCTCACAGTCGACTCGAGCCGACTTCACCCGAATGAGCGTTACATTGCCGAGCCTGACGGCTCAGTTCAATTCAGTACCCACAAAAACTGCTAAACGCGCCTAAAGAAGTTTACACTTCAAAAATCTTCAGTCCTTATGATATCGGACGGGGGGCAGATTGTGGTAGGTTTGTTGTGAGGGGGCTGGTTATGGGGGGAGAGGAATATCTCACTTTACCCCTTCCCATAGAAATACAGGCAGTTATACTTTTTATGTAGGAATCTATTTGTATATTACTATTAAACTACAAAAACAGCAATTAAAGTAAAATGATGTTTTCTTTTTCTAGGAGAGCTTATTTTTTTATAATGAGTCACTTATTTATGTCATTAAAATTCTAGAAAAAACAGAGAAGGAAGGCCTAGTCCGCATGTTATTTGTGGACTTGGTCGGCGCCCCTGATAGATTATGTTCATTTCGTTTGAAAGGGGCTAATTTTGATCTTAGAGGGCTTACCCCCTTCCCCAAGCTACTTCCTTGGCATATAAATATACATTTATACCATTTTTTCAAAAAATTTTGGTTTTGTTAATATTTAGTTTTACCAAGAAAAATTGCATTCGGGTATCTGATTTGGCCCACTGTGCAACGCTACCGCCAGTCAGTTCTGCATTTCACAACAAAAAATAAGCTTGATAAAGACAAAGGTGGGTTAGGATTGCATTTTTCTGGAATTTTTTATTTTAATTTATAATTAATATTCAATTAATTTATATTTATGTTCAACGTTCGATAGTTTTGGTTTTGTAGCTGTTGTGTGATATGTTCAAACGTAAGTATTAGTCTAGTTTTGTCTAGTAATTTCGCTAACAAAGAGCCCCTTTGCCAAAAAAATATTTTTTTTTCACTTGGAAATATTTTTAAAGGCATAGCTAAATTATTTTCTGTGCGTAAAATACCAGTAAAAACTGTAGGAATCAAGAAAATTTCAGCTCAAGTTGGTCTTGAGACTCAGGCCTTAAAATTTAAAAAACTTTTGTTTGCATACCTAGTACTTTTTAAAAATAATTAGTGCTGGAAAATTTGCATCTTCTTGAAAAATATTAGTTTTTAATGTAGATTTTTTTTTGTTACAGGTTACTTATGTGTCTACAACAACAACAAACTTCTCAAGCTTGCAAGCAATACCTACCTATCATCTGCTATGTTGGTCCAAATAAAAAACTTGTTGCAGAGAAATAAACATCCTTCGAGACCAGTAGATGCCACCCAAATCTCTTGTGTGATTTATTCGATTATAGTAATGTAACTATGTGAATGTGAAATAGAATACAATGTATTATCAAATATTATTTGTTAGTTATTATTAATAATATTATTATTCATAAGAAAAGTGCGTAAAGTGATTACATTTCCACAAACAAAAACAGTTGAGCAATATGAAGTAAAGTTCAGTTTCATAATAGTTTGTGAGAAATAGATACCAGGCACATATATAAGGAGGGGGGCACTGGGTGGACATTTCCCCCCTCCTTGAACAAGTTTTTATTATGAAATTTTAGTGTTGGGCACTTCACTACTAAAATGTTCTGTATTCAGTGGACTTGCCTCCGGCAAGCATTTCTGCCTACCCTGTCCAAAACATCATGCACCGTCACTGAGAAACAACACAGGACTTTCGACATGGGGATATGAAACATTTTTTGTTCAGTTCTTCAGAAGGATAATTATTCAGTAAAATTTTCTTGAAAATATTTTTGAACAAATTCAAAGAAAATGTTTAGCACTAAATGATTTTCCATTTAAACAATAAAATTAATTTTAAAGATGTTTCTGCAACCCACTCTTTTCTATGAGGGTTAACAAAAATAACTACTACATACATATTTTTACTCAAATGTCAAAACATGCTTCGAACATGCCCCATGTTCTCAAAAAATGTAAAATCTTAATTTTAAAAACTATTTTTCTATAATCACCAAAAACAGTTGTTGATTTTAAGTAAGCACTGTCGTCGTCAGTCATTATTTTAATTTAAAAAAATAAAGTACCTTATGAAGTTTCTTCAGTAATTAATTCACTTTTTATTTTTAAAAACATTTTGTTCAAAAGGATAATTATTCAATAAAATTTCCTTCAAAGAGAAAATTGTTCAAAAACATTTTCTTCAAATTAAAGAAAATGTTTTTGGAGAAATTTCCATCCAAGGAAAATGTTTTAGGAGAAAATGATTTAGAAGAATTTTCCATTTAAACATATTTTTACTCAAATGTTACAAAAACTGTAAAATCTTAATTTTAACATTTATTTTAGCTCACACTACTACTATACCATAGTTGTGTAAGCTATGTTGATTTTCTTGAGAAAAAAAAAAGTTGCTCTGAGAGTTTAAGTAAAAATATGTCGTGTGTGATCTCAAACGAAAGGTAATTGAGTCTGGAGTTAAACAAAATACATTTTAGTTTAAAAAAAAAGGGTGGGGATAGATTGAAAAAATTAGAGTTTAAGTCAAAACATGGCTTGTGTGGTATCAAACGAAAGGCAATTGAGTCTGGAGTTGAATAAAATATATTTAAGTTTTTAGTTATATTAGCTCACACATGCACTATAACTATAGTACCTATAGTGTGAGCTTAGGTACCCATATATTGGCAGAGTATTTATATAATCACCAAAAACACATAAAAAAAAATAAAGTACCTTCTTAAGATTCTAATCATAATTAAATTTAATTAATTAATTAATTTAATTATTAAATTTAAAAAAACATTTTCTTCAAAAGGATAATCATTCAATAAAATTTTCTATATACCTACAGAAAATTGTTCAAAAACATTTTCTTCGATTAGAAGTTTGTTCGAACAAATTTCCATTTAAAGAAAATGTTTTTGAACGAATTTTCGTTCATGGCAAATGTATTTCAAATAATTTTTCACTAGAACATATTTGTTACAAAAAATTTAAAATTTTTACATAACTGTTTTTTCTATAATAACCAAAAACTCAGAGTTTTTGATTTAAAATAAAGGACTAAAAAGTCATTATTCAGTGACCCAATTAAAGTGAAAAAAAAGTACCTACTGCATAAGGTTTCTAAATAATTTATTAACAAAAAAAAATTGAATTATATTATACAAGTGAATAATAATTTTTTCTAGCACTGTCGAAACAATAATAATTCTCATCTCATCTCATTTTTATGGATAGTATAGGTATGCAAAGTTAAATTTTAAAAAATACAAAAAATGGATATACCTAGGTACCTATGTCACAGGCTTGTAGCAATAAAGAATGATTTTAGTTGTGGGGGTTGCTATAGTCTATAGTTAAAAAAGCTATAGTAAGTACCAATAAACAGATAGTGTAACTATAACCCTGCCAAATTAAATTAACAAAATATTGCACCTATTAAAAATTGGTAAACTAACCATGTATAACATGGGCGTAGTCAGGGTCTCACTCAGGGTGGGGCAAAAAAGCAAAAAATTTTATAGCTCCCCTTTAATTCTTGTATTACTAAATGAGCTAAAGCCAGGATGGTGCAGGTGACAAGGCGTATCATGGGCGTAGTTAGGGTGGGGCACTTGCCCCACCCTAACTACGCCCATGATATATAACCATCCAAAGAACACCTATATTATTTAAATGTTTTATTACCAAAGTTGATTCAAGCCCCTCAAAAAAATTGACCCAGTTATATTCCTTATAAGGAATATAAACACTCAAGAGGGGGAGATTGGCTTTGCGTCATGATTACACGCAATGTTTTTTAATGTGTTTTTTTTTTTGAAAATGCGTTACGAGGGGGAGTTAAAAATCCTGAATTTTTGCGTTGCATAATTTAAGGATGTTCCCCTATACATATCCATTATTTTGAATTTTTATGATGATTTTAACTTTGTATACTATTTATAGGTAGGTACGTTTCTTTTCATATTTCATCAGGAGATTTTATGAGTGAAGCTTCAAGACTATGTAGAACTATTCATATATTCTCGTCTTTTGTGAGGGGCATATTTAAAAGAAATGGAGCCCTTCTGGGATGGAAAACTTTGTATACTATGTTTCTCTTCTTATATCATCAGGAGATTTTATAGGTGAGGCTTCGTGTAGAACTACAGAGGTTATCCAAGTAGAGCTATCCAAATCTTCTTGTCTTTTGTGAGAGGCGTATTTAAAAGAAATGGAGCCCCTCTCTGGGATAATAATCCGCCCCACAGAACACCATATCCGCACGTGTGAGAAATCAACTTATCATTTTTTTATAACTAGTAAAATAATTAAAAAAAAAATTCTGTTTGTTTATTATGAAATTGCTTCATACTTCTGTCAAGGTAAGCGTCATAAAAATCACGGCGAACCCGATTTTCTGAAATAAGTGAAAGAATTCTATCAAGCTGCACTGACAACACTGCGGCTCGCGATCACTGACTTGTATGAACACTGAGAAATAAATTCGACGTACAATTCGTGTCGGAAAACAGTTTTTGTTTCCTTCATAGAATGAAATTCGTAAGAAAATTAGCTCTAGAATGTTGTGTTTACTAATATCTAAGGTTGTTTTGCCTTTTTGGTTGAAAATATTGAGCAGAAACCTTCCACGATATTTTGCCAGTTCTGGTTGAACTCAATGCAGCCCAATTTTATATGGTTAAAAATTTTAGCTGGCTAAAAACGATCGGAGGTCTAATCTACAAAAATCGGCCCCAGATATTAATCTGATGCTGTAGTTTAGTATCCCTTGCAATCGACGCTTATCAGTTTTTCAAATACATGGCCCATCCTCAAAATAATTAACATGCGAGAGAAAAAATGTATCACACAATACAGTTTTAGTGTGTTTATTGAAAAGATGTCTATTATTATATATTAATTTTAAATTAAAAAACCTTTTCTTATGGACAAGCGATGTATGCTTTTCATAATCCATCGAGGTGTTCATTAGCAATCCCAAAGTTTTAGCTGTATCAGTAAAAGCATCACCTGAGATTTATTGGAGTTAGGGGATTAACAGTACTTTGTTGATACTTCTCTGATTGTGTAAGATCCTTATTAACTTTTTGTCAATCCCTATCGATGTCTTTTTTTTTAAAAACGTATATGAAATGTGTTGGTCACCACAATAATAATGCGCCATAGAGTGGTGCTGACTTTTATTTAGCTGTGATATGTAAAGAGTAAAGAGTAAAAGATCCCAGAACCGAGCACTAGGGTACACCAGAGGAGACAGATTCAAAGCTAGAAAGTTTAATTGAACCAAGAACACAAAAAAAGACAGAAATCTATACACATCGCTCCTTGCAATGACTGTCATTTTACTAAAAATTAATGGCGGAATGGGACAACTGAGCGCCGCCAACTGAGCGCCGGGCTAACTCGGCGCTTGACTAAGTTTTTTTAGTGTGTGCAAAAATGAATTTAACTATACTTAACAAAACCAAATATCAAGAAAACTACGTAAAGTATTTCTTAAAGATGTTTTTGCAAAAATAATAATATAATATCTGTTTTGTTTTTCATCGACACATGTTATCGAGAAAAAATATTGTAGTCCGGCGCCCAAGCCCAGTTGGCCGCGCCGAGTTGGCGGCGCCTAGTTCTCCTAGACCGCGGAATAGTGTCTGTATTAACGCCTGTGGTCGATGTACTGTGGTCTAAGAGCAAACCATATTTATGCAAAATAAAATAAGAACCCTGAAACTTCGAAAAAATAGTGCAAGCTGGATTTTTATATAATTATTCCTTAGCATCTGGGACACATCTCCGCCAAAATCACCCTTAAGCTTCGCTAGATATAAGATCCCAAAGGTCCTAAAAATCAGTATTTTTCGATTTTCTCGAAAACTAATAACTTTTTTAAAATAGGTGAAGAGAAAAAATACGCAAAATCATTCGGTCTATAATTCAAAATTAAGAATAAAACCTAACATTTTAAAAATATGTTTTAAAAAAATATATTTTTTTAATTTGATTTTTTTCTTACACTGTAGTTAACTTGTTTTAAATTTTTAATATTTTATAACATTAAGCTTTATCCCCACTTGTACAAAACACCATGTACTTAAATTTAGTTTTTGTTTCTTAAAAGTTAAACAACTTTAGGACTTAGGCTAATGGTCAATAATATCCGGACCGAAAATGAGTCATGAAAAAAATTATTTATCATAACAAAAACATTTCATGTAAAAAAGCCAAGTACGCGAAAATGGCATTCCGTAAAAAGAATTGAGATAAAAGTAAAGTCAAGTTCTCCAATACAAATTTCAAAATGAAATTTTCTTACTGGTTTGAAAATGTTTTTTTAAACTTTGCTATACATATTATTTTAGCGAATTGTCGTTTTACATGATTTTTCCCCAAATATATATGTATGCTAAAAGCTTTAGTTTCGAAGATATCTACAAAAAATAATTTATCGATGTACATATTGTCTGGTTTTCGACAGCCTTGGCAAAAAATCTTGTAAAAAAAACTGAAAATTGCATATAAATTCCTTTATTTTAGTTAAAAACTTAAAAACGGTTAGAGATACTTAATAACCGAAACGTCGTGTTTAAAATAAATAAGTCCGAAATTTTATTTCTACTCAAATATTGTCTATGAATTTCAATACAACTATTTGTTAAAAAGTTATGTCTCTGTATATAATTTTTAACCCTTAATAAACAACCCTTATGATAGAGATCATTGCCCTTGTTTTCCATTTATTTTGTCTAAACCCCTTTGTCACAATTTTAGTCAAAACCTATTTTTTCTAAAACTTTATAAAAATTACTTTAATATCTGTTAAGCCAGAATTTCAAGTAAAATAAAAGTGTGCGCATTTGCACGTATTTTAAGACTGTTTCTAACGAGAAAATAATTATTTTTAATATCACCCTTTTTTGAGTCGTACAATTCCTAATTGCATAAAAATTAAATTTTCAAAATCCCCGTAGTGGTGCGGCTGGTATTAACTATTTTCCTAACCTTTACTTAGAGTTGTTTAACCTAAAAAAATCAAAAACTAAATTTTAGTAAATGGCGTTTTATACAAGTGGGGATCAAGCTTAATATTATAAAGTTAAATTTTAAAACAAGTTACCTAGAGAGTGGGAAAATAAATTTTTTTTATATATATTTTTCAAAATGTTAGGTTAGGTTTTTTCTTATTTTATAGTATACACCAAATGATTTTGCGTGTTTTTTCACTCTTCGCTTTTCTTTAAAAAGTTATTAGTTTTCTATACAATCACAAAAACATGATTTCTAGAACATTTGGGGCCTTATATCTAGCGAAACTCAAGGAGGATTTTAACGGAGAATATATCCCAGATACTAAGGAATAATAATACAAAAATCCAGCTTGAACCTATTTCTTTCCAGGTGAACTCCTAATATTACTGGGCTACGACTCTAGACCAAAATTACATTTTTGAAAATCGACGCAGGGTCAATTTTGAAAGCCTGCGATGCCAGTTTGATAAATACATAATGATGATAAAATTGGCAGAATCTTTACCGAGACCGCCCCATGGGCGCGCTGATGTCAAAAACGCTGTCACTGCCTAACATGCATTTAGAGTTCTAATAATATACCGACCGGCAGACAAATCAGTACGCGGATATTTTAAAGTGCTTCATATTATGAAAAACGTTGTGTTTTTTTAAAATCTATCACGTGTCGGGTTAGTATTAAAAGTCGTGATCGCTTCCTGCTTTTAAACGTATATATCTCGATAAAAAACCTGCGCCTAATTTTTGTTAGAAATTTCATTTTAACTTACTGTGCTAAAATTGTGTAGCTTTAGCTGGTATCGTTTTTACGAATAATACGAATTCCTTTCCTTAAAAGTTGTGATGCTGGCGTACTTTTACGGGATATTGTTAAAAATGTAATTTTTAATTTCAATCAAAGAAAACCTTATTTAGCCAGCTACTATGAACGGCGGAGCTAGGGTTACCGGCGCCGCACCCGGTGTAAACATCAAAAGCTAGTGACTCCCACCCAAATACAAATAATTTATATTATTATCATATTCGTCGCTTTAACCAAGGCGGACAAGTAAAAATTGCTGCTTTAAAATTCAATTTTTTTTGCAAACATATTTCTAATTACCTACTCCGACGTAGGTACCAATGATAAACAAATGTAAAATATAATAATAACAAAACAACGATATAGCTATTTACTAAATGTTTTCATACATTCACTATATAAAATGAAAATAATAAAAACAACTATATTAAATACATAGAAAAAAAGATGAAAAAATAAATGGAAAAAAACGAACCTGATGATGTTGTCGTCCAGTGCAGGAGTATCGGCGGCACTTCCCTAGATACCATAGATTTTTTGACGGAAATATTTTTAACAAAAAGATACCAGCTAGGCTTTGTTGAATGTCTGTGAATTATGTTTCTTTGTTTTTAAAGCGTGCCTTGATGGTTATGGTTTAGCGTGTCGCAAAAGTAAATACGGAATAAATCATATTTGTTTAAAGCTCCGTCGAGACACAAACTTTTATAAAAGATCTGTCTTAACCTCAGTTTTAACATATAAGAAATAAACAATGAAAAAGAGAAAAGAGAAAAATTTCTTGGAAATTAGTTGTTTTTCAAATTTATTATGGAAAACCAAAAAGCAAAGAAGGTTTAAGTGTAGTTTAAGTTTTTCAGTTTCCTTATTTGACCAATAATTATTAATAATTTGCTAAATTTACGACAATCCCTGCTTATTAGGCTTGAGAAATATTTGATTTAAATCGAAACGTTGCCAAGAAATAATTAGTTTATTTTCCTGCCTTGTTCTCAACCCACTAATCAAAACAAAATTGTTATGATGGGACACAAAATGAACTTAAAATAGTTAATTTGATAAATTTTTATCAAACTGCAGATAAAATTTGTAGTTTTTCTTAATAAATTGTATGGAGTTTATTCTCGGGTTTATTGTGAAAAACTGGAAAAAGTATTCCTGGCTATTATGTCAAAACTATTTTCCTACAGTTTCTCGAATTTTTCTAGTTTTTCAAGATGTTATACAAAATGTAAACAAATTGAAAACATCACGTCATCACAGCCGTGTTTGATCCAATACACACGCATGCGAACTTGGAGCTTTGCGTCTGTGAGTTAAAATGTTCCATTGTTTGCAGATCAAACTAGGATTGCTACACTTCTCGATTGTTTTGTCCTGTATTTATGCTTATAGGTACACATGGCCTTGATACTCACGATATATCACGGTTTCGTTCTCGTAGGTTACTAGGAAAATCCTACAATCTAATAAGACAAGGGAAGTGTGCTCAAAAATCAAGGCGACACTATGTTTTGATGCCAAACATTGAGTGTGACACCAAGTTCAGTTTTGTGATTTTTTGCTAATACAGACTTAAATACGCTGGTTTTTTTGGGGTATCATATTGGTGTTTGGTTCAGTTTTTGGTTGCAGGAGTCGAAGTAAATAGAGAGTACCAGGAATAATGTTTTATAGGTAAATATTTGGAGGTAGAAATATAGCTTCAAGAAAAAAAGACATTATATTAATTGTATACTGCCTTAAACAGCAAAATTGTTTTGTTCTGTCTAAACTTGATTATTCCTTTATAAACAGACAGTCATGATTTATAGGCATCAGCATGTATCCAAAAGCTGTAGGCCTTATTTGTTATTAATATAAACTTCATACTTTAATACTCTTTTTTTTATTCAGACTTCCTTTTAAAGATGGAAACAAATATGGCTTGTGGGTTAAAAACATACATTTTGTTGATTGGTCTTCCACAATAAGAGATCCTATTAAAAATCACTTAACAAAAACTATCTTATTTAAAGGGCAGTAAGAATAGTGTCATTTATTTTTTTTAGAATGCTTTATTTTTTAATTGTGTTACTTTAATACTTTTAAATTTGATGTAATTTGAACTATGGATTTAATTTGTCAAAGCTACTATAGTGTATTTATAATTGTCTATTGTAGACTTTTTCTACAGTTTCTCGATTTTTTCTAGTTTTTCAAGATGTTATACAAAATGTAAACAAATTGAAAACATCACGTCGTCACAGCCGTGTTTGATCCAAAACACACGCATGCGCACTTGGAGCTTTGCGTCTGTGAGTTAAAATGTTCCATTGTTTGCAGATCAAACTAGGATTGCTACACTTCTCGATTGTTTTGGCCTGTATTTATGCTTATAGGTACACATGGCCTTGATACTCACGATATATCACGGTTTCGTTCTCGTAGGTAACTAGGAAAATCCTACAATCTAATAAGACAAGGGAAGTGTGCTCAAAAATCAAGGCGACACTATGTTTTGATGTCAAACATTGAGTGTGACACCAAGTTCAGTTTTGTGATTTTTTGCTAATACAGACTTAAATACGCTGGTTTTTTTGGGGTATCATATTGGTGTTTGGTTCAGTTTTTGGTTGCAGGAGTCGAAGTAAATAGAGAGTACCAGGAATAATGTTTTATAGGTAAATATTTGGAGGTAGAAATATAGCTTCAAGAAAAAAAGACATTATATTAATTGTATACTGCCTTAAACAGCAAAATTGTTTTGTTCTGTCAAAACTTGATTATTCCTTTATAAACAAACAGTCATGATTTATAGGCATCAGTAAGTATCCAAAAGCTGTAGGCCTTATTTGTTATTAATATAAACTTCATACTTTAATACTCTTTTTTTTTTATTCAGATTTCCTTTTAAAGTTGGAAACAAATATGGCTTGTGGGTTAAAAACATACATCTTGTTGATTGATCTTCCACAATAAGAAATCCTATTAAAAATCACTTAACAAAAACTATCTTATTTAAAGGGCAGTAAGAATAGTGTCATTTATTTTTTTTAGAATGCTTTATTTTTTAATTGTGTTACTTTAATACTTTTAAATTTGATGTAATTTGAACTATGTATTTAATTTGTCAAAGCTACTATAGTGTATTTATAATTGTCTAGTGTAAACTTTTAAGGTTCTTCTGAATAAAGACATTTTGAGCTTTAAACTTTATAGCTATTTATTAATTTTCTTTAAACACACAAATTTTATCACAAAAAAGGCATGGTTTTAATTTATTTATATTATAGTGTAATTTAAATGATACATCAAAGTTCAACATATGGTGAAAATGATTAAAAGTAGACAAAAAATTTAAAACTTCCCAAGTTATAGTATTTATTAAGTTTGGAGAGAGGGGGAAAACTATACATTTAAAAATATAAAAATTTGACGTAAAATAATTTTGTAATCCATTAAAATCAAAAATTATTCTATTGCTTTTCACCAAAAAATTTTATTATTCTATATACAATGTTTAAAAGTCAATTTAAATTCAAAAAAAAAAGTTAAGATATATTTTTGTAGATATCGGCCCTTTATAAAAACAAAAAATGGTAATATTGGTACCATGTATATTAAAAAAAATATATATTTTTGAAAACATGAACAGTTTTTTGGTAATAATTTTGAGTATTTTTCTTGTTCTAACATTAACATAATTAAAACACTTAATTGTTACCCTTATTTTATTGTATAAGAAACTTATAACAATAAATTGAAGAAAATAAATGTTAAATTTGACACCCTGTATCTAAAAGACAAAAAGGTTTGATGTAAAATGTAAACGGAAAAAAGTTTTTTTTTGCATTTTCTACCACCCCTTAAAGTTTGGTGCATCAATTAAATTTCACCCTGTATATACAGAGTGTTTTCTAATTGAATGTCAATATTTATGGGGGTGATTTTTGGGCCCATTTTAAGAAAAAAACTTCATATGTACATAAATTTGTCTTAAACGTCTTACCTTTTGAAATACAGGGCGGTAAAATTTTCAAAAATAAATCATTTATTATTAATATCTACAATACCACTTCAGATATTTTAATGAAATTTGTCATACATATACTATGAATCAAGAGGCATTTTTAAATGTATCACATTTTTTTTTAAATTCCATCAGTGGCGTTTCTGAGTAATTTGACCTGCCTATTTTGGCAGATACTAATGGCACGCCACTGATTTTTCCTGAAATGAAAATTATTTTTGAAATCCCTAATCATTTCTAACGTAAGTTGATTACTTGATTTTTTCAATCCGATGCACGGTTTTCACTTAAAAAAATAAAAACCGTTTCTCTGCATGATCATAACAATATCGTTAATATGACAATATTATCATGCACCCTATATCTCAAAGGATAAGACGTTTAGGACATATGTTCGTATGAAGTATTTTTCTTAAAATGGGCCCAAAAATCACCCCCATAAATATTGACATTCAATTAAGAAACACCCTGCATAAATCCCGGCTATATGAATTAAAAACAACCTTTAAACTAGGTAAGCAGTTTCATAGTTATTACACTAACTGATTTAATTTAGGGACAATCAAACACTATATAATCATATTTATATATATATATATATATATATATATATATATATATATATATATATTTATCGGTTTCACAACGTTCTACGTCTTCCGATACCCAATCTCCACTCGTTTCTGTTTGCCCATAATTCATCATCTAGGCCTCTTATTCTAATTTCACTATCTATTCCTTCTCTCCAGCTTCTCCTTGGCCGTCCTCGTTTTCTTCGGCCAGTTGGTTTTCATTGTAGTATTTGTTTAGGTAGTCTTTCATCATTAATTCTTTGTACATGTCCGTACCACACCAGTTGTTTTGTTCTTATATCATCCACTAAAGTACGTTCACCCAATGTCATAATTTCTCTTATTCTTTGATTTGTAACTCTTTCTCTTTTTGATTTCCCTGCTGCTCTTCTCCAATAGTCCATTTCCGTAGCGCAAAGCATTTTTTCTGTTCTATCCTTGATTGGCCATACTTCTGAGCCGTATGTAATAATACTTTTTACAATGGTTATATATAAGCTTTTTGTTATGTTTTGATATACTTTGGTCCCAAATTATTCCGTTTAATAAACTTATTGCTTTTCTTCCTTGTACGTTTCGATCTTTTATAGCTTTGCCTAGTGTTCCGTCAACTGTAATTTTTAGACCTAAGTATTTATACTCATCACAGGACTGAATTCGCTGCCCGGTATTAAGATTAGATCCTGTTTCATTCCACCGATACACATATACTCTGTCTTATTGAGATTAACCTCTAGTCCCTACTTATTGTACTCTTCTATTAGTTTTCGTGTCATGTATTCGAAGTCGTCATAATCCTGAGCCACTACTATCTGATCACCGGCGAAACATAAAGTATACAAGGTGGTTTTTTCCAACGGAATTCCCATGTTTTGACATTTTCTCTTCCATACTTTAAGGACTTGTTCCAAGTATATCTTGAAGAGCGTAGGCGAGATACAGCAACCTTGTTTAAGACCTTTATTTACTTGAAAGCCTTTGGTTAGTTTTGCTTTTATTTTAACTTTTGCCTTACTATTGCGGTATAACTCTTTTAAGGCCTTAATTAGTTGTACGCTTATGTTTGTGTTTTCCAACGCATTCCAAAGTAGATTTAGTGGTATACTATCATATGCCTTCTGCAAATCGACGTAAAGCAGATGCAGCTCTTGTCCGTATGCCATTTTCTTTTCAATAACTTGGGTTATACAAAAGAGATGATCTAAAGTCGATCTACCCGCCCTGAAACCAGCTTGTTCTTCTGCCTCCATGTCTTTATATTCGCTCTCCAGTTTATTTCTTATTATTTTACCGTATATTCTGCTTAGCGTACTAGTCACAGTCACATATATCTTTCCTTCCTTATTTGTGTATTGTGGATATATATGACGTTTCCACTCAGTTGGGACTACAGTTCCATTTAAATATTTTTGGAAAAGATTCCGTAATCTCCAAATCAGTTCTTCAGTGCCATATTTAATAAGTTCGGCTGGGATATTTCCGGGTCCGGCAGATTTACCGCTTTTTAAGGTTGTGCACACGTTTTTGACCTCAGAGAATGTGAGGGGTACTGGAGATCCCATCGTTCTAATTATATTATCTCTTGCGTCTTCCTTGAATTCTGCTCTATCTTCAGTTAAAAGTTCTTTAAAATGCTCATCCAATTCTTTGTCTGGTATTGGTGAAATGATATCTCTGCATGTTTCTTTTGTAATCGATCTTATAGTTTGCCAACTTTCGGTACTTCGCCTACCTCCTAAGTAAGAATCTATTTTCTGGCACTTTTGCGTCCACGAATGATTTTTCTTATCACTGATCATTCTTCTCACCTTTGATTGCGCGATTTTGTATTCTTGTCTGCTTCTATCTGTCTTTTAAGATAAGTAGGTGGATATAATTTCCTTTTTTCCACTATTTCTCTTTCAATCTCAGCATACCACCAGTATGGTTTTCTTCTTTTAGAAGTTTCTTCCACTAATCCTAGTTTCTTTTGCAGCTTGGTGGATGCCTAATGTAATACATTCGTATTCCTTATCTGGGGTTTCACCTGAACTTGTATTAAGTTTTTCGTTCAGTCTCTTTTTGTATAGGTTTTTTACGCTGTCATGTTCTAGGCTTAGTAGATTACATTTACAGTGATCAATTTCTTCAATCACTGTATCATCAAGATGTTGTTGATGCAGGCTTCGGCCTTGATAAGGAAAGAGAATTTTGGACTCCAGAAAATAGTGATCACTTCCGCATGTTGATCCACGCTTTGTTTTGACATCTTGAATTTTTAGTTTTGTTTTTGTTTAGTGATAAGATAATCAATGACGGATTTCAGGTTTTGTGAGGGTTTGGTCCAGGTATATTTGTGTATTTTCTTATGTTGAAAAAAACCGTTTTAGATTTTTAGGTCTAATTGCTCACATACTGTAATTAGCCGGTTTCCATTATCATTAAGAAAATTTTCTCCATATTGGCCAACTGTCAGATCATTAACTCTGTTACCGGTTCTACTATTTAAATCTCCCAATATGACAATTTCTCTAGATGTACTTACTGCTGATATTTCATTGTGTATTTCTTCAAAAAAATTGTCTTTCACGGCTACATTTGCATCGTCGTTATACGCATAGATTCCAAAAATCGTAAGTCTCATTCCTTTTATTGTTATATTCATTTTAATTAGCCTTTCATTGACTGCTTCCCGGTTTGTGATAAATTTTCTAAATCTTTTGTTGACCAAAATAGATACTCCTTGTTGAGCATGTTTTTATTTTGCCACTCCGCTATAGAAATGGTCATATTGTCCTAGGTTTTCAGATCCTTTTCCTTTCTTTTTCGTTTCTGTTAGTACAGCAAGGTCTACCTTTGTTGTGCTGCACTCATGTACTATTTCACTAACTTTTCGACCCATTCCTTGCACGTTCCATGTACCAAAAATCATATTCCTGTTTCTTGGCTTGGTTCGTCTTAGGTTTTCTTTTTCTTTCCGAGGAGTTTGATTGGGTTTTTTAACCGTGTACGTTTTTTCCGGGTATCAGAGAGTTAGTCTGATGCCCCAACCCCCAACCTGGAAGACCAGGTGATTTTTGATCGAGGTTTTCTTCCCCTAGCCTTTGACGATTCCAACGCCGGTACTACAAGGCAGTAGTCTTTTTAACTATCCCTAAAAGAAAGGGTTGCCACCTACGCTATGATCACCGTCCTGCCTTTCATATCGATGTGGTCTTCTCCCGTAACCCTGGGAAAGGGACCCTATACAGGTGCTAACCCTCCGGGTCGGAGAGTACCTGGAATCTACGGAGGGCAGGGATCGATTCATTTCCCCTGATAGACATCTGACGAGGTCTATCTATATAATCATATTTAAAAATTAAAACTTCATGATCCTTTTTAAAAAAGCATTTTTCATAAAATTATGACATTTTTTACCATTTCCACGTGATACGCCACTGGCGGTGCCAAACTGGGCACACTCAAGTTGGCCGGATTACGGGTCCTCTTTCGTCCCTTGTAAAATAAATGTTTAGTATAATTTTTGCAAAGTCAGTTGAACAAAGATAAAAGCCGACCATCGGTATATCCTTTATAGAAAGTCACATGAGCGGTGGTAGATATACTCATGAAAATTATTTCATTTAATTATGGCGTAAACTAAAGAAATAAAAATAGATAATAAAACTTTCTATTCCCACACCTACAGGAACGACACTGATTTATTTTCTAACTCTGCATACTGCAGACTAAAAGGGTTCCGAAAAGTACACCCGAAAGCAATTAAAAGCGCATCTCAGAAAAATCTGCCAATCAGGTACCGTCTATCCACCTGGGCTCGGTCAGTCAGAAAACATATACTTTGTGGTGGGACCGCAAAGAGCTGGGCAGCTCTTTGCGGTAGGGTTGAAATTATACCAGGAAGATTTTATATGGATTTGGATAACTTTTGAAGGGCAGATTGAAGCAAAATTTCATGAAATCGATAGAACCCCGTATTAGGAGTTATTCAAGTGACTTTGCAAAAACTATACGTATGGTTTTTCTTAGACACGTATTGAACCGCGAAACTGACCAAAAAAACGGCAACCTTTTTCTATATACGATGCGATATTATGATCTGGCACACCAGGATTTAAACTTAAGTTTACCGACCACGTACTTTTTTAAGAAAAGTAATTTGCTGCTATTTTTAGGCTGGTACTACATAACAAAAAAACTACAGGAATCAAATTGACATTTGGCACCTGCGCACTCTATTAGGAATCACTTTTAAGAATTTTCTTAAAGGAAATAGTTGGGCATCTCGGAAAAATAAAACTATTTATCACACTATTTTTTATGTCTAAATAGAGTCTTTAGCCAAGTCACTTTTTTTAAAGCGTCCAGCGCCATGGGTCACACAAGCCACGAAACAGTTTTGTAACATGTACACACTAGAGGCCCTCGATACATTTGACTATTGTTTTACACCAGAGGTGGGCAACTCTCTTTGACAGTTATTAGGAAATTTTGTTTTAGATAAAAAATAATTGGTATCTGCAGGTTGGCATTATGGGGGCAATTCTTTAAAATTTGACATAATTTGAAACAATCTGAAAAAATTTGACGCCTCAAATTTTAGCCCTAAATCATGGCAACATCGTAAATTTCAGTTTCTTGTACAGCGTCAAAAACCGAAAAATGAGGAAAAATATAATCTAAAACCTACCTTTAAACTCGATTGCTGATAATTAAATATTTTTCAGAGATTGTTGATGATGCACAGGTTCTTAAAAAATTGTATTTTTCCGGAAAAAAAACAATAACAAAACTATGAGACGTTTTTCTTACTTCGTTAAAGTTGGATTCAAATAACACGAACATAACATGATAACATGCAAAGCGAACCAAACTGAATGGCTAAGTACAGCTGACCACAAAATCAAACGTAATATTATTTTAACGAAATCAAATGAATTTTAGGAAAGAAAACTATTAGGGTTGATGTTTACGAAAAAAAAATAATTTTGGATTTATTGCAACCCGTGGCCCAAAAAATAACCTTTGAATATATAAATATCAAACTTGTTATTATTATTATCATATAATTAAAAATAATGTTTGTCTAATATTTCTTATGATCAGGTATGAGAAGAGATAGAAAAAAAGACTGCCAAACCCAGGTTATAAAGGTTAGGTTCAGGTCTGCTACAGGGTGATCTTAAAATATATTATAGATTTGTTTAGAAATTCTAGTTCTCTACTTAACAATAAAAAGTTGAAAATAGCCCAAAAAGTTAAACTATGTATTAACGGATTATTTCAAATTTAGGTTCAGGGGGTGAGTTACGGGGTGATATCAAAAATAGTTGTACAATTTACATTGTTAAAAACAACGTTATCAGGAGTTTTACTTAGCAAACAAGAGTTAGAAATACCTTAAAAAATCATATCACTAACTTATTGTATTTTTTTATAAATCATATTTTTAAAAATAACTTTTGGCCTTACCTTACTGTTTACAAACCAAGAACATATAAGTTAGGGTTTCTTGAGCGATCTATTAAAAGAATATTACGTTAATACTTTTCCGCACAATTTTACTTTTTCGCATCATTTTTACTTTCCTCACGATTTTTTTCCGCACGTCCAAATTGCAAGAACCTTCCCGTCCACAATCGTTTTCAAATGAAAACCCGTCCTCCTACATACAAGTTTCATTTTCAAGAAGTGCTGCTGTACCGATGCTACCAGAAGCACCGAATGAAGAATCCTGTAATGTGTTACAGCCTGTACAGACCAATATACCTTCCTCCATTCACTACAGTAGTAATTCTAAGCAGCAAACTGATCAAGGCATTTGTGTAGTGGGCCAAACACCAACCAATCAAATTCCAATAAGAAACGACGTTATTCAAGATGTTGCGGCATCTGATGTATATTGAAGCATGCAACAAACAGAAAGTGCACTTTCAATTTCAATATCTACCATCGTTAACTTTTTCGTTATTGTTAATTAAATGTTCTTTACATAAGGTTTCTTTTTAATATATCATAATAAAAAAATCCTGTTTTATTATTTTTCCGTGCATAAAAAAATCAAGTAAAAATAAAAGTTAAAAAAACGTACGGAAAAGTAACTTTTCCGCACTAGTGCTGAAAAATTTCTTTTCCGCACGATTTTTGTTTTGTTAAAAATGAAGATATTTAGGACTCATTAAATGATTTATGTAACTATTCTATCTTACGTATCATTTTCTAGCATTATTATAAAATCTTTGCGAATTAAAACATGTTTTTTGATATAGAAGATGGACAAAAACACTCGTAGGAAAAACATTGTACCTAATTCTTGCGGAAACTATCTTTTCCATCCTTGACGGCTTGCCCGAACTCCGCTCCGCGTCGTTTGTGCAAGTGCCGTCGTGTGCGGAAAAGTACCTCTTTCCGCACTTGTTAGGTAAATAACTATTGTACAAACAATTAAAAGCCTAAGCGATACAAAAAAATATTTATGTAAAAGATATTTAAAAATTAAAGATAAAAAACCTTAAGTGGGATGAAACTACTGCTTTTGTTGATTTGGAGTTTTCAGTAAAAATAGCTAAAGAAGTAAAGAAATATATCCCTTTATCAGACAACCAAATAGCTATGTAGCGGTACATATATTAACAGATTTTTTGAAAGAAATGCAAAATATTGAGTCGCTTCACTTTGGAAGAAGTCTATATACAAGTAATTAAATAAAACTAAGAACGACGTACGGGACAAAAATATTTGTGTGCAGGTTGTTGTTTGTCAATGTAAATAAATGTAATATTTATTATGTGTATTTGTACATTTTTATATTGAGCAAGCTTAATAATTATAAGGATTTGATTTGGATCGGTTTGGTTATGTTAAATAGATAACTTGGGTGTCAAATTGTTGCCTAAAAAACATGCAAATTTGTGAAATAACAACGAAGACAGTTTTTTCCTGTAAATAAATATGCAGATTTTTATATTTATCGTGTATGTTTGTAAATGTTTACATTTGGCAAGCCTAGTGAAGGCTTTCGTTTTGTTACATTAAATATATATTTTAGGGCCAAGATTCTAAAATATCTTGTAAATTTGTTAATTAACAAATCAAACAAATATAAAATATTTGTAAAAAAATTTTGATTTACTATTTGTATTTGTTAATTTTTATATTGACCAACTGGTTCGGTTTGATTCTATTAATTGTATATTTTGGATGAAAATTTTTTGTCAAATAAGCATGTAAATTTGTGAATTAACAACGAAGGCAGGCAGGTTTTTCTGTAAATAATTATTGTACATTTTTATATTGACCAACCTTATTTATATGGGTTTGGTTCGGTTTGGTTATACTTGATATGTATTATAAAGCCATGATTTTTTCAAACTAACTTGTGAATTTGTAAAAGAACAACGAACCACGTACGTAAATAAATGTAGGGATTTTTGGATTTCTTATGTGTATTTGTAAACTTTTATTTTGACCAAGGTTAGTTAGGGGCTTAGGTTGATTTAGTTATATTAACTAATAAGTTTTAATGTCAAAATTTTATCATATTAACTTGTAAATTTGTCAAATAAATAGTAAAAGTTTTTCACGTAAATATATGTGAATATTTTTGGATTTATTTATTCATTTCACCCTGTAGCTCACCTCCCTTGTTTTTTAAAAACGTGATTTTTCAAAATCTTTACTGCTATTTAGATATCACCCTGCAGCTTACCTACTGAAAGTAAATGAAATTTAGTAAGTGGTATGATTGCTTAACGTGGTCCTAACTATTTTTTGCTAACAAACGCTCCTGACAACGTTGTTTTTTAAAAACGTGATTTTTACGAAATTTTATTACTAATTTCGATATCACCCTTTACCTCACTTCCTGGACCTAACGGTGATACAGTCAGTTAATGGTATGATTGTTTAACGTATTCCTAACTATACTTTGCTAACAAAAGCTCCGGACAACCTTGCTTTTTAAAAATGTGATTTTTAGAAAATTTACACACATTAATAATTTCTATATCACCATGTAGCTCAATTCCTGGACCTAAAAGGTGATAAAATCTGATAATGGTATGATTGTGTAACGTGTTTCAAATAATTTTTTGCTAACGAAAGCTCTTGACAACATTGTTTTTTACAAATGTGTTTTTTAGAAAATTACGCTTCTAATTTCGATATCACCCTGTAGGTCTCTCACTTCCTGGATCTAAAAATAATACAATAAGTTCATGATACATTTTTTAATGTATTTCTTACTCTTATTTGCTAACTAAAACTCCTGACAGAGTTGTTTTTTAAAAATGTGAAGATTTACTACTATTTTCGATATCACCCTGTAACTCACCTCCTGAACCAAAATTTGATCTAATCCGTAAATAGTAGTTTTTTTGGGGCTATTATCAACTTTTTATTGCTAAGTAAAAAATTATAATTTTTTAACAAATCTATAATATTAGGCACACAAGAAATTTTAAATAATTATACAAACATTATTTTTAATTATACGAATTTATAGAAAGTTTGAAATTTATGTTTTAAAGGTGTGTTTCTTGGGTCCAGTCAGGGGTGCAATAAAACCAAAAAATATTTTTAATCTATTTTAAGGTCGGCTGTACGCAGTACTGCCTATATGTGCAGCTCCCTCTAGGGCGCGTGTCGCAAACTTAAGTTTCCTTGCACAATGTAACCACGTGGTCGTGGCACCCCTGAAAACTTCCGCCTTCGAATTATTTTCGTCAGGTGGCGACTGTAGCAAATATTCTTAGGGTCACTGCATCCTGAAAGCCTGGGTCTCCCAACGAGCGGATAGTTCACAACTTGCATTCCATTTGCTATTGGTTGACATAGTCAGGCGGGATTTTTAAAATTAAACTCTCCTGTCCTCGTTTTGGGAGGTTGAAATCGGTGTTAAACCAAACTGAAACAAAACCTAACCGTGGTCAATTGATGGGAAACGTATCCTAACCGGGGCGTGTCTGGACAGGTTAGGATACGTTGTCGAATAATTTATCAGGGTTAGGTTAACACCGATTTCGACAGGAAAACAGGATAGGGAAGCTAATTAAAAAAAAATATAATATGTTTTTAAAAAACAATAAAAAAAAACTCATCGGCATATGCATAGAATTAGTTAAATTCAACAGGTATGTACTGCACAAACCACTACACTTTTTAATCACTTACAACTAGTATATATTCGTATTTTACGCCGAAAGCTGTAAACATAAAGTTTGTTAAATGCTTGACTGGTGGCACCATCTCTTAATATAATATAATAATAATCTTAAACGGCAACGTTCAACATCAAAAAGGCAGCTGACTATTTCGACCAATAGCAAACGGAATGCAAGTTGTGAACTAGCCGCTCATGTCTCCCAGGGGTAGCGACACCAAACATAACCTCTTTTACGAAAAACGCAAATCTGACACTGTTAGGAGCGTAGCTTTTTTTATGTTTAAAAAAATTAAATGGTTTACAAATGCTACGTAAAGAACTGTCCGTCACATCCGGTATATAAATTTTACTGTCCAAATAAACAAACCTAAAAAAACTAAGTTTTTTATGATTTCAAATTTATTAGGACCCTGTGTTAGGACCCACACAGCGAAGGAAACCAAAAATATAGTTTGCATGTTTTATATATATTCTAAAATATAGAAAACTATTATGTTGGGTTTTGTATCATTTAATAAATTTTTTGTGCTCTCTACGGAATAAAGGTGTACGTTTAATCCCTTTTTTCATGGGCTAAGGTAGTATTTCCTGTCCCCAGTGATTGAAAGTAATTTCTTTAAAACCATATAGGCAAAATATAGGTTTTTGGATTATTTTATTTTATCATAATACAAAAAACAAAAAGGAATCAAGATATATACACGATACCGATTATTTTGTTCCAGCTTGCCGTAAGCTTACTGTACTTTGCCGATGGCTTGGTTCGTTTTGATCGTTATTGTGACCTTAGGCATAGAATATTGCTTCCATATAAACGAAGCATTTAACTTTCTAGACTTCTCCAGGCTGTAAACCAGGAAACTGTGAAATTTTCGAAATTCTATTTATTGCAAGAATATGCTTTATTTTCCATCTTCGAGAAATGTAATTCGAACTTTTTCTCGACTAAACTTAATTAGTTTGTTATGAAATAAATAAAAAATTTTCCACATTGTTTGTTATAAGGTCACTCATCGTCAAGCAAGCTTTACCTTGCTTGACGATGAGTGACCTTAGTTTGTTAGCATCTGACTGACTTTTGTCTAATGTAATGCCATGACAACTATCACTGCCCACTGTTTTTATATATACGGGGGGTTGACATGCTAAAACTACAGTACGGTAAGTGGTTTAATACCTATTTATTTAGTTTATGATTATTATTTTAGTATATAAAAATAAACCTTGGCATTAAAGTCCCTTTTAGTCACTTAGCAAATTATAGCCCTTCTTCAGGTCGAGCATGAAAATTCCCGCCGTGGTATTAAAAGTAAACACTGCACGCCCCAGGTTTATAATATATCTACTATTATTTTTATTAGTGTTCAAAAAAGAGCGGGCGGCGAAGAAAAGGTCGAAAATACAAAAAGTCGAAAATACAAAAGTTCGAAAGTACAAAAGGTCGAAAATACAAAAGATTGAAAAACAAAAGTTTCAAACAAAGATCGAAAGTAGCTACACTGTAATGATTGCAAAACAAAGTAGAATTAAGAGACACACAGGTACACACACACACTCATTGAAAAGTTTTTAAAAAATCAACATCCAATAAAAACTCACGGTAGCAACACGACGGGTCGCAGAACTTTGTTCGAAAACATTTTCTTAGAACGGAAATTTTTATGAAAACAATTTCTTCTAATGGAAATTTGTTCGAAAACATTTTTTTAAACGGAAATTTATTCGAACACCATTTCTTTGAACGGAAATTTGTTTTCGAACGGAAATTTGTTCGTAAGTAATAGTTGTTCAAAAACATTTTCTTCGAATAGAAATCATTTTCTTCGAAAGCAAGTTTTTCGATAAAAGACGCTCTAGACCTGGATTTCCAAACCTAACACAATTCATATAGTTTGACTACGGCAAGGTCTTTCTAACATATTTTTTCAAAAAAACCCTGACTTCTTTTCCGGGATTGTAAACATTCTGAAAATTTGTCTACTTTCCTCCTTTTGGAAGGTCGAAATTGGTATTTTCCTAAACTTTGTCAATTGATCGCAAACGTATCCGAACCGGTCCAGATACCTCCTGATGTGCTCAATTAAGAAAGGTTAGAGTAACACCGATTTCAACCTTCCAAAATGAGGACCGGAAAGCTAATTTAGGGAAATCATTTTTCGACAATCGGTTTCGGTTAGTTCGGTTTGGTTTCACACACTCTAGGATCCCGGGAAAGAAGTCAGGGAAGTTTTTGTTTCCAAAAATTGTGAGAAAAAAACCCCATTAGTCGAACTATATGAGTTGTGTTAAGTTTGGCAAGCCAGGTTAAATATTTTTTTTTTCGAAAAATTTGTTTAATGTGTATGCATTGCTTTAGTACGACACAGTGGTCAAGCCTTTTAGTAGTAGTATTTTCGTCTACTGTGTCCAGCCATTAGTCATACACAGTGACACGTATAAATTGAAAATTGTAGTAGCTTTTTTCTGAAACCATAAAATAATTAATTATAGATGCTAATTAGGTAAATAACTGAAAAAATTAATTGCGTATTTAGTAGTAGGAGCATCTTTTCTTAAAATTTCCAATTAATTGCTCAATTTATTAGTTGAGAAAAAATAGTAGAAAAATTTTGTTTTCAACAAATAGTAGCACTCGTTTACCACGTTTAGACAACTTCATTAAATTGGTAGTTAGTAGATTTCTCGCCATTTATTAAGTTTAAAATTTAACTTAGGAAATAAATAAAAAAAATTTAAAATTTTTTTAAATTTAAAATATAAAACAGATTTTTTTTTATAATTTTTAATTTGGTTTAATTATTAAGCTACAATGTCAGATAAAGTTAGAAAAGCAACAAACTTAAGACTGAGTGAAATTAGTCGCATGACTGAAATATACGATTTTGCTATAAAAGCTGAGACTGATAGCAAATATCATGCTTCACTCAAGGTTCGCTATCAAGACCTAGAACAAATTAGAGATGATTTCAGTAAACAGCATAACATTTTGATAGGTTTATTAGATGAACAGGATGATTTTCAAGCTGAAGATAAAGTTCGATCTGATTTTGAAAATAAATTCTGGCATATTAAAAGCATATATTTTAGCTTATTTTCTCATACAACTAGTGAAACGCAATCTTCTGTTTCCTTATCAAAGGCACCTCAGTTTACTAACAACTAATTATTCCATTGCTTATAATACTTTGTGTAAAAGATATTATAGAAAACGAATCATAGCAGCTAGTCATTGGTCAGCTATTGAAAATGCTAAAAAAGTATCTTCAGAAAATCCTTAAGATTTACGTACCCTTTTAGATACCTTTAACGATAATTTAGAGGCCTTGCGCAATTTACAGTTACCTATAGACGCCTGGTCATTTCCATTAGTTCAAATGATTAATAGAAAAATAGATATTTCCTTAGCAACAAAATTTGAGTTACAGCTTTCTGATTCCAATAAAATGCCTGATTATAAAGAGTTAATAGCGTATTTGGAAAAACACTGTGAAGCTTTAGATAATGTAGAATTAACCCGAAAAGAAGATAAAAAATTCTTTAAAAAATCTATAAATAATAATAGTAGTAGTTTTAAATCAGGTAGCTCCAGACAAACTTCCAATGTTTTTCTAAGTCAACCCAATCAAAATAATAATAAAAATACTTGTGTAGTTTGCAAACAGGGACATTATCACACTCTTTCTAAATGTCAGTTCTTTCGCTCAAAAAATCCCAATGAACGTTATAAACTTGCCAAGGCAAATTATTTATGTTTAAATTGCCTTTCTAGATCGCATAGTATAAAGGAGTGCCCCTCCACTAATTCCTGTTTTCGTTGCGGTGTTCGTCACCATAGCTTACTTTGTTTCAGTGGAAATGATAGTTCCAATCAAGTTAGCACCTTATATAGTAGTCAGAATAATAGTAGTCAAAATAATAGAAATTTTCAAGCCTGCAGTACTGTTACACACCATAATAGTCAGGGTCCTAAGTACAATCCTGTACACAATCATAGTCAGGGTCCTAACCCCCATTTTAGTAGCTTTAGTTCCACTCCAAATTATTATAATCAGAGTGTCAATACTCATTGTAGTCCAGTAGCGCATTCTAGTTCTAGTTTCCCGAATTCCATTGGCCACCCCACTAGTTCGGGTGCCCACCACCATGCCAACCATAGTAGTATAGTTTCCAATAATGCTAACTCTGTAGCTCAATTACCTCATATCGATAGTCAAAATTCACAAAGCAACCCCAATGCTTTTGTCGGATTAACTGTAGACAACCCCTTATGTTTAAGTAGTAGCATCGATTCTTCGGGTGTATTATTATCCACCGCAATAGTAGAAATTTTAGATAGCAAAGGCGATTATCAACCTATTAGAATAATCGTAGATTCAGGTTCAACCTCAAATTTCATAACGAAAGCTTGTGTAAACGTCTTGGTTTACATAGTTACAAATCAGATATCGATGTGCAAGGCATTGGTGAAGCCCCTATGCTTAAAAGTTGTGAGAGCATTTCTTCTACCATTCGTCCTTCAGGAAAATCTAGTCCGCTTTTAGAATTTAGTGCCGTAGTTATCCTTAAAATATGTGGAAATCTTCCACTTTCAACACTTTCCACTACTAATTGGCCTTTCTTAAAAAATTGTCAGCTAGCCGATCCTTATTTTTACAAATCTAGACCGGTTGATATATTAGTAGGAGCTGATATATTTGCAAGAATTATTAAAGATGGAAAGATTGTTGCTGGTCCTAATGATCCAGTGGCAATTAATAGTATTTTTGGTTATTTGCTTATGGGTAAAACTTGTTCTTCGTCTAAAGTAATTAGTCAATTCATTTCTCAAACATTTTTGGCAATGGACACCCTCGAAGATACCATTCAAAGATTTTGGCTTGTCGAGGAAGTTCCCAAGGTCAATTCAATGTCACCTGAAGATAGTTTAGCTGAAAAAAATATTTTCTGAAACCACTTATAGAACAGAGACAGGCAGATTTGTAGTATCTCTACCTTTTAAGTCGAATGAACCTTCTTTTCCCAACAGTAGAGAGTTAGCACTCAAGCAATTCTTAGCATTAGAACGTAGATTGTTAAAAAATTCTGATCTTTACATGCAATATTCCGATTTTATGAAGGAATACTTATCTTTAGGACATATGAAAATAGTTTCATCTTTGGCCATTCCAGATAAAAGTTATTATATTCCACATCATTGTGTACTAAAGCCTTCTAGTGTCACAACTAAACTTCGCGTGGTTTATAATGGCTCTGCTAAAAGTTCTAGTGATCCTTATTCATTAAACGATTGCCTGCTTCCTGGTCCCAAACTTCAAGCTGACATATGTCAATTACTTCTGTTATTTAGATTGAAAAAATTCGTTTTTACAGCGGATATCTGTAAAATGTTTAGACAAATTCTAGTTACTCCTCCTCATCAGGATTATCAACGCGTTCTTTGGCGTTTTCAGCCTGATGGTCCAATCGAAGACATAGCTCTCTGTACTGTTACTTATGGATTAACATGCAGCCCTTATTTAGCTATCAAATCATTGCTTACTTTAGCTGAGCAGGAGAAAGTTAATTACCCTGAAGCTTCAGAACTAATTATCTCGCACTCATATGTAGATGATATAACTGGCATGCATTGTGACCTTGAAGGTGCCAAAAGGATTCAGAAAGACCTAATTTCTCTTCTTGCCAAAGGTGGGTTTCAATTGCGCAAGTGGTGCAGCAATGACCCAAGACTCTTGGCAGACTTTCCTTCTTCTCATCTGTGCAATGAAAATTTATCCTTTGATGCTGATTCCAATAATACTCTTAAAGTTTTAGGACTTGAGTGGAGTCCATCATCAGATTGCTATCAATTTTCGATAAACTCCTATTTGGTCACCGTGTACAAAACGTAATTTACTTAGCAACTTAGCTAAGATTTTTGACCCTCTAGGTATCTTAACCCCTGTTACTTTTTTCCTAAAACATTTAATACAGAAGCTTTGGGACTTAAAGCTCAATTGGGATGATCCACCCTCGATAGAAATTAGTAGAATATGGGAAAAATTTACAAGTGAAGTTAGTTTGCTATCTTTATGTAAAATAACTCGTAGAGTAGTGCCTGATAGTTACCAATCAATTCAGATTCATGGCTTTTCAGATGCCTCTGAAAAAGGCTATTGTGCTGTTGTTTATTTTAGATTTTCATTAAAAGATAATGAATTTTGTGTCAAATTTGTGACTGCAAAATCCAAAGTAGCCCCTTTAAAAACAATTAGTATACCCCGCCTTGAACGGTGTGGAGCCGTAAAAATTAGTGAAATATACGCTTGGTGTGATTCAACTATAGTCCTTTCTTGGATAAAGTCTTCCCCACATAGATTTACCACTTTTGTTAGTAATAGATCAACTTTCATCCAAGAAAAAATCCCTTCCTCGCATTGGCATCATGTCATATCTGAGAACAATCCTGCAGATTTAGGTAGTCGTGGTCTCCTCCCATCTGAGTTGTCAGAAAGCTCAATGTCGTGGTATGGCCCTAGTTTTTTGTCGCATCACACCGACACATGGACAGAAATAAATCTTCCATTGTCTGATGAAGACATTCCTGAACATAGAAAAACATGTCTTCTTGTAGCAGAATTAGAACCCCATTTGTTAGCTCAACTAATAGAAAATATTTCTAGTTTTGATAGATTACGTAGAGTTTTAGCATATATTTTAAGATTTTTGTCGAATTGTAGAAACAAAATCAAAGTAACTGAACCTCTTACTAGTTTAGAGTTAAATCAGTCTGTCATGCTCTTAGTAAAGCATGTACAAACTTTAGCTTTTTCTCATGAAATTGATAGAATCCAACAGCATCTTTTACCCTCAAAATTATTTAGAAGACTAAGCCCCTTTTTAGATGATGAATGCATACTTCGCCTTGGTGGCAGATTAAGAAATTCTACTTCGTTGTCCTATCAACAAAAATTTCCTGCTCTATTGCCCAACAATCATCGATTTACGGAACTTTTGGTTAGTTATGTACACTTGAAATATTTCCATGTAGGAATTCAATCAATTAAGTACATAATCGCATAATAATTTTGGATAATTTCCTGCAAAAATGTAATTAGAAAGGTAGTTTCTAAGTGTATTACTTGCTATAAGATAAATCCAACCCCTGTTTAAGCTCCCATGGGTGATCTACCCTTACTTCGCGTGAGCCAAGCTAAGCCTTTTCTTCACACAGGTGTTGACTTCGCAGGTCCCTTTAATCTGTTAATGACTCGCTACCGAGGAGCTCGCACGACGAAAGCATACCTTTGTCTTTTCGTTTGTTATGCTACCAAAGCTTTGCATTTAGAGCTAGTTTCAAGCTTGTCTTCCGATGCTTTTCTGGCAGCCTTACGTCGCTTTGTAGGCCGTAGAGGCAGACTTGTTTCACTCCACAGTGACTGTGGAACTAATTTTACTGGAGCTTATAGAACTTTATGTAATCTAATGCGTGATGCTTCGAAAGCAGAAACAATTTCGTGGCATTTTAATCCCCCCTCTGCACCCCATTTAGGCGGTCTTTGGGAATCTTCAGTAAAATCCGTTAAAACTCATTTGTTACGTATAGTTGGATCTCAAATCTTAACATACGAGGAGATGTACACTCTGCTTGTACAGATAGAAGCCTTTTTAAATAGTAGGCCTTTAACCCCCCTTAGTAGTCATCCGAATGACATTTCGGCAATCACCCCAGGTCATTTTTTGACCTTAGAGTCTCTTAGTGCACTTCCCGAACCCAATTTTAGTGACACCCCCCTTAATAGATTAGATCGCTGGCAATTGCTCCAGAAGTTGCACCAGGATTTTTGGTCTTGGTGGTCTAAAGAGTACTTACATACTCTTCACCAACGTGCTAAATGGCATGATAGTAAGGGTTCACTAAAAACTGGTAACCTTGTGGTTATAAAAGAGGATAACACTCCCTGTATGCAATGGCGACTGGGTCGAATTGAGGCAGTGCATCCAGGTTCGGACGGTGTAGTACGAGTGGCAAGCGTGCGTACCACTAATGGTACTTTAAAGCGACCTTTTGCCTTTTGAACGAGAAATCTTAAGCGCCAGATTGGGGGCAATTCTTTACATTTCAAAAAATTTGACGAAATTTGAAAAAATGTGACATAATCTGGAGCTTAAGATTTCTCGTTTAAAAGGCAATTTTAAACTTAAAAACTTACCTAAAAGGCCATTTCCCACTTTTTGATAGATGTAGCTTCACGATATAATATTTGTTTTTAATTAAAAACCCGTAATTTGTTGAAAATTTTTAATTTAAAAATTGTAAATAAATTCAAAGCAGATAACCATTAACCACACAAACTGAAATGTCAGATTTCGTCACATTTCGTCACATTTCTTTCAAATTTATGAGTCCTATTCGTTTTCTTTATGAGGTCAGCTAAGTTTACTTTCTTTCTTTGTTTTTCATGGTAAAATTAACAAAGAGGGACTAACTGCATGTCGTGGAAGGGTCGCTACAAAATTAGGTCTACGCTGTTGCCACCGTTATATTTGAACGGATTTTTAAGGGAATGTCAAATTATTTCTTTAAAATCTGCCAGAAAAATCTGACTAAGTGGGATACTGGTCAAATTATTGAAGTGGTGATTATTTTTTTACTTTTGTTATCAAAGCTAGGCACGTATATAGTTTTTTATTCTGGGGGGTCCTCCCATGTAGAAACTGCTGTTCTTCAGTGACGGCCCATGACACAGCCTTTGTAAACCGTAGAGAAAATAATAAATTGTCTCTGTCGTAAACTAACGGGAAGGCTGCGCCCATGAAGTTTTGGATTGGGTAATTAGAAATACTAGGGTCACTGCATCCTGGAAGCCTAGCGTCTCCCAGGGTTAGCGACACGAGTGTCAAAACCGTACTCAAAATTCCATAGACGTTCGTGAAAAATACTCATTTTTATACAGTCTGAGAAAAGAAAAATGTTTTAATAAAACTTAAAAAGAACTCGTTTTTATACAGCTTAAGAAATAAAAAATATGTTCCTTGAGTTTTTGGGTTATAAATATTTATTGTAGGTATATTTATTGTTAAAAATCATTTTCTTTTAAATATTATTTTCGTTTTTGTATAAAAATAATACGTAATAAACAAACAAACAGGACAGAAATACATTTCTATGTTAAAAGTTTATTAATAGTATATAATATATCAAGGGATAAAATGAAACTTTTATCACGATGTTTATACGCTATTTTTCGCACTGTTTAATTTATTTTCCAAGTTTTTTTCCCATTTTTTTGGGTGTTTTTGGTATTCTGTTTTTTTTTAGTACCTTTTTATTCCGAATTTTACATTTTATCAAAAGACAAAAAATGCCCAAATACAGTTCAAGTTTTCGTAAGGTTCGGCTTAATTATTTATAATTTTATAGTACATTTCATATAAATATCTTAATATTATTGTTCGAAAGCATAAACTTCGAAAATCATTTTCTTCAAACCAAAAATTGTTCTAAAACATATTCTTCGAACAAAAGATTGTTCGAAAACGTTTTCTTCAAACAGAAATTTTTCGAAATCATTTCCTTCGAACAGAAATGTGTTCGAAAACATTTTCTTTAAACGGAAATTTGTTCGAAAATATTTTTTTTAAATGAAAATTTGTTCAAAAACATTTTTTCGAAAACAAATTTTTCGAAAAAAAAAATATTTGACCTGGCTTGCCAAACTTAACACAACTCATATAGTTTGACTAATGGGGTTTTTTTCTAACAATTTTTGGAAACAAAAACTTCCCTGACTTCTTTCCCGGGATCCTAGAGGGTGTGAAACCAAACCGAACCAACCGAAACTACTACTATTGTCGAAAAATGATTTCCCTAAATTAGCTTTCCGGTCCTCATTTTGGAAGGTTGAAATCGGTGTTACTCTAACCTTTCTTAATTGAGCACATCAGGAGGTATCTGGACCGGTTCGGATACGTTTGCGATCAATTGACAAAGTTTAGGAAAATACCAATTTCGACCTTCCAAAAGGAGGAAAGTAGACAAATTTTCAGAATGTTTACAATCCCGGAAAAGAAGTCAGGGTTTTTTTGAAAAAATATGTTAGAAAGACCTTGCCGTAGTCAAACTATATGAATTGTGTTAGGTTTGGAAATCCAGGTCTAGAGCGTCTTTTATCGAAAAACTTGCTTTCGAAGAAAATGATTTCTATTCGAAGAAAATGTTTTTGAACAACTATTACTTACGAACAAATTTCCGTTCGAAAACAAATTTCCGTTCAAAGAAAAGGTGTTCGAATAAATTTCCGTTTAAAAAAAATGTTTCCGAACAAATTTCCATTACAAAAAATTGTTTTCATAAAAATTTCCGTTCGAAGAAAATGTTTTCGAACAAAGTTCTGCGACCCGTCGTGTTGCTACCTTGAGTTTTTATTGGATGTTGATTTTTTTAAAACTTTTCTATGAGTGTGTGTGTGTACCTGTGTGTCTCTTAATTCTACTTTGTTTTGCAATCATTACAGTGTAGCTACTTTCGATCTTTATTTGAACCTTTTGTTTTTCAATCTTTTGTATTTTCGACCTTTTGTACTTTCGAACTTTTGTATTTTCGACTTTTTGTATTTTCGACCTTTTCGCCGCCCGCTTTTTTTTTGAACACTAATAAAAATAATAGTAGGTATATTATACACCTGGGGCGTGCAGTGTTTACTTTTAATAACACGGCGGGAATTTTCAGGCTCGACCGGAAGAAGGGCTATAATTTACTAAGTTACTAAAAGGGACTTTAATGCCAAGGTTTATTTTTATATACTAAAAATAATAATAATCATAAACTAAATAAATAGGTATTAAACCACTTACCGTACTGTAGTTTGAGCATGTCAACCCCCCGTATATAAAAAAACAGTGGGCAGTGATAGTTGTCATGGCATTACATTAAACAAAAGTCAGTCAGATGCTAACAAACTAAGGTCACTCATCGTCAAGCTTGCTTGACGATGAGTGACCTTATA